>ML780771.1:72093-98617 GCA_009831015.1 Picea engelmannii | reverse complement strand
ATTCAAAGTGCTATTTCTGTTGCTATTTCGTGAATCATTTCTGTGTATTGTGAAGATTATGCTGGATATTTTACTGTTATTCTGTTATTTCTAGCATTTCGTTTATGTTCTGCATATTTTATATATCTGGTATCTTGCAGCAGACGAAGGATACAAAGATAGGGTGTAATAAGTAGAATAACCACCCATTTGAGTATTGGATCCTGAAAAAACATGGCTAGGACTGGATCCACAAGAGGGGAGGTTCCAACCTCCCATAGTGAGAGTTGGTAGAGGAACATGACTCCTATCAAATGAAGATGTATATGGTCGCGCCATGGTGCCCCCACATACAAAACTGGGATTCATATAAGTGGGCCAGGGAGAGGATGGAAAGGGTGGAGGCACGTTTGGCATATCAATAGGAAAATGATTAGAGACCCATTCTGCATACCATTATGAAAAGAAGACAGATTCATCCCCATGAAATGAGTGAACATCATTGGGGGGGTAGCGGTAAAGGAACGAGTCACTGGAAATCCACTATCCATGATAATGACAACTTAAAGCACGATATAAAATCTCAAAGGTCTACTAATAATCAAAGAGCACACCAAAAAATAATCAAATGGCCAATATGCACATAAACAGGACGAAGTGGTTGAAAGGGACCTCCCTGTCTAAAGTAGGTATGCCTCGCCCAAGAGGGGCATGAGACTCCGCTGCTAAATATTGGAGGAAACATAATTAGTTATAATGGCCCTCGTATGCTTAACAACCAGTTTATCAGATTCCCTTGGAGAGGTAATCCTCCATAAAGGTTGTGTGATGTTAGACCCTTATCTGACCCAGGGTACCTACAGAATAACCCCTGCAAGTAACCTATGTGGTACCTAAGTCAAGCAACTAAGAAACCACGGTATAACCGATGCACATGCGAACAATCATAAGTCAGGTTCACCGTATGGGCAAGGTAACAAAGCTTGAAACCTTGAAAGAAACGCCTCTCACGGAGGTAAGGGCACTAGCAAGATCCCCATATACAAATAGATCCCCAGAAATACATCTGAGGCTAAGAAGGTATCGGGGGGATATCCCTTCAACCGACCTCACGCGGCCTCATGCTTAACTCCCGTGTAAGCGAAGCCTCCTGATATTACCAATTATACAATGGATTTCTCCACTCCCTTAGTCAGACACATATGTTGATTTAATAGCCTTGGAGACGTTTACTCACAAAATCCTATTCCAAGGCTCTAAATCCTAAGTTAGTTTGTGCACCCTAGAAAATAAAATTGTTACTAATTAATTTTAAATCATAGTGTTAATTTTAATGGCCTTGCTTACTCAAAAGGTGCGGTCATGAAACTAGTGATGTTATGACTCAACAAGTAAAATAAATGAATATGAATACAATGCAAATTCCTAACTTGAATTTCCAATAAATGATATGCTTTTCAAAAATGCAGTTTTCAATTCAATTCTGCAATTCTAAGTAAATTGTAATCTTTCTTTACATGCACTAAGATAAATGACAAAGACTTGAGAGATCAAAATGCCAATCAATGTAAAATGCCTAATATTTTTGTATTTTCAATATAAAAGAATGAAAATGCAAGGACTGAACAACAACTTGATATAAAGACTCTAGTGTGTATAGACAGAGACAACCCAAGTAGGATATCAAGGAGAAAAACACCCAACCCAAGGTGCAAGGAAAATCAAAATGAAAAGATGATGAGAAAGGAACCACCCAAAAATTCAACCAAAGACAAGTTTCTTGTCATTCCACATACACTTAATAGTCACCACAGAGACCCAAGAATACTCAACAATCATCAAAACCTACCCAACAACCACCAAACCTAGCAATCAAGCAACAAAGGTTGATGTATGCGACTGTTCAAGGGAAAAGTGCATATATACACAACTTGCAGAAGTAAAAAACGTGTATGTACATGACTGTCAAGCAAAAACCCATGTATATGTGTCAAAACACAACTAGGCTAAGGAGAAGGCTAAGAAACTCAGACTCAGAGTGAACAAAGGTTTTCAAGCAATCATACGATAAGAAACTCAATATGAATGAGAGAAATCTAAGGATGAAAACACTCCAAACCCTGAAAAAGAAGATTCTATCCCCAGTATGGTTGCCATTACTCCACTTCTAGGTCTTATAATGCATTTTGGTCATCGCAGATACTCCTCTGACCTCACACATCAGGGGGCATTTGTTATATCAATATTTTCCTCACCCTATGTAATCTTACACAAAGGGCCTTTTTCCATTTCCCTATGCAGACTTGAAGTCCCTTTTTGCAAATCCCAGAGCTTAAAACATGATTTTTCCTTATATACATGCCCTGCCTATATTACAGCATGCGTATATGCAGGTTGCACCACTACAACCCGCGTACATTGGGAAATATGCCCAAAATTAAAAAATGGTGTCAGGTTTCCATGTCACGTCACAAGATCAATTATCCTTGGCCTTCCATATACTAGAAACATTATGAATCATACCTTCAGTTCCACTTGAAGCCTATAAATGGGATAAATACGAGCTATGGAAAAGAGGAGAAAGAATTCAACTTTGAGAGCAAAGTTACTCTAGAGAAATTATTCACTTCACATTGAGTTTGCATCCCTTTGTCCTTTAAGTCTGAACACATTGTTCAGCCTCCAAGCTCTTCCCTTATTGATTAAGAACTTCATTGTCTCTCTTATATGAGCTTGCCTTTGGTGGAGGATTGAAGTGGTGGATGCCCAGCTGGAAGGAACTTAGTTTCTCGGTTCTGAACCATGCCAACATGGAAGTTTGTAACCAAATCACTTATGTTGATTATATCTTAATATAAATACTATTTTCTCGTCCAATTAATATCTCGCAAATATTTGAATTATTATTCCATGGGTGTATTTGTTATGAATGTTGATCGATTATGATATTGAATGTGCTAACATTATATATTATCACCATATGCTTGCGTTTCTTGGTTGTTGAGGACTAGTTGCAAGTATATTGCTTTGGGTCAAGTGCTCAACAATGTACTTCATCGAACATCTGGAAGAGGTAGGACTTTTATCTTGTCTTTCTAGCATATTTGTCTATATAGCATACTTAAGATTAGAGATGATTTATGTAGTCATTTCTGTCTGTTGTGGTTTACCCCTAGCCATAGAGAGATTTTCCTCGTAACAGAATTGATGACCATACTGGGGATTGAATCTTCTTTTTTGGGGTTTGGAGTGTTTTTCTCCTTAGATTTCTCTCGTTCATATTGAGTTTCTTGTTGTATGATTGCTTGACAACCTTTGTTCACTCTGAGTCTGAGTTTTTCAGCCTTTTCCTTAGCCTAGCTGTGTTTTGAGACACATACAGGGGTTTTTTCTTAAAAGTCATGTACATACACGTGTTGTACTTCTGCAAGCTACATACAAACACACTTTTCCCTTGAATAGTTGCGTACATCAACCTTTGTTGCTTGATTGTTCGGTTTGGTGGTTGTTGGGTTGGTTTTGATGACTGTTGAGTCTTCTTGAGTCTCTGTGGTGACTGTTAAGTGTCTTTGGAATGACAAGAAACCTGTCTTTGGTTGAATTTTTGGGTGGTGCCTTTCTCATCATCTTTTCATTTTGATTGTCCTTGTACCTTGGGCTGGGTCTTTTGCTCCTTGATATCCTACTTGGTTTGTCTCTATCTATACACAATAGAGTATTTATATCAAGTTGTTGTTCAGTCCTTGCATTTTCATTCTCTTATATTGAAAATACAAAAATATTAGGCATTTTACATTGATTGGCATTTTGATCTATTGAGTCTTTGTCATTTATCTTAGTACATGTAAAGAAATATTACATTTTATTTAGAATTGCAGAATTGAATTGAAAATTGCATTTTTGAAAAGCATATCATTTATTGGAAATTAAAGTTAGGACTTTGCATTGTATTCATATTCATTTATTTTACTTGTTGAGTCATAACATCACTAGTTTCACGACCGCACCTTTTGAGTAAGCAAGGCCATTAAAATTAACGCTATAATTTAAAATCGATTAGTAACAATTTTACTTTCTAGGGTGCACAAACTAGCTTAGGATTTAGAGCCTTGGAATAGGATTTTGTGAGTAAAATTCTCCAAGGCTATTAAATCAACATATGTGTCTGACTAAAGGAGTGGAGAAATCCATTGTATATTTGATATTATCAGGAGGCTCTGCTTACACCGGAGTTAAGCACTAGGTTGCGTGAGGTTGGTTGAAGGGATATCCCCCCGATATATTCTTAACGTCAGATATATTTCTAGGGATCTATTCATATATGGGGATCTTGCTAGTGCCCTTACCTTCATGAGAGGTGGTGCTTTCAAGGTTTTGGGCTTTGCTACCCTGCCCATACGGTGGACCTGACTTACGATTGTTCGTCTGTGCATCGGTTATACCATGGTTTCTTAGTTTCTTGACTTAGGTAGCACATATATTACTTGCAGGGGTTATTCTGCAGGTACCCTAGGTCAGATAAAGGTCAAACAACACATAACCTTTATGGAGGATTACCTTTCCGAGGGGATCTGACCGATTGGTTGTTAAGCCCATGAGGGCCCTTATAAATGATTATGTTTCCTCCAATATTAAGCAGCGAGGTCTCAGGCCCCTCTTGGGCGAGGCATACATACCTTAGAGAGGGAGGTAAATTTCAACCACTTTATCCTGTTTGTGTGCATATTGGTCATTTGATTTTTTTTGGTGTTCTCTTTGATTAATAGTAGACCTTTGAGATTTTATACCATGCTTTGAGTTGTCATTATCATGGATAGTGGAGTTCATGTGAATCTCTCCTTTACCACTGCCCCCCCCCTCCCCCATGATGTTCACTCATTTCATGGGTATGAATCTGTTCTCTTTTCAGAATGGTATGCAGAATTATGACGCTCAGTCCATGCCTTGGGTCTCTAATAATTTTTCTATTGATATTCCAAACATGCCTTCACCCTTTCCATCCTCTCCTTGGCCCACTTATGTGAATCCTAGTTTTGGATCCAGGGGCACCATGGCCCCACCGTCTACATCTTCATTTGATAGGAGTCATGTCCCTCTACCAACTCTCACTATGGGAGGTTGGAACCTCCCCTCTTACAGATCCAGTCCTAGCCATGTTTTTTCGGGAGCCAGTACTCAAATGGGTGGTTATTCTACTTATTACAACCCATCTATGTATCCTTCACTTGCCATGCTAGTTCCTATGAATACTTTTCCCATGACGAGTCCACATATATCTTTGGGTCTTTCATATGGGGGGAATCAATTTTACGGTTTGGGATACCCTCTTCACGGAACCCCTTCACATGGGGGAAACATATATCCTTACTTGAACAATCCTTATCATACTTTTGTCTCTTCGCAAACATATTCTACAATGATGATGCCCGTACAAACCTCTATGGATTAATTAGGCTAAGGATACTACCTTTCCGGACAAGGACATGGTCTAAACTAGGACCCTTGCTAGCCTGCAATGTCTCAAATTCGATCTTTCCCAGGACCTTGGTCTCAGATGCCCCAACTCACTGCTATTCATATTGGAGATTCATCACCAACCACTCCTAGTCATGTGGGAGATTGGTCAATGAACTCTGCAAGTCATGTTGACGACTTGAAACCAGCCGCTACTAGTCATGTGGGAGATTGGTCGATGACCTCTGCAAGTCATGTTGACGACCCGCAACCAACTGCTGCTAGTCATGTCGATGACATCACTCTAGTCACCATGAGTCATATCAATATCACATCTCTAACCTATTGAAACATATATATATTTTTCTAAACTTTAGAATAAAACAAGTTTCTTGTTTGTTTAAATAAAGACAAATGTGCACTTGGATAATATCGTCGATAAAGTCTTCATATTAATCCAATGGTCTAAAATATTTTCAAGTTATGGAGCCTCCCATTAGTTAAAAATTTAAATCATTAAAGATAGCTTTCAAAGTATCGGGTTTTGGGGTTTCACAACACTAACAGTTAGACATGTAAAGAAGCCCAAAGTTGCGATGTGCAAAGTCACAAAACTAGCTTAACATTAAATCAGGTTAATTAAATAATTAAAATGATTAACAATAATTAATCTTATCGTAACTTTGCATTTCGGGAATCCCGCCTCGAATGATGACTTATACTCTCGACATCCGAAATTGTGAAATCATTAATTAATTGCGATTATTTACTAAAGTTAAACATGATTAATATTAATTAATCTATCACGATTTTGCATTTCGAGGTTATAGCTTGAAAATAAGAAGGATAGCACGAGACCCTAAACCCCGAAGTGGATTAAGGTTAAACATAATTAATTAATCATATAAACTCATTTTATTAATAAAATAAAACATTTTTATTTTACCGTTGAGTTTATGCTGATTTGCGATACGGGCGATTTCAAATTTCAATTATACTTTTCTGATCACGAAAATTGATCATTAATGATATTAAATGACCATCCTGGGGAAATTATTTCAAAAAATATCTTGTTTTAATACCAGAATATTTTTATTAAAAGCATTGTCAGTGAAGGTATATGCAGGTTGAGGTGTTTAAGGAAAGAAATACTTTTTCATTTTTTAATTACATTCATATTTTTGTAGAACTTGCTTAGCGAAACATTCAGTCCTGTGTATTTGTTGTGACAAATAACATTTTTTCTGAGAACTACTACCATGCCACCACGAAAGGCAACCAAAGAAATTGGTGAGAGTTCATGCTAGACTTCAGAGGTTTTCTCCGATACCTCGCCCAAAAGTATCGACACAGTTAAAAACTGGACACATGCTTTCAATACCTTACACTACGAACTGGTAAATTGCCCTGATGATTCAAGCGACAATGAAAAGGAGGATTTTTCTACCAAATACAATATTATCTCTCAGTCAGAACTGCACAAGGTATCAACAAGGCCGAGGCTTCTACCCTACAATGACATGATTGGATGGGCACTGAATCATGTGGATATCCCAACCAGAACTATATTTAATTCTGAGAAGGCAGTTGTTGGGTCATTTCGGCCAGAACACATACAGGTGATGTACAAGCTATCTCCAACTACAAACTTCATTTACAATGCCAACTTTCTAATGAATTTTAACAAGAAGGAGTGTGAGAAATTTGGAAAAATCCTTTCCGATTTGATCAAGGACTGGTGCTCACACCCTGAAAAGTTCAGAGTTGATTCTCACAACATATACTCCATCTCATCGCTAGAACCTCAGTTCATGTATATAACCATGATGATGTGTCAACTTTATGGAAAATAGAACACACCTCATTTCTTTCTACAATGGGTACCCATTATACACACAATAGTGGAAGGGTATTCATTCGGCTGGGCCAAGATATTATCGGACAACCTAGTTAATGAAATTATAGAATACCAGATGCAAAAATCCAAAGGGAAACTAGCCTCATTCTTCATGTCAGCTTATATTATGGACACTATCTGTTTCATGATGCCTTTCCTACTGATGGGCTGGAGCTGGACTCCAGATAATGCAGAACCAATTCATATTTATCATTCAAAGCTCCGGGAACACAAGGCGAAAGATTTCTTTTACGGAATCTGTAATTGGGTAGTGGTGTTGATGCACACTGCTATATTTGGTCACCCACCTTCTAGAATTTCAGATAGGATTGTGGTTAACCTGGGTAAAGTGGCAGACTGGTACATCGAGGAACACATCTTTTATATTAGAGTTTTCGGTTGTTCAGTTCACCCATATGCTTTACTGCAATTTTTACCAGATCGACTGGTGTGCCGAGTGGTTGCTCGACAAACTGTACTTGGTGGCATTATAAAAGAGCTCAAAGCAGTACAGAAAAAGGTATGGCCATCTTTTCCTTTACATATTGGTGCATTTTCTTTATTGGATTTCGGCCACTCCAAAGTGGAGGCTACGCACTTAGAAGAAATAAATATGGTCAACATTTAATTCAAGAAGCATGACCCGTAGAAGGTTGCGGGTAACCATTTGGCCAGTTGCAATCTTAAAAGATATGAACATGAAGAGTCCCCTCAGGATGAAATGTTCCGAAGGGCGAGGTCTTACCAAGAGGTTATGAGCTGATTTCGAGCTCTATCACCTGAACAAATGATTGATTTTTATAACTTCCAAAGGCACCAAAGAAGTAGCCTACCTAAAGTATTATAGGAGGAAAACCCAATGTTTCCAACCACGCAACAAACAAAGACCTGAAATTTAGAAACCGTAAGTTCTAGCAAACAAGAAGCCCCAGAAAACTTAGAGAAATCTGAGGTTTCAACTCATAAAGAAGATACCCCAGCAACAGAATTATTAGACAACTAGACCAGGGAGCAAGAAAAGACATTAACAAATAAAGGGGAAGATAAGCCAATATCTTCACCAGATAAATCAACTGCAGATGTGACTCAAAAATAGTAATCCACATAAATTGGAAGCCCCATTCAGTTTATTACCCCATTACAGTTCACCATAGGGGACCTCGATGTAGAGGTAATACTCATAGGGGATCTCACTCCTATCTCTATTGAAGAGATACTTCCTTTCGATTTCTTTTTCATCAAGAAAAGGAAAGATGTGGTGAAAAGAGAAATGCACCAAAAAGAAGGTGCAACTGTCAAAAAGCACAAGTTGCTATTGGATGGACAAAATTTAGAAGAAGAAGATTTTTCTACAGAGGTAGCAAACACTTTGGGGGATTTTGCAACGGTAACCTATTTTCAGTTGATAATTTGAAAGATAGACTGAAGCAGAAGAATGACATGATAAGTTGGTTGCAAAATCAAATAAGGATTACAGAAAAGAATATCAGGGATGAGGTCAATAAAGGGCTTGAACATGCAAGAGATGGTGATAAGAAAGAGATTCAACTGCTTAAAACTAGTCTTGATGAGATGCATAAGAATGTGCAAGCAAGTGAAATATGGGCCGCCCAACAAGATGAGTTGGTGAAACAATTACAGGCCAAGTTGGACTTGACTAAAAATATGGTTATAAATATAATTTTTTTCCAAGCACAAGCCCTGGATGTCTGTAAGAAATTAGAAGCAGCACAACAAAACCTTTTTAACAAGGTTGAGATTATTCAAAACCATTTTCAAGTGGTAAGCCAATCCTTGGATAACATAATTCTCGGAGAAAGGGAATCTACTACAACTCGGGCCACTTTTCAAGAAGTTGTTGTATCATCAGCCAGAGAAGAAATCTATGTGATTTCCAGACTATCTGTTGCAGAGAAGATTAGAGGTGATATAATTTTGAAAACATGGGAGGAAAATATAGATGAAAGTAAAAGATCGACCAAGGAAATCAAAGAGGAATATGAAGAGGTGTTTCACTCGATAAATAAAAAGTCACTGAATCTCGAAGAGGATAATTAGTTTGAAATACTGGGACAAATAAACATAATAAAGCATTAGCTTGATATTAAAACAAGTTTAGAAATAGATTAAGTTGAGATTTCATAGTTAAAACAAGTTGATATCGTTTTGATAGCTAAATGGTTGGTAAAGCCAAATTTACAGTTACATTCAATGATCTCTGAAGATAAAAAAATAGAAGATAGATTGTAACAATTACAAAGAAAGTTGTACATTTTTTAGGCAAAGGAGGTGACAGAACCTTCCAGGCTAGTGGCACAGTTTGTGGGTAGGTGTATTGAATGTATTGAGCTAGGGAAAGGGAGTACCTCAAAGAGCCAATGAGGTAACATATACTGTATAGGAAAAAGACAAAGGAAAAATCAAGCAAAGCTTTCAAAGTATTTTCATTTTGTAATAATTTATTTTAACGAGAATTCTAATCATCTAGGGTTGAGATTCATTGTATAAATACATTTTCAAAAGAATAAAGTGGGGTGGCTTCTTACCGAATGTAATAGAGAAAATCATCTTCATTGAGAATTAATAGAAGTGCAGACTAGAGATTCCACATTTCATCTAGTTTGAGTTATGTGTTCTTCCGTCTTTCCACATTCCAACATCTTTTTATATATTTCCTTGATGAATGCTTGATTGCAACTTAGTTCAACATCTACTGTGGTTATTTTCATTCAGTTATCTGATAGCTATCAACTTTTCCTCCATTTTACTGTTAGTAAATACAAGACCTGTTAGTTAATTGGATTACTACACTTTATACTTCATTTAAGGTTATATAATCTATTTTCTTCTTCTGTTACAGAGTAGGATTCTTCAACAATTGATGCCTTACGTTGTCTAACAAATTTATGTTTTTCTCACATTTCATCCAATATTTTAAAGTTTAACTTAGACACGAAAAACGACCTTTGAAATGTTATATTGTTAATTCAATTTTATGGTTTTTCTCACTTAACTAAGGAAGATAAAGCAAACATTAAAACTTTCCTTATCTTTTATGCCTGATATTGTATTTTGAGCCTTAAGTATAAACTCAGGAACAACATCTTTTTGGCGCCGTTGCCAGGGAATGGAGAAACGAAGTTATTTTTCCCTGGGAAAACGACATTGATAAGTTTCTTTCTTTGATAGTGAACGAAGATTGAATACATTATAAGGCTAATTTTTATCTTTCACTTGGCGGCTCCACAACTAATAAACTGGCATTTAATTGAAAGAATCCAGACGATAAGCAAACTTCACATGTATCTGACCTTGAAAAACTTTTGAAACCAAGGGGATATCTTAAACAGACTATTGCATCAGCAAGTAAGGTTTATCAACCTCAATCTAATACTAAAGTTTTATTTGAGTCGTTAACTTCGCAAGAAGGTTTTACTAAAGTCTTTTTCAGAGAAACATCTACAGGTAGAATCGAAGCTGAAACCCTAAAACTCGAGTTAGGTTTTACTGATTCAACTCCCATTCGTTCTCCCATTTATACATCCTATAAATTAGAAGAACCTACTCCTCATTTCCCTGTTCCCTCTTTTTCGTACTTTATGTCTCCTGAGCCTTTTTCACTTAATCCTGAAAGGTCACTACACTTTCTTGAAAATCTCCCCTGTAATCTCAAAGTTCTATCTCCTAGATTATCAATGGTTGTGCTTGGCGAAGGTTTAAGAGGACAGGGTGCTGGAGGAGGTGGTCAAGGACCACCTCCACCTCCTAGAATTTTTGCTAAGGTAGCTTCGAGGTATGCTCCTTTGGTCCTTCCAGTTCCCCTCCATGATTTACCTGACAACTATATGAAATGTTTTCCAAAGTTCACTGGAGAGGGAGACTTAACCGCAGTCGAACACATAAATTTCTTTGATCAATTCGTTGATATCCTTGGTCTTGAACACGAGGATGTTTAATCGAGACTCCTAGTTCAAAATTTCGAAGGACAAGTGAGAACTTGGTTCCGAGGACTACCGACGAGTTCCATAGGATCATATGATGATTTAGAAAGTTCTTTTATCAGGCAATGGGGAGAGAGGAAAGATCATCTTTATTATCTAACTGAGTTCAGAGCATTAAGGAAGAAAAATTCAGAAATTGTTCTAGAATTCACTCAAATATTTAACAAATTATATAAAAAAATTCCAGTTGAGGTTAAACCTTCCCAACCTGCAACAAAAGTAACTTTTCCAGGGGATTTTGAACCTGATTTTGCTCTATTGCTGAGAGAAAGGAGATATGTTGACCTTACTAAAATGAAGGATGATGCCATATAAATTGAATCAAATATGATGGCATCAGGGAAGTTAAAAAATAAATTCAAAATGAGAAATAAAGAAATCAGACGATACATAGAACAAGCAGGACCCTCCGGCTTTGGGAGGTCTTCAGAAGATAAAATAGATGACATGGAAAAAATAATTAAAGAACTATCAAATAAACTATCGAAAATGGAATTAGACCAATCTAAGAATGATCGGTTCCCTAGGAAAGATTTCAGAAGGAACCCTAATCCTCAAATACAACAAAGACAGATCAAGAATGAAGATAAAAAAATTCAAGCCCCCTTTAAAAGAGAAAACTTTATAGGAGGATAAGACATGTGAAACTTTGAGGAGTTAGAGGAAGATATAAACAATCTTGGTGATGATTGTCAAGAACTTTATTTGACGAGACAAGATTATGAACAATCCTTAAACACAAGATATTGGTCTAATAACAATGAAAACATAAATATTACAGAAGATTCTGCTTATCAAGGAATCGCTAATAATATAATGGCCGAGCTTCAACATAAGTATAATATAAGGCCTAGAGATAGAAACATCACATCTACCCAACCGAAGAAAATATTATCGAAAAATAAAGTGAATGAAACAACTCAACCAACAACTGAAACACAGACTGCCAAAACAAAAGCAGCTAAAACACAGACTGCTAAAACACAAACAACTGAAACAAAGGCAACACAAAATAATAAATCAGAAAAAAGGGATATAGAAATCCAAACCAGAAAATTTGATAAGGCAACGAGAAATTTTAATCTAGAGAATGAGATTAATAAGATCAAGATTCTTGTACCCCTGGTTGAATTGGCAAAAAACCCTACATACAGAAAGCAGATTGCCAAAATGATAAATTTTTCGGATATTGAAAGTCAGGATGATGTCATAAATTTAGAAGATGATAAACCGAATATAATTTTTGGTCCACATTTCAAAGGTGTCAGAGATACTGTCACTTCTTTTTACATTACGCTAACTGTGCATGATCATTTGCTTCATAATTGCATGTTGGATTCTGGAGCTTCTCACAACGTGATGCCTAAAGGTATTATGGATAGACTTGGTCTCAAAATTACTCGACCTTACGGAAATCTATATTCTTTTGATTCAAGAAAAGTTAAATGTATGGGCATGATTAAAGATTTAGTGGTTAATCTTGTGCAAATTCCTATAAAAAGTGTTCTGATGGATGTGGTTGTTGCTGATATACCTCCAAAGTATGGTATGTTGTTATCCAGGTCTTGGGGCACCAAAATTGGAGGATCTCTTCAACTTGAAATGACATACGCTACAAACCCGATCTTCGACGAATAGTTCACCCACCTGTACAGAGAAACAAGGCTGGCATATACTGTAAGTGATCCCCTGAATCTTAACAATTACCCTATTTACGTCGCAGATCATGATTTAGGAAATTTTATTTTATCTATTGATGATGATTTAGATGATTGTATAGAAAAATATTGTACAAAAAAATAAAAAATAGAAAAAACAAATAAAGATGTATATAGTACTGGAGTTTGGAAAATGTATTTTGATGGTGCTTCGTCTTGTGAAGGAGCAGGAGCTGGGGTGATTTTTGTAGCACCTGGAGATGAGTTTATTATCCCTTTTTCTTACACGCTGCAGTGGGACATAGATTACACTAATAATGTATGTGAATATGAAGCTCTGGTCTTAGGATTAGAGGCTACCAGAAAGTTGAAAATTAAAAATTTGGAAGTCTATGGTGATGCAAAATTAATTATAAAGTATATAAATCATCAGTACCAGGCTAAACACCCAAGGTTGAGGTCTTACAAAAATTGTGCCTGGGATCTGATTGAGAATTTTTTCTCATCGGTTAATGTTCACTACATTCCCAGAACATAAAATCAACATGCAGATTCATTGACCAAAGCGGCTTCAATGTTTGTACCCCCTACTATTTTCAAATTGAAGTACCATATAGAAATGAGACACAGACCATTAATACCAAACAATGTACAACACTGGCAGGTGTTTGAAGATGACGAAGAAATTAAACATTTCTTAGAAATAGTAGACGAATTTACAGAAACACACATTGATCAGGAAAATGAAAATGATCCCGCTTGGATTATGCAAGAAGGTGAAGATCCTTAAGAGTTTCGAGACAAAATTGCTAACCATCGTATGCTGATACTAAAAAATAAGTATATCCCCAAAGGTTTGATTCCCTTGGAGAGATTATTTAATCACGATGACATTCCCCTAAAATCTACTTTACAGCCTCAACTAGAATAAGTTGAAGACTGTGATGTAGGCACCAAGGAAACTCCGAGGCTAGTTAAAATATCAAAATATCTTCCTCTTGAAATAAAAAGTAAATATGCTAAGTTACTCAAACAATATAAGGATGTTTTTCCTTGGTCTTATGATGAATTAAGAAATTATGATACCACCATAATTGAACATAAAATTCCTCTGAAACAGGGTGTTAAACCATTCATGCAAAAACTTAGACAGATAAATCCTATATTACTACCTGTGATAGAGAAAGAGGTAAAGAAACTTTTAGATGCCAAGATCATTGTCCCACTCAGATACTCATAATGGGTAGCTATTTTAGTTTCGGTCAGGAAGAAAAATGGCAAAATCAGACTGTGCGTTGATTTTAGAAATTTAAATCGGTCATCACTAAAAGATAATTACCCATTACCTAAAATGGATCATTTATTGGAAAAGGTGGTAGGAGAAAATAGAATGTCTTTGATTGATGGTTTTTCGGGCTATAATTAAATTGCAGTTCATGAGAATGATAAAGAGAAAAATGCATTCACCATCCCATGGGGTACCTTTATGTATGATAAAATGCCTTTCGGTTTAATGAATGCAGGTGCCACTTTCCAACGAGCTATGGATATCTATTTCGTCGGAGAAAGAGATAAGTTTGTTTTCATTTATCTTGATGATTTAACTATGTTTTCTAAATCTGATGCATAGCACCTAGTACACCTCAAGCAGACGTTTGAAAAATGTCGGAAATTTGGTTTATCTCTAAATCCCAAAAAATCTCATTTTGCGATGCAAGAAGGTAAACTCTTGGGCCATATAGTGTCTAGGGATGGAATTAAAATTGACCCAAAAAGGATTGAAGCTATAGATACTATAAATATTCCTAGAAATAGAAAAGAGATTCAGTCATTTTTAGGAAAAAATAATTTTTTGAGAAGGTTCATCCCGAACTTTGCTGAAATTGTAAAATTGATTACATATATGCTCAAGAAGGACAACGAAGTCAAGTGGACAAGCGAAGCCAAAGCATAATTTGAACGTATTAAGAAGGTAATAGGTGAAGAACCAATTCTAGCAAGCCCAGATTATTTGAAATAATTCTTGATTTTTTGATTCGCCTCTGAGCACACAACTGTAGCCGTGCTTTTACAAAAGAATGATGAGGGTTTTGAGCATCCAATTGCGTTTTTTTAGCAAAAGTCTCTAAGATGCTGAATTAAAATATGATATACTGGAGAAGCAGGCCTATGCAATGGTGAAAGCCTTAAAATATTTCAGAACCTATGTACTACATTCAAATATCACTGCTTATGTACCAATCAGTGCTGTCAAGGATATATTAGTTCAGCCAGATAGTGATGGTAAAAGGGGCAGATGGTTTGCCAAAATCCAGGAATTTGATCTAGAAGTAAAACCGACCAAACTTGTAAAAGGTCGGGGCCTGGCTAAATTAATGGCTGAATCAAATTTAAAATCACTTGGAATGAATCATCTTTAGGAACACGAAGGATTTTTAGATATAGACAAATTTGATGTTACCATACCCACAACCGAAATTTTAGAAAAAAATTCTTCTTCGACTTGGTATAGTGACATTGTTTCGTATCTTCTGACTCTTCAATGCCCCAATGACCTAACTCCATCTAAATATAGAACATTAAAATTACACGCAACCAAATATTGTATCGTAGATGGTCAATTATATTGGAAGGACCCTCTGGCTTTCTTACTGAGCTGTTTAGTAGAATTTGAAACAAAGAAAGTTATAAATGAGTTTCAAGAAGGAGTGTGTGGAGGAAATTATGCATGGAGAGCAACGACCTACAAAATCCTAAGAGTTGTATATTATTGGCCGAAATTATTCACTGATGTGAATGCTAAAGTCAGAGCTTGTAACCCATGTCAATTTTTCACAGGCAAGCAAAAGATTCCTGCATTGCCTTTGGTTCCAGTTAAAATGAAAGCTCCGTTTCAACAATGGGGTCTATATTTCATCGGCGAAATTCATCCTCATTCAAGTGCACAACATAAGTGGATTCTGACTGCTACTGATTATTTTACTAAATGGGTATAATCCATTCCTACGTGAAATGCAACAGACACAGTGGTGATCAGTTTCTTGGAAGAGAACATTCTATCAAGATTTGGATGTCCTCGGAAGATAGTTACTGATAACTCTCAATATTTCAAATCCATTGCCATGATAAGTTTCTGTCAAAAGTACAACATTGTACTAGGACATTCTACAACCTACTATCCATAGGGTAGTGGATTAGCTGAGTCATCAAACAAAAGCTTGATCACCATAATTAAAAAAGTGTTGACCGAAAACAAGAAAGCATGGCACGTACATTTGAAACATGCTTTATGGGATAACATAATAGGCACAAAACAATCAATTGGAATGTCCCCATTTTAGATGGTATATGGTATTGATGTCATTCTACCCATAAATCTTGTGTTGCCTGTAATGAAACTCTAGAAGGACTCAAAAGAAGAGCCTAATGACATCACTAGAAGGATAAATCAATTGATTGAAGTTTAGCAAAATAGGGCTGAAGTAAATGAAAAACTACAGAAATATCAAGATAACATGAAAGCCTTATTTGGCCAAAAAGCTAAAGATAGGGAATTTCTCCCTGGTGATTTGGTCTTAAAATGGGAAGCCAAGAAATAAGATGTCGGCAAGAATGGTAAGTTTGACCAGATCTGGTGCGGACCGTACAAAATCATAGCCTCTGAAGGAAAGAATGAGTTTTTGTTAGAAAATCTCGACGGAAATATTCTTAACACCCCTATCAACGGGCATTACCTCAAGCATTTCATGCAGTAATATAGTTCCAAACTCTCATTGTACATACCGGTTTGGTTTTCACTTTTTGTTTATAATTACTATTCCTTCGGTAGGTTTTTTTTTTACTGTAAATAGAAACAGGTTAGTCAATCTCATAAAAATCAAAATATAAAAAATATGCAACAAGTAGGTTTTTAATCTACCAGTTTCCTAACAACTCTCATATTTGTTTTATTGCAGGATATGAGCTGATAACTGAGAGATAATCTACGGCAGAACCAGTAATTGCATTAAATTTCTCTTGAAACAGGTGATAAAATAATAGTTTGCTTGACTGAAAATATAAAAAAATATGAGGTATGAACTTCTGCTCTGCCAACTTGAGTTAAAATTTTCTAGGAAATATTAATAAGTAAGAAAAAAGTCTCACCTGTACAAATATTATCACCTAACTTACAGTTAGAAGGTTACACAATTACAGCTTAATTCTCGAGTCTTCCTTCTGAACCATAAAAAAAATATATTAAAAAAAAAAAAATTAAAGAAGAAAGCTAGCAATAAAAAGAACTCTTCTTCCTGGCCTTCAAAGAGGAAAAAGAACTTCTCTTCAGCTCTGAAAACCTAAAAAACAAATCCTTCACATGAGAATAGGAAAAAATCCTAACGATTTTCCTAACTCTAACTGAAATACAAAGTATGTTTGAACTAATCCTAACTACTTTAACCCTTTTACCAGATTTAAATTGATTAGTTTCGCTCAAGGAAAGTCCCTAAAAAAATAAAATTCCCCATGAAAGTTTCCCAGGAAGTGAAGGTGTTTTGAAAGTCAGAAGAGGATTAGTTCGGGGTAATCAAAATGAGTTAACAGACCTCTATTTCTAAAATATAAATAGATATCATCCCTGGTATATTTTATTATATACAAATTGATTGCCCTCACTTCATGTTTGTTAAACATAAGACAAATGGTGAAAGGAAATTCATAAAATGATTGCTCCCATCTAGTCCAAAATGAGATGATGAAAGGAAATTCATAAAATGATTGCCCTCATCTAGTCCAAACAAAGATGATGAAAGGAAATTCTTAAAAATATTTCCCTCATCTCACATTTAAATGCAAAGTTATTAACTGAAGTGATGAAAGGAAATTCAATAGGGGAATTAGATAACTTCACCGGGGTACTTGATGTAGACCCAAGAACCCTCAGATCAAGGTCCGTGTAGGATCGATCTAAATCTTCCCTTAGAGTCTAATTGACTCTTTGATTTCCCCTCGGGAAATATCTCATACACTCATGGTGTATCCATAGATCCTTTGTAAAACTCGCCCTATGTAGATTGAACCTAGGCGCGAACCTTACTCTCCTATATGACCATGATTTGGTATTTTCATAGATGTCTCTCTCTTCTCGAAAGTTCACGAGTTCGGGTGTTGAACTCTCATGCTCCTCTTCTACGAAATCCTAAGATGCAATAGTCAGTGGTGGTTTTGACTTTCCTTTCACATTTTTTGCAACTCGCAATATCGCTAGTTGGAGTGTAGACCCTTTGTGCTTCCCTTTCGTGAAATCCCAAGATGCGATAGGGTAACTATAGGTTGACCCCTTGATGTGTGAGTACATGCCACCTATCACCCTTTCGGTCCCCACCTGACAGATGTGCCACGCATTCACGCGAGCTCTCGGCTCTTCGCCACTTCGCAACTCCTACACTATTCCTCTTCCCCTTCAAAGCTCCAAACTCTGAAATGAGAGTTCAAAGGAGATCCAACGACCCTCATTGGATTGAATCTATCGACCCTACCTCTCCTGAGATTATAACTAGAAGAGCACTCGCTTTAACTCCCCTTGCTCCTTTGCAAGATCTAACGGTTCTCAGGTCTTTGATACTTCTCCATGGAGAATTCTGACCGTTCAATTTCTTCCACCAGAACCTCTACGAAATAAACTAATGTTCTTTCACTGGAACTTACCCTCCTACAAAGCAACTTCACTTCGCCTCCCTTTGAGTACTTCAAAGGTGCTAACCCTCCTGAGCTTTCTTCGCAAACTCGAGTCTCCAAAAAGACTTCTGCACGCACTCCTTGCATCAATCCTTCAAATACTTCTAAGTATTTGATCTCTCGACTCTGTGCACCTTCTGCAACAACAGTCCTTCAACTCTCTCCTTGATTGATAAGTTCTAAGCTTTCAACCAGCCCGCGCACACCTTGCACAACTTCTGTGCTTCACCTGCACTTCTGCTGAAATGAGAACAACGGTATCCCTCCTAAGATTTCAAAGATAAAATCTGAACCTTGTCAACGCACACCTTGCGAGTGCTTTCACTGCACTCCTTGCAGGAACTTCTCACTCAAGAAGAGAAACAATTGAAACTCATTCAATCTCTCTCTCTCTCAGACTTCAAACATTCAACATGAAATCCTACATACACACAATATTAAAACAAATTCATAACAGAGAGAATAACACAACTATCAACATACCATTCAACATGTATACCCAGAAAACATCATAACACCATGAGTCTGATTCAAAGATCCATATATTAATTCAAAGCTTCTGTACATGGGTTCTTCTCTACAACTCTCTGCTATCTCTCTATGCTAATGATACAATGGTGAGGGTGTCTATATCTGTTTTCCCTCCTACTCTTCTAAACTGTCTAATCTATAATTCAATTCTACCTACTTTCATTAACTATGCATAAATGCATTTATGTTCTACAAATGAGAGCGAATCGCTCATGATCCGTTTACAATATGCAAGTACGCTTCCCTTTAACCATTACATTAATGCCTTGTGTTTCAAAATTCAAAACGGTTCTTTATGAGAACATGCTCTTTTTCTTCCTCCGCGTGTCCAACTGCTCCTTGGCTTAGTTGCGTGCTTTAGGCTTTACAAAATTCTCCTGCATCATACTCCCTCGCTTGAAAATTTTCATGAACTCCTGTTCATGAGCTCTTTCATGATCTGTCCATGCTTCTGAATCTTGACTTCATCCTCCCAAATGGCATCTTCAACTGGATGTACTTTCCATTTGACCAAGTATTTGAAATACTCCTTCCTCCTGGTCTTCTGGCTAACTCTCTTGTCGATTATTCTTTCCATCTGTGGCTTTTTAGCTACAGGCATTTGTTTGGTCCACTGAACTTTTGTCTGTTCATTCTCTGCTCCTGTTTCTTCAGCTCTGTAAGGGTGCAAATCTGCAACATTGAATATCGATGAAATTCCGATCCCATCGGGTAATTCAATCTCATATGCGTTTGCCCCAAATTTCCTTATGACTCTGCATGGAACAATCTTTTTCATTTTCAGTTTGTTATATGTTCCTCTTGGGAACATTTCCTGTCTCAGATGTCCAAGAATCAGATCACCAACTTCAAATTGAAGTTCTCACCTGTGTTTATCTGCTCTGCGCTTATACTCTTGGCTTGAACTTTGCAATCGCTCCTTGACTTGACTGTGAAGCTCCTTCATTGCTTCTACAAAGTCCTCTGCACTAGCACTTCTGAGTTCATTTTGTTCTGAATCTTTCAATTCAGAAACTTGCCTTGGCTGCATTCCATATATAATTTGGAATGGACTCTTCCCTGTGTTTCTATTGATCCAATCATTATAAGCAAATTCCGCCTGTGGCAGAATATGATCCCACTGACTGTGGTGTTCAGTCACTAGACTCCTCAAAAAATCTCCCATGCTTCTGAACACAACTTCTGTCTGCCCATCCGTCTGAGGATGATACACTGAGCTAAAAGACAAACTTGTCCCCAGCTTCTTCCATAAAGTCCTCTATAAATGTCCCACAAACTTGGTATCTCTATCTGAAACTATACTCCTTGGCAAGTCGTGAAGTCTGACGACTTCCTTGAAAAACAGGTTCACAATATGAGTTGCGTCGCTGGTTTTCTGGCATGGTATAAAATTTGCCATCTTTGAAAATCTATCGACTACGACAAAGATTGAATCAAATCCTCTTTGTGTCCTTGGCAGTCCCAATGTAAAATCCATGCTCACTGCATCCCACAGCCTTTTTGGTATGGGTAATGGCTGATACAACCCTGTGTTCTTCCTTTTCCCTTTTGTGTGCTGACAAATCCTGCATCTATCCACAAATATCTTAACATCTGTCCTCATTCCTGGCCAAAAATACAAGACATTCAACTTTGAGAACATCTTATCATGACCGAAGTGCCTGACCAATCCTCCATTGTGCTTTTCTTTCAGCAGATTCTCCCTCATGGAGCATTGTGGAATACATAGTTGATTGCCCCTAAATAACAATCCATCATGGATCATATATTCAATCCACTGGCTTCTGTCCCTGAGAAATGGATTCTCAGATGCTTCATATGCTTCCTTAAAATATGGATCATCCCTGTACATTTCTTTGAGGTTATCAAAACCCAAAGTTTTGACTTTGAATTCCTGCATAAGCAAACATTTCATGCTCAAAGAATCAAGAACTTTGTTAGCAGTTCCATAAATATGCTTAGTCACAAAAGTAAAATTCTTCATGAATTCAACCCATTTAGCATGCTTTTGGTTCAACTTCTCCTACCAAGTCACGAATTGCAAAGTGTGATTATCACTGTACAAAACAAACTCTTTAGGAACCAAATAATGTCTCAATTTCTTCAGCGCTTGTATGACAACATAAAATTCTTTATCATATGTTGAGTATTTAATTTTCGCCTCATTCAACTTCTCGTTGAAGTATGCAACCGACCTATCGTCTTGGCTCAAGACCGCTCCAATTGCAAACCCACTTGCATCACACTTGACCTAGAATGTCTTGCTAAAGTTCGACAAAACCAAAATTGGCTTCTTTGTGATCTTCTTCTTCAACAGATTGAAGCTCTTCTCTGCTTCATCTATCCAATGAAAATATTTATGTCTTTTCTTCACTGTATCCATCATCGGTGCGCTAATTCCACTGAAATTTTGGATGAATTTCCTGTAGAAACTAGCTAAACCATGGAAGCTTCGAACTTCAAACACACCTTTCGGTGATGGCCAATTCTTAATTGCTTCCACCTTTTCCAGATCCATTTTCAACTCATTTGCAGAGATAACAAAACCCAAATAAATGAGTTATGTCCTCATAAATGATGATTTCTTCATATTTATCAACAATTTCTCTTGCTGTAATCTCCTCATCACTGTAGCCAAATGCTTCAAGTGTTCTGCTTCTGTCTTGCTGAAAATCAATATATCGTCTAGATATACGATGACAAATTTCCCAATGAAATCCTTTAGGACTTTATTCATCAATCTCATGAAAGTACTAGGCGCATTTGTTAAGCCAAATGGCATAACAAGCCATTCATACAACCCTTCATTCGTCTTGAATGTTGTCTTCCATTCATCACCTTCTCTCATACGAATTTGATGATATCCGCTTTTCAAATCAATCTTTGAAAAAAATCTTGCTCCACTCAAGCAATCCATCAAATCATCCATCCTTGGCAATGGAAATCTGTATTGGATGGTAATCTTATTGATCACTCTTGAGTCTGTACACATTCTCCAGCCTCCATCTTTCTTTGGGATGAGCATTGTTGGAACAACGCATGGACTCAAGCTCTCTCGAATCAATCCTTTGTCCATTAAATCCTAGACCTGCCTCTTGACCTCTTTATTCTCCTACAATGTCAACCTATATGCGGCTTTGTTTGGTAAACTGGCTCTAGGTATAAGATCAATGTGATGGCTTATACTCTTGATAGGTGGCAACGAACAAGGTAGTTCGTCCACTACTATATCAGCAAACTCTTCCAGCAACTCCTGGATTTCTTCTGGTAAATCATCTATCCTTGTACTAGTCAAAACAATTCTAGGCTTCCTGACCACAACAAATTGTGTGTCTTCCTTCTTCTTAACCTCCTTAAGAAGTTCCTTCCCACTCATGAGAAGTACAGTATTTCTCACCTCTGGTTTCACTTCTTTTTCCTTAATCGGTAGCAACATGTGAGTTCTCCCATTCTTCTCCGGGTGTATGTGTTCTTTCTCCCATCATGAATCACATTTCTGTCATATTGCCATGGTCTACCTAGAAATAGATGACAAACATCCATGGGAATGACATCACATAATATTTCATCCTTATATCCCCCTATCTTAAACTCAACTAAACATTGTTTAGTGACATTTACCTGATGTCCTTTTTGTACCCATGAAACTCTATATGGGCTTGGATGTACGATAGTCTCCAACTCCAGCTTTTCTACCATCTCTGTAGATACAAGATTGTATGTGCTACCACTATCCACAATGACTTTGCATACCCTGTCTTTGGTTTTGTAAGCAGTTCGAAATAGTCTGTTCTTTTGGGTTGGGTTTTGTACCTCCCTCTTTGGCGTTAAGAGAAATTTCCTCATCATCAAGGATCTTCTGCCCTCAACATCTTCTGCCGCAACATTCCATCCTTGTGCTTCGGCAATGTGATTTTCACCACCTTATTTCTTCCTATCTGGACACTCATAAGATTTATATCCATTTTCCCACAGACAAAGCATTTCACTTCACCACCTCTGCCTCTTCCTCTTCCTCTGGCTCGAGGAAAAGTATTTCTATCAGCATACTGCCCTCTCTGTGAGCTTCCTTCTCTCTCATGCTGAGTTTGAGGTTTCTTTCCCTCTTATTGAGGTCTTTGAGTTCTATCTTAGGCAATTTTCTTGCCTCTGGCTTGACTTCTGCCTCGACCTCTTTGACCTTGCTTTTGGCTCAGCTTCTCTTCAACTTTCAGAGCCATCTGAATAGCATCCTCTACATTTCAAGTGATCATCATGCTCATCTCATCTTGAATGTCATATCGCAGACCATTCATGTATCTGGCAACCTTTTCATCATCACTTTCCTGATGACCTGCTTTGATGTTTATCATGTAGAATTCTTCAGTGTATTCTTTCACTGACATCAACTTTTGTCTCAAATTCTGTATCCTCCGAAACAGAGTAATTCGATAATCCTTGGGTATGAATTTGGCTTTCATTTTTTCAACCATTCTATCCCAACTCTTGATTTTCTACTTGCCTTTGCAACATCTGTCAGCCTGCAGTTCATTCCACCATAAGGTTGCATGCCCTTTAAGTCTTGTGACAACATGTTTGACCTTCTTATCTTCCTCAACATCCTCATAGTCAAAGTATTTGTCCAGAGCTCTAATCCAGTCCAAAATCTCTTCAACATCCAGGTTTCACTCATACATGGGAATCTCCATTTTTTCTCTAGCACCTATCCTTGCAACAACCCTGAATAGGAGTTCATATACAACATCTTCGACTGCAACTTCTCCTCCCTCGTTTCCAGCTTCATTTTCACTATCAACTTCATTGATATCTCCAACGTTAGTTGTACGCCTCTGTGCTGTCTCCATGGCATCAAGCTTGGCACGTAGTTCGTGCATTTCCATTTCCACTGCTGGATCAAGAATTGGTCTATCTCTTCTTCTCGGTAGCATGGCTGAGAAATTTCTCCTTTCCTCTGCTACAGAAATAAAAAAACTTTTTCTTTGCTTTGATACCACAATTGATGTGTATCAGAGTACTCCTTTTCCTCTAACTTACTCTGCCTGAAATATACAGACAAAATCTAAGCTCTGATACCACAACTGATGTAGACCCCTGATCCCTCAGATCGAGGTCCACGTAGGATCAATATAAATCTTCCCTTAGAGTCTAATTGAATCTTTGATTTCCCCTCGGGAAATATCTCATACACTCACGGTGTATCCACAGGTCTTTTGTAAAACTCGCCCTATGTAGATTGAACCCAAGCACGAGCCTTACTCTCCTATATGACCATGATCTGGTCTTTTCATAGATGTCTCTTTCTTCTCGAAAGTTCACAAGTTCAGGCATTGAACTCTCTTTCTCCTCTTCTACGAAATCTTGAGATGCGATAGTCAGCGGTGGTTTTGAATTTCCTTTCGCATTTTTCGCAACTCGCAATCTCGCGAGTTGGAGTGTAGACCCTTTTTTCTTCCCTTTCATGAAATCCTAAGATGCGATAGGGTAACTATAGGTTGACCCCTCGATGCGTGAGTACACACCACTTTTCACCCTTGCAGTCCCCACCTGACAGATGTGCCATGCATTCACGCGAGCTCTCGACTCTTCGCCACTTCGCAACTCCTACACTATTCCTTTGCCCCTTCAAAGCTCCGAACTCTGAAATGAGAGTTCACGGGAGATCCGATGACCCTCGTTGGCTTGAATCTATCAGCCCTACCTCTCCTGAGCTTATAATTAGAAGAGCACTCACTTTAAATCCCCTTGCTCCTTTGCAAGATCTAACGATTCTCGGGTCTTCGGTACTTCTCCACGAAGAATTATGATCGTTCAATTTCTTCCACCAGAACCTCTGCGAAATAAACTAATGTTCTTTCACTGGAACTTACCCTCCTACAAAGCAACTTCACTTCGCCTCCCTTTGAGTACTTCAAAGGCGCCAACCCTCCTGAGATTTCTTCACAAACTTGAGTCTCCAAAAATACTCCTATACGCACTCCTTGTGTCAATCCTTCAACTACTTTTAAGTATTTGATTTCTCGACTCTGTGCACCTTTTGCAATAGCAGTCCTTCAACTCTCTCCTTGGTTGATAAGTTCTAATATTTCAACTAGCCTGCGCACACCTTGCACGACTTCTGTGCTTCACTTGCACTTATGTTGAAATGAGAACAATGGTATCCCTCCTGAGCTTTCAGAGATAAACTCTGAACCTTATCAACGCACACCTTGTGGACGCTTTCACTGCACTCCTTGCAGGAACTTCTCACTCAAGAAGAGAAACAATTGAAACTCATTCACTCTCTCTCTCTCTCTCAGACTTCAAACATTCAACATGAAATCCTACATACACATAGTATTAAAACAAATGCATAACAGAGAGAATAACACAACTATCAACATACCATTCAACATGTATACCCAGAAAACATCATAACACCATGAGTCTGATTCAAAACTCCATATATTAATTCAAAGCTTCTGTACATGGGTTCTTCTCTACATCTCTCTGCTATCTCTCTATGCTAATGATACAACTACTACTATGATACAATGGTGAGGGTGTCTATATCCGTTTTCCCTCCTGCTCTTCTAAACTGTCTAATCTATAATTCAATTCTACCTACTTTCATTAACTATGCATAAATTCCTTTACGTTCTACAGATGAGAGCGAATCGCTCATGATCCGTTTACAATATGCAAGTACACTTCCCTTTAACCATTAAATTAATGCCTTGTGTTTCAAAATTCAAAATGGTTCTTTATGAAAACGTGATCTTTTTCTTCCTCCGCGTGTCCAGCTGCTCCTTGGCTTAGTCGCGTGCTTTAGGCTTTGCTTGATGCTCCTGCATCAATACTGAATAGGCTCGCTGGTAGTGAAGAAATGTCTACAATATCTACAAGGTTGTTATACATGTATTATAATGTACCCTAGCAACTAATTCATTTCAGGTTAGATTTACATTCTAAGATAACGCGAGACTCCCCTTTAAAAATATTAAAATTACTTTACCTTGATGCGAATAAAATCAAAGAAAGTCTGATAGATTTGTTAAGGTTCTTTTGATTATTTTAAACAATTCTAAAATCAGTTTTAAGAAAAGGAAGTAATTAAAGACTAAATCCGAGACTGATGAATGATTAAGTTTTGAAAGTTTTCGGAGTTATGGATGAAGTCCCAGGTCCTTCTGTGTGTTTCCTTTCAGAATTTGTTTCACATTACTGCAATAATGATTCCATTTACCCAATAAAGACACCCGGTCTACTGTTCTTCTCGTCCGGCAAGGAGACGAGATCCTTAGATGGAG
>ML780771.1:50055-72014 GCA_009831015.1 Picea engelmannii | reverse complement strand
ATATATATATATATATATATATATATATATATATATATATATATATATTTCTAAACTTTAGAATAAAACAAGTTTCTTGTTGTTTAAATAAAGACAAATGCACACTTGGATAATACTGTCGATAAAGTCTTCTGATTAATCCAATGGTCTAAAATATTTTCAAGTTATGGAGCCTCCTATTCGTTAAAAAGTTAAATGATTAAAGATGGCTTTCAAAGTATTGGGTTTCAGGGTTTTTGCAACACTAACAGTTAGACATGTAAAGAAGCCCAAAGTTTCTATGTGCGAAGTTGCAAAACTAGCTTAAAATTAAATCAGGTAAATTAAATAATTAAAATGATTAACGATAACTAATATTATCGCAACTTCACATTTCGGGAATCCTGCCTCAAACGATGGCTTAAACTTCCAACATTCGAAATCCCGAAATCATTAATTAATCACGATTATTTACTAAAGTTAAACATGATTAATATTAATTAATCAATCACAATTTTGCGTTTCGGGGTTATAGCTTGAACAGAAGTAGGATAGCACGAGACCCGAAACCCCGAAGTGGATTAAGGTTAAACATAATTAATTAATCATATAAAATCATTTTATTAACAAAATAAAACATTTTTATTTTACCGTTGAGTTTGTGCTCATTTGCGATACAAGTGATTTCAAATTTCAATTATACTTTTCTGATCACAAAAATTGATCATTAATGATATTAAATGACCAGCCTTAGGAAATGATTTCAAATAAGATCATGTTTTAATACCCAAATATTTTTATTAAAATCATTGTCAGTGAAGGTATAAGCAGGTTGAGGTGTTTAAGGCAATAAAGACTTTTTCATTTTTTAATTACATTCGCATTTTTGTAGAACTTGCTTAGAGAAATATTCAGTCCTGTGTATTTACTGTGACAAATAACTGTTTTTCTGAGAACTGCTACCATGCCGCCATGAAAGGTAGCTAAAGAAACTGGTGAGAGTTCAGGCTAGACTTCAAAGGTTTTCTCCGATACCTCGCCCAGAAGTATCGACACGGTTAAAACTTGGACGCATGTTTTCAATACCTTACAGTATGAGCTGGTAAATTGCCCCGATGATTCAAGCGGCAATGAAAAGGAGGATTTGTCTACCAAATACAATATTGTTGCTCAGTCAGAACTGCACAAGGTAGAAACACGGCCGAGGCTTCTACCCTACAATGACATGAATGGATGGGCACTGAATCATGTGGATATCCTAACCAGAACTATATTTAATTGTCAGAAGGTAGTTGTTGGGTCATTTCGGCCAGAACACATACAAGTGATGTACAAACCGTCTCCAACTCCAAACTTCATTTACAATGCCAGTTTTCTAACGAATTTTAACAAGAAGGAGTGTGAGAAATTTGGAAAAATCCTTTCTGATTTGATCAAGGACTGGTGCTCACGCCCTGAAAATTTTAGAGATGATTCTAACGACATATACTCCATCTCATCGCTAGAACCTCAGGTCATGTATATAGCCATGATGATGTGTCAAATTTATGGAAAAGAGAACACAACTCATTTCTTTCTACAATGGGTACCCATTATACACATAGTAGCGGAAGGGTATTCATTCGACTAGGCCAAGATATTATCGGACAACCTGGTTAATGAAATTACAGAACACTAGACGCAAAAATCCAAAGGGAAACTAGCCTCATTCTTCATGTCAGCTTATATTATGGACGCTATCTATTTCATGATGCCTTTCTCGCTGATGGGTTGGAGCTAGACTCCAGATAACGCATAACCAATTCATATTTATCATTCAAAGATCTGGGAAGACAAGGAGAAATATTTCTTTTACGAAATCTATAATTGGGTAGTGGTGCCGATGCACACTGCTATATTTGGTCACCCACCTCCTAGAATTTTAGACAAGATTCTGGTTAACCTGGGTAAAGTGGAAGACTGGTACATCGAGGAACACTTCTCTTATATCATATTTTTTGGCTGTTCAGTTCCCCTATATGCTTTACCGCAATTTTTACTAGACCAACTAGTGTGCTGAGAGGTTGCTCGACAAACTGTACTTCGTGGAATTAGCAAAGACCTCAAAGCAGTGCAAAAAAAGGTATGGACATCTTTTCCTTTACATATTGGTGCATTTTCTTTATTGGATTTCGTCCACTCCAAAGTGGAGGCTGTAGCCTTAGAAGAAATAAATATGGTCAATATTGAATTCAAGAAGCATGACTCGCAGAAGGTCGTGGGTAACCATTTGGACAGTTGCAATCTTAAAATATATGAACATGAAGAGTCCCATCAGGACAAAATGTTTCGGGGGGCGAGGTCTTACCAAGAGGTTCTGAGCCGAGTTTGAGCTCTATCACCTGAACAAATGATTGATTTTTATAACTTCCAGAGGCACCGAAGAAGTAGCCTCCCTAAAGTATTACAGGGAGAAAACCCAATGTTTCCAACCATGCAACAAACAAAGACCCAAAATTCATAAGTCGTAAGTTCTAGCAAACAAGAAGCCTTGGAAAAATTAGAGAAATATGAGGTTTCAACTCAAAAATAAGATACCCCAGCGACATAAGTATTAAACAACCAGGTTAGGGAGCAAGCAAAGACATTAACTCAAAAATAAGATACCCCAGCGACATAAGTATTAAACAACCAGGTTAGGGAGCAAGCAAAGACATTAATAAATAAAGGGGAAGATAAGCCACTATCTTCACCAGATAAATCAACTGGAAAACAATTATCCACATAAATCAGAAGCCCCATTCAATTTATTACGCCATTACAGTTCACCAGATGGGACCCCGATGCAGAGGTAATACTTATAGGGGATCTCACTCCTATCCCTATTGAAGAGATACTGCCTTTGGATTTATTTTTCAGCAAGAAAAGGAAAGTTGTTGTGAAAAGAGAAATGGACCAAAAAGAAGGTACAACTGTCAAAAAGCACAAGTTGCTATTGGATGGAAAACATTTAGAAGAAGAATATTTTTCTATAAAGGTAGCAGGATATTTGGGGGATTTTGCAATGACTAACCTATTTTCAGTTGATAATTTGAAAGATAGAATGAAGCAAAAGAATGACATGATAAGCCGGTTGCAAAATCAAATAAGGATTACATAAAAGAATGTCAGGGATGAGGTTAATAAAGGGCTTGAACAGGCAATAGTTGGTGATAAGCAAGAGATTCAACTACTTAAAACTAGTCTTGATGAGATGCATAAGAATGTGTAAGCAAGTGAAAGACAGACCACCCAACAAGATGAGTTGGTGAAACAATTACAGGCCAAGTTGGACTTGAATGAAAATATGGTTATAAATATAACTGTTTTCCAAGCACAGGCCTTGGATTTTTGTAAGAAATTAGAAGCATCACAACAATTTTTTTTTAACAAGGTTGAGATTATTCAAAACCATTTTCAAGTGGTAAGCCAATCCTTGGATAACATAATTCTCAAAGAAAGGGAAGCTACTGTAGCTCGGGCCACTTTTCAAGAAGCTGTTGTATCATTGGCCATAGAAGAAATATCTGTGATTTCCATACTGTATGTTGCAGAGAAGATTAGAGGTGATATAATTTTGAAAACATGGGAGGCAAATATAGCTGAAAGTAAAAGATCGACCAAGGAAATCAAAGAGGCATATGAAGAGGTGTTTCACTCGATAAATAAAAAGTCACCGAATCTCGAAGAGGATAATCAGTCTGAAATACTGGGACAAATCAACATAATAAAGCATCAACTTGATATTAAAGAAAGTCTAGAAAGAGCTCAAGTTGAAATTTCACAGTTAAAACAAGTTGATATCGTTCAGATAGATAAATGGATTGTAAAGCCAAATTTACAATTACATTCAATGATCTCTGAAGATAAAAAAATAGAAGATAGATTGTCACAATTACAAAGAAAGTTGTACATTTTTTAGGCAAAGGAGGTGACAGAACCTTCCAGGCTAGTGGCACAGTTTGTGGGTAGGTGTATTGAATGTATTGATATGGGGAAAGAGAGTACCTCAAAGAGCCAATGAGGTAACATATACTGTATAGGAAAAGGAAAAAGGAAAAATCAAGCAAATATTTCAAAGTATTTTCATTTTGTAACCATTTCTTTTAATGAGAATTCTAACCATCTAGGGTTGAGATTCACTGTATAAATACATTTTCAAAACAAGAAAGTGGGGTGGATTATTACCAAATGTAATAGAGAAAATCATCTTCATTGAGAATTAATAGATGTGCAGACCAGAGATTCCACATTTCGTCCAATTTGAGTTATGTGTTCTTCTGTCTTTCCACATTCCAACATCTTTTTATATATTTCCTTGATGAATGCTTGATAACAACTTAGTACAACATCTATTATGGTTATTTTCATTCAGTTATCTAATAGCTATCAAATTTTCCTCTGTTTTACTATTAGTAAATACAAGACCTGTTAGTTAATTGAATTACTACACTTTATACTTCATTTAAGGTTATATAATCTATTTTCTTCTTCTGTTACAGATTAGGATTCTTCAGTAATTGATGCCTTACGTTGTCTAACAACTTTATGTTTTTCTCACATTTCATCCAATATTTTAAAGTTTAACTTAGACACAAAAAACGCCCTCTGAAATGTTATACTGTTAATTCAATTTTAAGGTTTTTCTCACTTAACTAAGAAAGATAAAGCAAACATTGAAATTTTCCTTATCTTTGATGCATGACATTGTATTTTGAGCCTTAAGTATAAACTCAGGAATAACACAACCTCTGTACATCATGTGGGAGATGAACCTCCGACCTCTGCCAGTCACGTTGAGAGCATGTCACCAGCCATTGTAAATGGCGTTGGGGGTATTCATACGATTGATAGAACTAGACGTGTTAGATGTAAGCCCAAATTTATTTGCAGGAATTTCAAAGGAAATCACCTTACTCGTTTGTTTCCTGCTACTACCGGGATACTGGAAGCGTGGTTCTCATCTAGGGTCCCTTTGGGTTCTAATGAGTCTTTGGTTTCCCCACACTTTATTTCTCCTTTGATTGACACAACATTCATTTCGATGCAATCATCACCTGATCACACCCCCATTTTTTAGGGTGATTCATCTCTTGGCCTTTTGTCACACATCCTATTCAACCAATGGTTGAAGAAGTGGTCGTATTGAAGCAATTTTTGGTTAATCTAACCCTTCCCTTGAAGAGTGATGTGTCCTTCAACCATGTCGTTAACATTTCTGGTACCGCACCTTCTGAACAAGAGAGAATTTTACTCTCCTCGAGTACTCTCCCTTCAATTCCTGGAGAAGTTCCCTTTTATTGGGATGGTCTTGTGGGGTATCCAATGCCTCCTCCTATGTCCTTTCAAGTAAGAGACATTATCCGATATATCATGGAGAAGGTATCCTCCGCTAACACTTTATCCTCCTTGACTTGGAGAGCTTTGGGTTTTCCCAAGCTTGTGTCGACTATTCGTAAGATGCTGACCTTTCACATAAATCCAGCACAGGAGCCTTGGCCTCCCCCATGACATGGCGCCTACAAACCTCTCAATGAGTATGATTTAAGCTCCTTTCCGACTCGTCTAAAAAGATAAAATATTGTCGAGTGAATTTTTCCCTTTCACACTCGTTAATTGGACTTGAAAGGTCGTGAGTATTGGTTAATCTCTTTTCTGACTCGTTTTCAAAAGATGAAAAGATTGCCGAGTGAAATTTTCTCTTTCACACTCGTAAATTGGATTTGAAAGGACATCTATTTGGTACAAGTTTGTCCCTTTTTAAAACCAATTAGACTAAGATTATGAAAAAAGATATTTTTTGGCGTTAAGTTGCGATTTCATCTCATGCCCTTGCTTGTAGTATTGAGCCTATTACCTATTATCGCTTTGTGTAATATACCAGATATAAAATATATGGAGAATAGAAATAAAATGCTAGTAATGGCAGAACAACAACAAAATAACCATAACATTCACCACAATAACACTGAAATGATACAAGAATAACAACATAAATAACACTTTGAATATGAAAGCAATGTTCACGGGCCTCTTCGAGGGGGAAACCTCCAGTTGAGCAGAGCTCTATTACAATAATATCCAAAACTAGGGTTCTCATACCCTCGACTCCTATTTATACTAAAAATAAGCATCTAGAGGAAGATCCTTCTAGAAGCGTAAGCTTCTATTAGGTCTTCTTACATCCACCTTATTCTATTTTATTGAAAGGCCTTATTAATATTGACCTTTATTACATCCGAATATATTGTTCTACCTATGTGTGGGTTGGGACCGTAACATGTCCTCCCCCTTAAAAACAGCCTTGTCCTCAAGTCTTGAGATGAGAAAATTGTTGTAGAATGGTAGCTAGTTCCCAAGTGGCGTCTGCTAGAGTTGTATATTTCCACTGGACTAACACTTTTGTGATGGTTAGCTAACATAGGTGACGCTCACGCTGGTCCAAAAATGCTTCTGGTTGTAGCCAAATGGATCCTTCTTCAGCTAACTCTGGAAGGTTGGTTTGAATTTGGCACTTAGCTCTAATCACCCTCTTTAAGCATGAAATATGAAAAACAAGATGTAGCTTCGAATGGATGGGCAAAGCTAACTGATAGGTGACTTGTCCCACACACTTGAGCATGGTATAAAGACCATAAAATTTGGGCGCTAGCTTCTGACAATGCTTGGCCTTGAGGGAAGTTTGCTTGTAAGGTTGCAGTCGAAGAAACACTTGATCCCCTTATGCAAATTGACATTCAGATCGACCTTGATCTACTTGTTGCTTCGTGCGATTTTGTGCCATGAACAAATTCTCTTTGAGGGTACAGAGAATAGCCTCTCGAGCTGTAAGTGTTAGGTCAACCGCCTGGACCTTCGAGGTGCCCGGTAAGTATGAGAGAGCTTAAGGTGGATTTTGTCCATATACTGCTTCAAAAGGAGTCATGTGTGTAGCTGTATGGTATGAAGTGTTGTACCACCATTCAGCTAGGGGTAACCATTGAGCCCACTGATTTTGCTTTTCTAAGGCAAAAAACCTCAAATATGTTTCCAAACACTTGTTGACAACTGCCGTTTGGCCATCAGTCTAGGCATGATAAGCTGTGCTGAGATGCAATTATGTGCCTTGTATCTTGAACAATTCTTGCCAAAAATTGCTTGTGAAAGTTGGGTCGTGATCAGAAACAATAGAGTGCGGCATACCATGAAGCTTGAAGACCTGATCCATGAAGATTTGAGCCACCATGGATGCTGTAAACGGGTGTTGAAAGGTGCAGAAATGAGCATACTTGGAAAGGTGATCAACAACCACCATGATGACAGATTTATTTCCTGATTTGGGTAAGCCGGTAATAAAATCCATAGAGATATCCTTCCAAATAGCAGGTGGAATCGGGAGTGGTTGTAGTGTGCCCGACAATTTGACTGTTTCTCCCTTGTTGTGTTGAAACATGTCACATTCAGCTACAAAATTATGAATGTCTTGTTTCATACCATCCCAGGAAAAAGAACGTTTGACCCTGTCATAGGTTTTGGTGAACCCAGAGTGCCCTGCTGTGGGTGTAGCATGAAGCTCAAAAAGTACTATGGATTTAATCTTTGATTGTTTACTTAAATACAAATGAACTTTGTATCGAAGTTCCTCATGGAGCCAAGAGTACCCTGGGGAAGCTGGAGCATTGGACTGCAATTGCTAGATCAACTGCAAACTTTTGGGATCTTGTAGCCATTCCGGGCGAACGACTTGGAGTCAATTTGGTACAATGAATGAAAGAGAAAAAAGGGATCCTTCATCTTCATATTTTTGGGAAAGTGCATCCACAACCACATTGTCTTTTCCTTTCTTATAAATGATCTCATAATCATATCCAAAGAGTTTAGTCACCCATTTTTGTTGTTTTGGGGAGGAAATGCATTGTTCCAGAAAATACTTGAGGCTTTGATGGTCTGTCTTAATTTGGAACCGTTGCCCCAATAGATAAGGACGACATAGATCCACGGCATGCAGAATAGCCAACATTTCCTTTTCATAGATGGATTTGCCCAGATTTCTTTCAGATAGTTGCTTGCTGGTAAAGGCCAAAGGTCGACCCTCTTGCATAAGGACAACACCAATTCCTTTCCCTGAGGCATCACATTCAAACACAAAGGTCTTTGTGAAATTGGGAAGGGCAAGGACTGGAGTGGTGCACATGGCCATCTTCAAGGTTTGAAAATCTTGAGAAGCAACTGGAGTCCAAGTGAAAGAGTTTTTTTTTAGGAGAGCAGTGAGAGGTGTTGCAATCTTCCCATAATTCTTAACAAACTTGCGATAATACCATGTTAAGCCTAGAAATCCACACAAGCTCTTAAGAGTCTTTGGGTGAGGCCAATATTGCATAGCCTCAATCTTTTTAGGATCCACCCTGACGCCATATTTTCCAACTAGATGACCCAAGTATTCTACTTCTGAGGCGCCAAAATCACATTTAGACTGTTTCAGGAAAAGTTGGTGCTGAGAGAGTAGATGGAGAACTCGATCCACATGAGAAAGATGGTATGTCCAAGTTTTGCTATAGATGAGGATATCATCAAAGAAAACTAAGACAAAATGGCAGAGAAAAGGACAGAAGACATGATTCATGAGGCTTTGGAAGGTGGAAGGGGCATTACACAAGCCAAAGGGCATGACCAAGAACTCATAATGGCCCTCATGAGTTCTAAAGGCAGTCTTGGGAATATCTACCTCTTTCATATGTATCTAGTGGTAGCTCGAACGAAGATCCAGTTTAGTGAAGAATTGGGCGCCACTCAATTCATCCAGGAGATCATCAATGGCATGAATGGGGAATTTGTCTTTGATGGTAAGTTTGTTGAGGGCACGGAAGTCAGGACACATTTGCCAAGAACCTTCTTTCTTTAGGAACATGACCACAGGAGATGAATAAGGGCTCGTACTAGGGCGGATAATGCCTGCCTTAAGGAGTTCCTAGACCATTTTCTCAATTTAATTTTTTTGGGAAAAGGGGTGATGATACAGACAAATATTGGGAGGAAGGATTCCTGGTACAAGCAGAATGGAATGATCATGAACACCACGGGAAGGAGGGAGGCCTTAGGGAGTGGAAAAGACCAATTGATGTTTAGAAAGGATGGCGTGGAGGTCTTGCAGTACCGAGGGTGTCTATGTTGCTTGTATGGCATGGAGTTGGGTGATAACACCAGAATGACCCTTTTTTAGTAGCTTTTCCATGCGATGGGAACTAATGATCATAGGTGAACCGGTGGTGATGCCTTGGAACTTATATTGGTGGCCCTTCTGGTTGAATTGCATGGTTAAGTCTTTAAAATCCATGAGAATGGGACCCAAAGTCCTTAGCCAGTATGCACCCAACACAATGTCACAACCTCCCATGTCAATAGCAAACATATGGGATTTCAGGTGGTAGTCACCAATTTGGAGACACACATTTTCACAACGCCCTCCACATTTCATGGAACCACCATTAGCAATCATGATTTGGAAATAATTGACGACATGGATGTAGCAATGAGTTTCTTGGGCAATGCGGCGATGAATAAAATTATGGGTGCTGCCACTATCAACCAAAATGATGACCTTCCAATGCTTGATGTAACTGATTAGCTTGAGGGTTTGGGGAGTGGAGAAGCCAGTGAGAGCATTGAGGGAAATGACTGGTTCTACTTCAGGAGGGTCTGAGGGAGGGGTTATGCCAGTGGATTCAGGTGATTCAGACATAGAGGGGGTTTCTTCATCTTCTTCTGAAATCTCCTTGGAGATGGCCATAAAAATATTTTGTTCTTTACACTTGTGGCCTGGGAAATATTTTTCATCACAGTTATAACAAAGGCCTTTGAGTTGGCGTTCATCCATTTCAGTGTGGATCAATTTTTGGATCTTTAGTGGAGCAGAGGGAGTAGTGGGATTTACTAGTTTAGGGAGAGGGATGAAGGAGGGTTTGCGGTTTTGAGAAGATACAACCTGTTGTTCTTCTTTATCTCTTTTGGTAGCCTCCACCCAACTCTCAGGCCGAGCCATGAGGACATGGGCCCAAATTTCATCCTTGAGGCCGCTGATAAAACACTCTCGGAAAAAGGCATCAGACATGCCCTCTTTTCTAAAATCTAGGCACTCAAAGGAAGCTATAAAGTCTTCCACTGTTCATAATTGTTTCAGCTTTGTCAAACGGCCCAAATGGTTGGTGTCAGTGTCAAAGAATTCATAAATCTCTACCACAAATTGTGTCCAAGCAATATACCCTTGACAAGAATTTTTTCTCCATTGCCACCATTGCCAACGTTCTTGATCTATATGGAGAACACCATACCAGAGTTTGGCCAAGTCATCTGTAATGTTGTATAAAGAGAAGTAATGTTCCATTTGGGTTACCCAACCAGTGGGGTCCGAGCCATCAAATTTGGTCACATCCACCCGTGGAAGGCGTAGGTCATGTTGAAAGTGATGGTTTTGCAAGGTATGGGAATGAGAGGAATGGTCACCTTCAGTATGTGGGGGTGAGGAAGAGGAAGGGTTGTCTGTAGGGATATGCAGTTTGGTGCAGAGTGCCAAAAAGACTGATTAAAGCTGGGTGGTGAGGTCTTTTTTTATTTTTCCCATTGAGGACTGCATGGTTGTATTGATGGCAGCAACATTGGCACTAAGTTGTTTCACTTCTTGTTGGGTCTCAATGAGACCATATTGCAAGGTGTTGAAGCGAGCTTCCAAGTCTTGGATACAAGTATGGGCCATGAGGATGGGGGAATTGAAAAGGGGCGGGTGAGGTAAAAAAAAAAGTTTGCCGAAAAAATGGTATGGATGAATGTGATAAGGGAGAAGAGATGAATCCAATGGAATAGGTCTGAAATAATGGTGAAAATTTTTCCATACTCTTTATTTTTTTTAACGTCCGGTCTGAAGAATACTATAGAAAGGAAATGCCCAAATGCTTAACCAAAAAGAATTTTTTATTTACTTGGCAACTCGAACACAATTGCGTGGCAATAGATCTTGTTTGTTTTAATTTGTTTATGTTTCTGTCCCCAAGGGTTAGGTATTCAAGGGTTCTATAGACAAGGGTTTGCCCTATGTTATAGCTCTCTGATATACGTGTGGGGTCCAACAGTAGTACTCAACCCAATATCTCAGGGCACTAACTAAGGAGGATAGATCGTACCCTTAGCCATACTACCCGATTACCCAGGTACTAGAGAGTATCTTCCTGAGTGTTGTTCTCAGTGACACTATAGCAGTCAGGCGACTGATCGATTTATCTAAAGAGGGATTCATGTAATCTAGTCCAATCCGTACACAGGTGCTATTTGATGCACTACCACTTGAAGGGGTACCAACATGGGTTACAAGGGTGGCCAACAGATGTGCGCTTAAGTACCACTTGTATTTCCTGCGTGTATGAATCCCTGAACTGTGGGTTTATGTGCATAACGACAGATCTTTGTGGCTTAAATACGCCAGAATACGTCTCTACCCTGAAAACAATTTAACCCACACTTTCTGTCGAGGAAAGTGCTCTAATACCACTTGTAATATACCAGATATAAAATGTATGTAGAACACAAATTAAATGCTAGTAATAGCAGAATAACAACAATATAACCAGAACATTCACCACAATAACACTAAAATGATATAAGAATAACAACAGAAATAGCATTTTGAATCTGAAAGCAATGTTCACTGGCCTCTTCGAGGGGGAAACCTCGAGTTGAGCAGAGCTCTATTACAATAATATCCAAAACTAGGGTTCTCATACCCTTGACTCCTATTTATACTAAAAAGAAGCATCTAGAGGAAGATCCTTCTAGAAGTGGAAGCTTCTATTAGGTCTTCTTACATCCACCTTATTCTATTTTATTGAAAGGCCTTATTAATATTGACCTTTATTACATCCAAATATAGTGTTCTACCTATGTGTGGGTTAGGACCCTAACACTTTGCATTATAAATCGCTTGCCTCAACAGTTTTGCATCCTCAACCAAGAAGAGCCTTGTTTATATCCTTCGCAGCTTGACACCCTATACCCAAGAGGGAACATTCCCCTGAGTGTCCATCTTCCACATGCACCTCCTTGCATTGAGCATAGGTATGTTTCACTGTTGGAACTAGTTTTTCTTACTTGTGACACTCATTTCCTCCTCTGTATCATAACATTCATTTGACTATGAAAAAACAAAACAAGACGAGTGAGAAGGGAGTATTATCTTATGTTGGCAACAGTCATGTCACCTTTGAACATAAAACATTTTTTTTGAGTCCACTTGTCATCATAATTTTGGGTTTAGCATGACCTTAGGAAGTTGAGCTCGTTACAGAGAGTTTACTCCCCCCACTGGTTACTCTTCTAGTCTCTATGGAGAATTTGATTGATGCCTCCTGCATCTCATGGTTCCATCATTGAGTCTATTCTGCCAGAGTCTTCCATATGTCTCATGCTCGTGTTCAAAGGATGTTTATCAACTTGTGTCATCCATTCATCAGATCTCTTGAATTTGCATGTCAACCATACCCTCCGTTTGTCTCAGAATGACATGAAGTTGTAGTCCTATTGCACACCTTGGTCCTAATTTCCTCATTGGTAGGTAACCTTGAACCCAACTGTAATACCCCTAGGACAAGCCCTAGTTGTATTATGAATTGTAAACATGTTTTGTAGGCTGGTGAGCTGAAAAATTATGAGCTATGATATTATGTGTTTATTAGGCCGGAGAGCCTAGGTGTTAAAGGTCGGAGAGCATGTTTTGTACATGTAAATATTCATATTATTAATATAAAGCATTGTTGCATGTAGACCGACCACAAAGAAAGATATATGGGGGACTAAGCTCCACTAGGATGGGTAAGGGAGAGGGGTCTGAGAGGTTGGAAAGAGGGGATAAGCCTAAGGGCTTAAGTCCAAGATAATAATAATTTATCATTATTCCAAAAGCTGTTTAAAATGATATGTTTTTATCCTATGTTCCTTGGGGAAGGACAGGTGAATTCCAAAGGGAAGGAATGTTCTTCATGAGTGACAGGTGTCAGCTCAAGCACATGCAGACTTAAGGGGGGGGGGGGATTCTTGTTGTTGGGGGGGATGCACCCACTCACACATGCATTGAGCAAGCAAGAAGCCAACCAATTCTGCCATTGCTGAACCCGTGACCATTTGGCACCTCTTTAATTTATTGAGTCATCCCTTGCCTTACCTGGATTAGCTATTATGGTTGAATAAGTATGTAATATTCCAGATATAAAAAGTATGCAGAATAGAAATAAAATGCTAGAAATGGAAAATAAACAACAATATAACCAGAACAACACCACAATGACACTGAAATGATATCATAATAACACCAAAAAGAGCACCTTGATTCTGATAGAAATGTTCACTTGCCTCTTCAAGGGGGAAACCTCCAGTCGAGTAGAGCTCTATTACAATAATATCCAAGCAAGGGTTCTCATACCCTTGACTCCTATTTATACTAAATATGTCTATCAAAAGAACCATCTAGAGGAAGATCCTTCTAGAAGCGGAAGCTTCTATTCGGTCTTCTTACATTTGTCTTATTCTACCTTATTGCAAGGACTTATTAATATTGACCTTTATTACATATGAATATATTGTTCTACCTACGTGAGGAGTTAGGTCCCTAACATGTCCTCCCCCTTAAAAATAACCTTGTCCTCAAGGCTTGAGATGTAGAAATTGTTGCAGAATGGTAGTTGGTTCCCAAGTGGCATCTGCTGGAGTTGTATCTTTCCAATGGAATAAAACTTCCTTTATGGCTCGCTGACGCATGTGACGCTCATGCTGGTCCAAAACTGCTTGTGACTATATCCAAATGGATCCTTCTTCATCCAACTCGGGAAGGTTGGTTTGAGTTTGGCACTTAGTTCCAATAACCTTCTTTAAGCATGAAACATGAAAAACAAGATGTAGCTTAAAATGACTGGGCAAAGCTAACTGATAGGCCACCTATCCCACACGCTTAAGAATGGTATAAGGACCATAACATTTGGGTGCCAACTTATGAAAATGGTCAGCCTTGAGGGAATTTTTCTTGTAAGGTTGCAGTCAAAGAAACACTTGACCCCCTTCTGCAAATTCACGTTTAGAGCGACCTTGATCTACTTATTGCTTCATGCGATTCTGGGCCATGAACAAATTCTCTTTGAGGGTACAGATAATAGCCTCTTGAATTGTAAGCATTTGGTCAACCCCCTGGACCTTCGAGACACCTGGTAAATATGAGAGAACTGAAGGTGGATTTTGTCCATATACCGCTTCAAAAGGAGTCATGCAGGTAGTTGTATGGTATGAAGTGTTGTACCACCATTCAGCTAGGGGTAACCATTGAGCCCACTGATTTTTATTTTCCTATGCAAAACACCTCAAATATGTTTCTAAAAACCTGTTGATAACTTCAGTTTGACCATCAGTCTGGGGATGATAAGTTGTGGTGAGATGCAATTGGGTGCCTTGTAGCTTGAAGAGTTCTTGAAAAAAATTGCTGGTGAAAGTTGGGTCTCGATCATAAACAATAGAATGCGGCATGCCATGAATCTTGAAGACATGATACATGAAAATTTGATCCATAGTGGCTGGTGTAATTGGGTGTTGAAGAGCACAAAAATAAGCATACTTGTAAAGGCAATCAACTACCACCATGATGACTGATTTATTTCCCGATTTAGGTAAGCATGTAATAAAATCCATAGAGATATCCCTCCAAATAGCAGGTGGAATCAGAAGCGGTTGTAGTGTGACAAAAGATTTGACTGTTTTTCCCTTGTTGCGTTGACACACATCACATTCAAATACAAAATTACGAACATCTTGTTTCATACCATCCCAGAAAAAAGAACGTTTGACCCTGTCATAGGTTTTGGTAAACCCCGAGTGCCCAGTTGTGGGTGTAGCATGAAGCTCAGAAAGTACCGTGGATTTAAGTTTTGACTGTTTACTTAAATACAAACTACCTTTGTATCGAAGATCATCATGGAGACAAGAGTACCATGGGGAAACTAGAGAATTGGACTGCAATTGTTGTATAAGATATGAACTTTTGGGATAGTGTAGCCATTCCTGGTGAACAACTTGGAGCCAATCTGGTACAATGAAGGAGAGAGAAAAAAGGGATCCTTCATCTTCATATTTGAGGGAAAGTCCATCCACAACCACATTTTCTTTTCCTTTCTTGTAAATGATCTCATAATCATATCCAAAGAGCTTAGTCACCCATTTTTGTTGCTCTAGGGAGGAAATATGTTGTTCCAGAAAATACTTGAGGCTTTGATGATCTGTCTTAATTTGGAAGCATTGCCCCAATAGATAAGGGTGCCAAAGATCAACGACATGCAGAATAGCCAACATTTCCTTTTCATAGATTGATTTGCCCAAATTTTGTTCAGACAGTTGCTTGTTGGTAAAGGCCAAAGTTCGACCCTCTTGCATAAGGACATCGCCAATTCCTTTCCCTGAAGCATCACATTCCAGGACAAAGGTCTTTGTGAAATCAGGAAGTGCCAGGACTGGAGTGGTGCACATGGCCATCTTCAAGGTTTGAAAATCCTGAGAAACTGCTAGAGTTCAGGTAAAATAATTCTTTTTAAGGAGTGCAGTGAGAGGGGCCACAATATTTCCATAGTTCTTAAAAAACTTGCGATAATAACCTGTTAAGCCCATAAATCCACGCAATCTTTTGAGAGTCTTTGGGTGAGGCCAATCTTGCATAGCTTCAATATTTTTAGGATCCACCCTGACGTCGTTCTTGCCAACAAGGTGACCCAAGTATTCGACTTCTGAGGCGCTAAAAGCACATTTAGATTGTTTCAAGAAAAGTTGGTGATGAGAGAGTAGATGGAGAACTCGATCCACATGAGCAAGATTGTCTGTCTAGGTTTTTCTATAGATGAGGATATCATCAAAGAAAACTAAGACAAAATGACAGAGAAAAGGATGGAAGACATGATTCATGAGGCTTTGGAAAGTGGAGGGAGCATTACACAAACCAAAAGTCATGACCAAAAACTCATAGTGGCCCTCATGAGTTCTAAAGGCAGTCTTAGGAATGCCTGCCTCTTTCATACATATCTAGTGGTATCTAGAACGAATATCAAGTTTAGTAAAGAACTAGGTGCCACTCAATTCATCCAAGAGGTCATCAATGAAAGGAATGGAAAATTTATCTTGAATGGTGAGTTTGTTGAGGGCGCGGAAATTAGGACACATGCGCCAAGAACCTTCTTTCTTCATGACCATGACCACAGGAGAAGAGTAGGGGCTCGTACTAGGGCGGATAACACCAGCGTTAAGAAGTTCTTGAACCATTTTCTCAATTTCATTTTTTTGGGAAAAGGGGTGATGATAAGGACATATATTAAGAGGAAGGCTTCCTTGGACAAGGGGAATGGAATGATCATGGACACCACGGGAAGGAGGGAGTCCTTAGGGAGTGGAAAAAACCACTTGATGTTTAGAGAGGATGGATTGGAGGTCCTGCGAGACAGAGGGTGTCTCAGTTGCTTGTATGGCATGGAGTTGGGCAATAACATCCAAATGACCTTTTTTGAGAAGCTTTTCCATGAGATGGGAACTAATGATCTCAGGGGAACCAACGGTGATGCCTTGGAACTTATATTGCTGGCCTTCATGGTCAAATTGCATGGTTAATTCCTTAAAATCCATGAGAATGGGACCCAAAGTACTTAACGAGTCTACACCCAACACAATGTAACAACTGCCCATGTCGATAGCAAACATATGATATTTCAAGTGGTAGTAACCAATTTGGAGACACACATTTTCACAACTCCCTCCACATTTCATGGACCCGCCATTGGCAATCATGATTTGGAAATTATTGACTGCACGGATATAGAAATTGGTTTCTTGGGCAATGCAGCGATGAATAAAATTATGGGTGCTTCCACTATCAACAAGAATTATGACCTTCCTATGCTTGATGTAGCCAATTAGTTTGAGGGTTTGGGGAGCAGAGAAGCCAGTGAGAGAATTTAGGGAAATGACCAGTTCTACTTCGGAAGGGTCCGAGGGAGGAGAAATGTCGGTGGGTTCAGGTGACTCAGACACAAGGGGGGATTCAACATCCTCTTCTGAAACATCCTTCGAGATGGCCATAAAAACATTTTGTTCCTTACACTTGTGTCCCAAAAAATATTTGTCATCACAATTATAAAAAAGGCCTTTGAGTTGACGTTCAACCATTTTGGCCTTGGTCAATTTTTTGATCTTTAGTGGAGTGGAAGGAGGAGTGGGATTTACTGGTTTAGTGCAAGGAATAAAGGAGGGTTTCTGGTTTTGAGAAGATACAACCTGTTGTGCTTCCATAGCTCGTTTATTAGCCTCCACCCAAATCTAAGGCCAAGCCATGAGGACATGGGCATGAATCTCATCCTTGAGGTCACTGATAAAACATTCTCGGAAAAAAGCATCAGACATGCCCTCTGTACAAAAACCCAGTCGCTCAAAAGCAACTATAAAGTCTTCCACTGTGCCAGCTTGTTTCAAATTTGTCATACGGCCTAAATGGTTGGTGTCGGTGTCAAAGCGTTCATAAATCTCTGCCAAAAAGTGTGTCCAAGAAACATACCCTTGATGGGAATTTTTTCTCCATTGCCACCATTGCCAACGTTCTTGATCTATATGGAGAACACCATACCGGAGTTTGGCCAAGTCATCTGTAATGCCATACAAAGTGAAATAATGTTCCATTTGAGTTACCCAACCAGTGGGATCCAAGCCATCAAATTTGGTCACATCCACTCGTGAAAGGCGTAGGTCACGCTGAAAGTGATGGGGCTGAAAATTATGGGAATGAGAGGAAGTTTCAGCTTCAGTATGCAAAGGTGGGTCAGAAAAAGGGGCATCTGCAGGGATATGCAGCTTGGTGCAGATCATCAAAATGACTGATTCAAGCTGGGTAGTCATGTCTTGTTTGAGTTCCTCGATTAAGGTGGCGATGGAGGATTGTATGTTTGTATTGATTGTGGAAATATTGACACTGAGTTGTTTCACTTTTTGTTGGGTCTCTGTGAAATTAGATTGCAAGGTATTGAAGTGAGCTTCCAAGTCTTGGCTACAGGTATGGGCCATGATGACAATGGAACCAAAAAGGGGTGGGTGGGGTAAATTTTTTGCTGAAAAATGATAGGTATGAATGTGATAAGGGAAAAGAGATAAATCCAATGGAATAGGTCTCAAATAATGGTGCAAAAATTTCCAGACTTTTTTTTTTTTTTACACCTACGGAGTTATACTTTGGTCTGAAGAATACTGTAGAGATGATATGCCAAAATTCTTAACCAGTAAGAAATGTGTAGTGATTTGGAAACTCGAACATAGTTCTGTAGCAATAGATCTTGTCTATTTTATTTTTTTTGTTTCCGTCCCCAAGGGTTAGGTATTCAAGGGTTCTACAGACAAGGGTTTTCCCTATGTTATAGCTCTCTGATATACGTGTGGGGTCCAATAGTAGTACTCGACCCAATATCTCATGGAACCAACTAAGCAGGATAGACCGTGCCCTTAGTCGTACTACCCAACTACCCTGGTACTAGAGAGTATCTTCCCGGGTGCTATTCTCGGTGGAACTATAGCAGTCAAGTGAACGATCGATTTATCTAAAGAGGGCTTCAGAAAATCTAGGCCGATATGTACACAGGTGTTGTCTGATGCACTACCACTCGAATGGGTACCAATAGGGGTTACAAGGGTTGCCAACATATGTGCGCTTAAGTACCACTTGTATTTCTTGTGTGCAAGAATCCATCAACTGCGGGTTTATGCGTGTAACGATGGATCTCTATGGCTTAAAGACGCCAGAATACGTCTCTACCCTGAAAAAAAATTTAACCCACAATTTTCTGCCGAGGAAAGTTCTCTGATACCACTTGTAATATTCCAGATATAAAAAGTATGCAGAATAAAAATAAAATGCTAGAAATGGCAGATAAACAAAAATATAACCAGAACAACACCACAATAACACTAAAATGATATTAGAATAACACCAGAAAGAGAACTTTGATTCTAAGAGCAATGTTGACTTGCCTTTTCGAGGGGGAAACCTCCAGTCTAGCAGAGATCTATTACAATAATATCCAAGCTAGGGTTGTCATACCCTTGACTCCTATTTATACTAAATATGTCTATCAAAAGAACCATCTAGAGGAAGATCCTTCTAGAAGCAGAAGCTTCTATTAAGTCTTCTTACATTCGACTCATTCTACCTTATTGCAAGGCCTCATTAATATTGGCATTTATTACATCTGAATACATTGTTCTACCTACGTGAGGGGTTAGGTCCCTAACAAAGCAAGTTGTCAGGCCTATGAAAAACTCTCTCTCCAGGTGAGAGAGGTTGTTGTGGTTGAAGAAATAGGTTTTCAGGCCTGTGAGCAACTCTCTCTCCAGGTGAGATAGGTTGTTGTGGATTGAAGAAGCAGGTTGTCAGGCATGTGAGGAACTCTCTCCAGGTGAGAGAGTGTGCTGAGGAAGTGAGTTCTCCAGGAGGGAGTCTCGTAGCTGCTACAGAGCTCTAAGAATTCTGGTCCAACTTATTGTTGAAGCCCAAGGTAAGGGAGGTGGAGCAACCGATGGATTGTGTGATAGTGAAGGTGTATACTCCTGAGGTGGGATAAGCATGTGGGGAATGAGAGTATGTGAGCAGTGGGAATAAGTGGCTCCTGGGAGAGAATCCTTCCTCTTAAACTGTGTGACTTTCCTATTGACCTTGCCTAGCCTAGGAATCCCTTACCCAATGGAGTTTAGTCCCATCTCGGGGGTGACCTACTACTGAGAGTGACGAACAATGTGGTCTAAGGCTGGGAGGTTTGTGGAAGGTCTGGACGCAGTTGGTGGTTTTACTCCAGTTAAAAGATAAGTATCATTTCCGTGCTTAATTATATATGTTATGCAGGTTTGTGATTCTTGAAATGTTATCATGTGTTCTTTTGCATGTCAGAATTACTGTCAATTCCCTTTCAGTCTATATGGTAGCAGTAATTCCATGTTATTTGTTAAAATTCATTAGAAATGTTCTATATATATATATATATACACATATATATGTATGTATGTATGTATGTATGTTCCTTTGTGGCATTGTCAGCCTGTTGGAGGCTGGGAATGCTACATTTTGGTATCAGAGCTAGTTTGTAGAAGACAAGGTATTCAGGTAGCATTGCCCAACAGTGGTGCTGATGATCGGGGACACTACATTTTGGTATCAGAGCCAAGGTTTCAACACTGAGCCTGGATGGGCCGTGTTAGTGAAGGTTGAAGCAAAAGTTTCGGAAAAGAATTGTTGTCGAAATGGACAAAAATTCAAGTTCATATCCTAGGTTCCATCACTGAGCCTGGATGGGTCGGAGAAGTGGTCATTAGAACCAAGGTTTTAGGTGGAAATTGTGTCAATATGAGCCAATTTCGAACCTCAGAACATTCCTGAGTGCCAAGAGGTTACCTTGGCCATGTTACAAAGCTCAGGAGGTGTAGCAGTATTGTAAAACCATGATAGATGTGGTATTGGGCTGTAGAGTAATGTTGGCCATGGGATTTGTTCAGAAAAAGGGGAATCCATGGCGATTGACAGATCTGGAGAAAGTGCAGGAGGGTTAATCTAGGAAGCCCTTCAGACTTCGCAACTTAGGAGAAGTTACGTGTTATAAAGTGGAAGGGGCTGAAGGCTCGAAGCTCTGAAGTCTGGAGTTAATATGGACCATCCATCAAGAGGGACACATGTTAGCAGATTGATTATTTGGGATTTCAGCGTTCGGGGAAATCAGTAGGTGCGGAGGTGAGAACTCCCGAAGCCCAAATATTTAAAGCCTCGAAGAGCCGAAGTGGTGAGTCCTGATGACATCACCTGGAGGTGACGTGGATCTCTCCTATGCGTACCACGTGCCCCCACTTGGAATGTTGACAACTGTACTATGTGGACCCAGAGGGTAAAGGAATCCATAGATTTGGAATTCAAGAGACTAGAAGGAAGTAGCTGTAAAAACTTTCGAAGCCCGAAATTCTGGAGTAACGTGGTATGATGATGTCATCATGAATGATGTGGACCCATGGGATGTGTGCCACGTGTTAGTGGGTTTCAGACCTGCCAAGGATAGAAATTTCATTAGGAACATGACATGTGTCAACTATTTGAGTGCAATGATCCCAAGCCATATTGCAAGGATCATCACTGTTTTGGTGTCTTTTTAAAACATTTTCTGAGTGAGGTATTTCATCAAACACTTTGTTGATCTACCTTTTAGATGTGTTTATATGTGTGTATGCAGCAAATAACAGAAAGAGATAACCATGGAACATACCTCAACCATATGCAATAAGATAGACAAGTCAAAACATCTCAATTCTTCTTTATTCATAAAATAGAGAAGCCTGCTACAATGAAGATGTCGATCTGGAATGCTCAACAGATGGCCAAGAAGATAGACAATAGATAAGAGCTGCTACAAAATGCTCCTGCTAATACAAAATATGCCTCCAAAGGCTAAATAAGAAATGAAGATCAATACAAGCAGATCTGAATGCCAAACTCTCCAGCTGAAGAATGCCACGCTCCAATAGAAGGTTGAAACCCTCAATAACTCAGCCCTGCTGCCAAAAGTGTCCAATCACCCAAACAAATATTCCAACTGATAGATCGGGTGATGGTAAGAACAATCCAGATGACCGAATCTCCAAGATCCCTCTCAATCTCTGTAGATCTGAAATCCCCCACTGAATGGTGCGCCCCACTGGATGACTGAAACCCTAGATAATTCGGCCCTGCTGAAGGAGGCCTCCAAATGCTCTGAAAATCTCCATAAATATAGATCAGGACACTGCAAGTCACTAGGTAAAGTCTCAGGGTCATATTTGAAGTGTAACCCCTCCAAACGGACTAGATCTGGATCTCAAAAACGCCCTCCTTCTCTTCAATTCGCCCCACTGCTCAAGAAATAATCTGA
>ML780771.1:10540-33650 GCA_009831015.1 Picea engelmannii | reverse complement strand
GGAGAGTATTGCATCTCTGAGACCAAGCTTGGGACAAGATAGGTGGAATCTTTCACCACTGAATCGTCCTCTAGGGTTTGTTATGTCAAAACCCTCAAAACCCCCAATATTGGGCTCACTAGCTAGAAGCCAGAAATCAAAATTAGATCATACATGAATGAATGAGAAGAGGACCTTGCCTTTCCTTTATACTTTTTGGCTCACCTTGTCCCTCCAAAGTGACTTTCATTTTATTAATATTTAATTAATTAATTAAATCACTTTAGTTAATTAATTAACCTTTTTACCTTTGAAAACCTCCTTATCTCTCCTTATGGCTTCCCTGGCCACTGAAAGTCACTTCTAGCCATCCCATCCTGTAGTGTTTCTCCTTCCGATTCCAATGAGATATTACACTGAGAGGTTCCTCCAAGTAATGTGCCCAAAATGACCTCTTCAGTGAATTCCATTGACTTATAGCTTAAAATAGTCAAAATCATGGAAATCGTCGGAATGCAACGAAACCAAAGCCAACCTATGTGAAATGGCTCATAATGATGGAATATGATCATCGATACAATATGGACCCCACAATGCCTCTCAAATACCCCTGTACTCGCTATAACATCCATTTGGCTACTCTGGTCATCATAAATCTCTACATTGTGATGATGTCCCAAAGTGGGGACATTACACTGAGTAGGCCACGTGTCCAATTCTAATGTTTTGCCATGTGGACCCCTCTCGAGTATAGGTGATGGGGCCTGATGATCACAGCCGATGAGACTTGCGTGAAGATTGACCACTATACAACAATAGTCATATCCGCTTGCTGAGGGTTATATTGTATCTCAACCATTGGTTGTTGATGAATGGTGGACTGTAGATTCACTCCCCACACTTCGCGAGTTCGCCTATTCGACACTCCAGGAAATTACAATGACTTGGGTTAGAAACTTCTAAATCCAAAGGCCCAAATTCCCTAATAAGTGCCTATCGATCTAGCGCTTGGCCAAAACCCGTAGTCTCATGGGTTGGGGGCTAAGAGAAAGGGGCTAGTGCTCAAGAATTATTGCAGAGCGGAGCTCAGAAAGAAAAGATATGCGGGGATTCTTGATTTCTCGAGAACCACAGAATGAAATCTGAACGTTTTCTTGAATCATATTGGTTTATGAATATTGTGGAATTTGTTAAGGATTGTTGGCCTGAAAAAATTTGGTTGACTGCACATTGTGTTTGCAGAGTTAACGATTGTCAAAACCGAACCAAATTTCCACAAAGTTCAAAGAAATGGAGGAGGCACATAATGCCTTCAGTTATGAGAATGAAGCTAAAGGAATGGATGTCCATTTGGGAGTTGAAGGATCGAAATAGATTGGGCATGGAGAAGAGTTAGACAAGGAAGGAAACATGATGAAAATCATTGAAAGATTGCATAAATGTGTCCAACATCACCGAGCAGATAACAAAAATCTCATGAAATCCAGGGATCAACAAGGAGAATTCAACCTAAAGTTGATACAAAGCCTGGAAAGGATAGAAAAGAAATTGGATAAGGAGAGTGACTCCAATAAATAAGGAAGTCACAGGACCCCTAATGAGAAGAGAACGTCAAGGAGTGTTGGTAGACACCATCATCACTCCCAAGGAAACTCTAAGAGGAGGGCACCTAGTAGTTCAAGCCCGTCTCCTACCAGAAAGAACAAGAGATCTGGAGTGGACGAACTGAAGGGGGAAATGAACAAGATTAATCCTCCTACATTTGATGGAGAACACTAGAAGGAGGAAGATGCCAAGAAATGGTTGCTTGGCATGAGGAAATATTTCCAACAGCAAAATTACTCCTCCCATGCAGAAGGAAGAATTGCAATGTATCAACTGAAAGGAAAGGCATCCATGTGGTGGGACTAGCTTGTGCAGGTGCAACACATTAGAGAGAAAAATGTTACTTGGAAGGAATTCAAAAATTATTTTTAAAAGAAATAATTGACTAAGAGATACTATGACAAAAAGATGAAATATTTCTTTGAACTCAAGCTGGGTAGCATGACCATTGATGAATATGAACAAAGGTTTTTGGAATTGCTGAAATATGTCCCTTTAATCAAAGATGAGACTGTCAAAATTAAAAGGTATCTAAGTGGACCACCATATTCCATCAGTGACAAGATCCAGTATGATGATCCTAAAACTATGGAAGAAACTATAAGGAGAGAAAAATGCTTATATGAGAAGCAAAGAGAAAATCCCACTTTCTGGAAGGCTTGGGAAGACAAGAAGAAAGTCATGAAAGAGAAGAGACAAAAGGGAAACAAGCCTCCCTTTTTCAGAAACATTCCTCAAGGACAACTAGGTTTTAGGGAGCCCGGGAAGGCTGAAATAGGTGGGCATATGCCAAGACAACCACCTATGGAATGTTGGGGTTGTAAAGGAAATCATAGGTACATAGATTTTCCCCACAGAAATGACAAAATGAGAGTTTTCCACAATGTTTAGCAAGAAGAAACAATGGAATACATGGGCAGTAGAATACCAAGGATCTATGCAGCCCTGGACAACAATCAAGATGAGTTTTAGTCACACATGATTGAAGTTGAAGGTATCATCAATAACCAAACCATTACTATTTTAATTGATTCAGGAGATAGTCATATTTATATAGATCCTAGGATGGTGGAAAGTTTGCATTTGCCAACAAGAAAGAATGGAAAATATTGGTTAGTCCAGCTAGCTACGAGAGGCAAGAGGAAGGTTGTTGATTTGGTTAAGTCCTGTCTAGTGGACATGAATGGACTGAGCACAAGGGCTGAATTGAACATCTTACCTTTAGGTTCGTATGACTATCTAATTGGGATGGATTGGTTGGACCAGAACCATGCCATATTAGACCACCATAACAAGGCATTCACTTTCCTGGATGAGGAAGGAAATCAAAGAACAATCCAAGGAATTCCCAGAGCAGTTGCTATTAGAGAAATATTAGCAATGCAGTTGAAGAAGTGCTATAGGAAAGGTTGCCAAATATTTGCAACTCATATGGATGAAGCACCTAAGGATAAGGTGTCAAATATTGAAGACCATGTCGTATTAAAAGAGTTTGAGGATGTATTCTAGGAGGTACCCGATCTACCCCAAAAGAAATATATTGATTTCTCTATAAAATTGATGCTTGGAGCAACTCCAGTGTCAAAAGCTCCTTACAAAATGAGTACACCAGAGCTGAAAGAACTGCAGTTGCAACTTGAAGAAATTCTGAAGAAGGGGTATATACACCCAAGTGTGTCACCTTGGGGTGCCCCAGTATTATTCGTGAACAAGAAAGATGGGACATTGATATTGTGCATCGATTTCAGACAATTAAACAAAGTAACTATTAAGAACAAGTATCCTTTGCCAAGGATCGATGATCTCTTTCATAAGTTGAAGGATACCAAGATATTTTCAAAAATAGATCTCAGGTCAGGGTACCACCAGGTAAGGATAAAGAATGAAGACATCAACAAGACCACCTTCAGAACAAGGTATGGTCACTATGAATTCACAGTGGTACCACTTGGATTATCAAATGCACCCGTTGTTTCAGGGGCCTAATGAATGGTGTATTCATGGAATATCTAGACAAGTTTGTCATAGTATTTTTGGATGACATCCCGGTGTATTCCAAGTCAGAGGAAGAGCATGAAAATTATCTAAATATGGTGTTGAAAGTGCTAAGAGAGCACCAACTGTATGCCAAATTGAGCAAGTGCTCATTCTATAAAAAGTAGATCCATTATTTGGGACATATTATTTCAAAGGATGGGATTGTCGTGGATCCTGAGAAGATAGAAGCCATCAGAGAATGGTCAATGTCGAAGAATGTGAGAGAATTCAGAGCCTTTATGGGTCTAGATGGCTATTACAGAAGGTTCATTATAGGGTTCTCATGGATAGCTCACCCCATCACTTCCTTGGAAAGGAAGGAGAAGAAATTTAAATGGACAAAATAATGTGAAAGAAGTTTCCAGCAATTGAAGCAGTTGTTAACCAGTGCTCCAATCCTGAGGATCGAAGATCCAAATGAAGATTTTGTAGTGTGTACATATGCATGCAAAGAAGGAATGGGAGGAGTCCTCAGCCAGAATGGCTTTGTAATATGTTACGAGTCCAGAAAGTTGAAGGATCATGAAAAGAACTATGCAACTCATGATTTGGAGTTGGCGTCCATTGTACACGCTCTAAGGAAATGGATACATTACCTCATGGGAAATAGGTTTGAATTGAGAATAGAACATAATGGTTTGAAGTATTTGTTTGATCAACCAAACTTAAATGCTAGGTAGAGTAGATGGTTGGAATTTCTTTGTGAGTATGACTTTGATATCAAACATATCAAAGGAAAGGAGAAAAAAGTGGTTGATGCACTTAGCAGAAGAGTGCATGAACTACATGTTACGTCCATTAACATGTATAAAATTTATATTAAAGGCAGAATTTTGGAAGCTACAAATGCAGATTTGCAGTACATGGAATTGGGGACAAAGATACAGCAAGGTAGGATGCAATAGGACGTGGAATATTATAAATTGGAAGCTAATGGAACACTCTTGTACACAAATAGAATTTATGTACCTAATTTCCAGGAATTGAGAATAATGATCTTGAAATAAATGAATAATGTGCCTTATGCTGGGCACCCTAGATATCAAAAAACAATGGCAACAATCAATATCCATTACTTCTCATCAGGTATGAAGAAGGAAATTGTAGAATACATCGCCAGATGTATGGAGTGTCAGAAGGTCAAGGCTGAGCATAGGCACCCAGCTGGTTTGCTACAATCATTGCCCATTCCTGAGTGGAAGTGGGAAGTGGTGACAATGGATTTCAACATAGGATTACCTAGAACAAATAAGCAACATGACTCCATCATGGTGGTGGTGGATAAGCTTACGAAAGCTTCCCATTTTACTCCATTGAAGACTACTCACAGGGAAACTAATGTTGTCGATATCTATATGAGGGAAGTAGCATGATTACACGATATTCCCAAGACAATTGTGTCTGATAGAGACCCAAAATTTACCTCAAAGTTCTGGAAGGGGTTATTCAAAGGGTTCAGAACGAATCTGAACTTCAACACTGCTTATCATCCTGATTTTGATGGGAAGACATAAAGGGTAACCAAGTGATAGAGGACATGCTAAGGATGTATGTGATGGACAAACCATCTAAATGGGAAGACTACCTACACTTGGTACAATTTTCCTACAACAATGGGTATCAAGCATCACTAAAAATGAGCCCATTTGAAGCACTTTATGACAAAAAATAATGAGCTATGGGCTTATGTGTTTATTAGGCCAGAGAGCCTAGGTGTTAAAGGCCATGAGCCTATTTTGTACATGTAAATATTCATATTATTAATATAAAAACATCGTTGTGTGTAGACCGACCACGAATAAAGAGCTATGGGGGACTAAGCTCCACTAGGCTGGGTAAGGGAGAGGGGGCTGAGAGGTTGGAAAGAGGGGCTAAGCCTAAGGGCTTAAGTCCAAGAGAATAATAATTTATTATTATTCCAAAAGTTGTTTAAAAGGATATGTGTTTATCCTAAGTTCCTTGGGGAAGGACAAGTGACCTCCAAAGGGAAGGAATGTGCTTCATGAGCGACAGGTGTCAGCTCAGGAACATGCATTCTTTAGGGGGGGGAATTCTTGTTGTTGGTGGGGACGCACGCACTCACGCACACACTAAGTAAGCAACCAACCAACCAATTCCGTAATTGTTGAACCCGTGACCATTTGGCACCTCTGTAATTTACTTAGTCATCCCTTGCCTTACCCGAATTGGCTATTGTGGTTGAAGAAGCAGGTTGTCAAGCCTATGAGAAACTCTCTCTCCAGGTGAGAGAGGTTGTTTTGGTTGAAGAAGCAGGTTGTTAGGCATGTGAGCAACTCTCTCTCTAGGTGAGAGAGGTTGTTGTGAATTGAAGAAGCATGTTGTCATGCCTGTGAGAAACTCTCTCTAGGTGAGAGAGTGTGTTGAGGAAGTGAGTTCTCTAGGAGGGAGTCTCGTAACTGCTATAGAGCTCTAAGAATTCTGGTCTGGCCTGTTGCTTAAGCCTAAGGTAAGGGAGGTGGAGCAGCCGATGGACTGTGTGACAGTGAAGGTGTATACTCCTAGGGTGGGACATGCATGTGGGGAATGAGAGTCTGTGAGCAGTGGGCATAAGTGGATCCTAGGAGATAATCCTTCCTCTTAAACTATGTGACTTTCTTATTGACCTTTCCTAGCCTAGGAATCCCTTACCCAGTGGAGTTTAGTCCCAGCTCAGGGGTGACCTACTACTAAGAGTGACGAGTAGTGTGATATAAGGCTGGGAGGTTCATGGAAGGTGTACATGCAGTTGGTGGTTTTACTCCAGTTAAAAGATAAGTATCATTTACATGATTAATTATATATGTTATGCAGGTCTATGATTCTTGAAATTTTATCATGTGTTCCATTGCATGTAGGAATTACTATCAATTCCCTTTCAGTCTGTATGGTAGTAGTAATTCTGTGTTATTTGTTAAAATTCATTAGAAATGCATGTTATATATGTGTGTGTGTGTGTGTGTGTTCATGTGTGTGTATTCCTCTATGGCGTTGTCGGCCTGTTGGTGGCTGGGAACACTACATTTTGGTATCAGAGCTAGTTTGTATAAGACAAGGTATTTAGGTAGCGTTTCCCGACAGTGGTGTCTTGGATGACATTATCCTTATTGGTGGTTTTCTCACATTTGTCAACAATTTTACTCATTGGTTGCTATTCAAAGGGTCTTTTTCGTGTACTGCTTGCACCTGGAACACGTGAAAGAAGCACAGGGTCGTTGGTTCATGAACATGTTCTTCATCCAATTTCCTCCAAATCATCAAGCTCCTACTTTGTACCTCGTGTTCAATGATGAGAGATGCCTTAATTCTTTCCTTTCAGCGGGTCTCATTCCATCGACTTCAACTCATCTATTCTAGAGACGAGACCTAGAGTCCTATGAGTACCTAGAGGCTTTTAGTCATTAGTGGAAGGTTCTCTCGCCATCAAAAGTTGGTGTTGGTTTTACTCTTCTATACTGTCTGAGCTTATCGACCCAGGGTTCATGTTTGTCTGGGTTTCCAATAAAGCCTCTAAAACTATCGACCCTCCTGGTAAACCAGAAGGCAACACAACACAAAGAATGCACTGTGCAGTCTCACCCGAGATAGCTTTAATGGGTGGATGTAAGACTCATGTGTTTACAACCTATGATTGAGTGTGAGATATGATATCTATATATTGAACCATTATTATAACTTGTAAACACAGTATACTGTCATTGAAAAATAAGAAGGAAATGTAAAAACTCGTTTATTAAGCATAATGATAACTATTGAAGAAAATAAAGATATGCATGCATTCATCACACAACACAGATGTTACTGTGGTTCACCCCCTCCTGGGCTACGTCCACAAATATTTGGGTCTAAGCTCTTTTATTATAATAATTCCACATCTACAATGTCGCACGCTTTACAATCCTTCATAGTTGGGTAAGATCTCTATGAGGTGGACTAGATCACACCAGGCTCCTCATCCTGTGATCTAACCCTCAAGATCTACCCTCTTTCGTATTCTCTAGCTCAATAACATATACAAAATAGATCATACAACAAAATATCATATATCGCATCAACTCAGAACTAGCAAAAACTCGATAATACTCTGAACCCTTCTAAAACAACTTGACCCCCCTATGATACATAAGTATCTATATTTATATGTTTTATGGCTCTTCAAATGTTACAATACATTACCAAAACCCTAACCCTACCGTCGTTAGGTCTTCCATGCATGCGCACGTGTTGTTCTTCCCTCTAGTTGTCGCTTTCCTTGTGCACGTTTTCTTTCCCAAAATCACCTTGCTTTTCCTCTTTGGCCTTCCTCCAACATGCCCACAACACCGACATTCGTCGCAAGCCACCTAAACTTTGTTTGCTTCCTCGATCTCCTTGGTGATCACCTGGAACTTTTCCTTGAGCTCTACTGGCTGTGTCTGTGCCTGCACAGTCTTCTCCTTGAGAATGTCCACTATCTGGACTGCAATTTCATCACTTATCAATTCCACGCACTCTGCATGGGTTTGTGCTATGTATGACTTGGCTTCCTCTGCTTGTGCCAGGACTTATGCTACCCACTCTTGCAACGGTTCCATTTGAGCTTGCCGCTCTTGTTTCTGTGTTTTAATAGTGGTGATCTCTGCCTGCAATTTCTTCATGTCCTGTGCCCCTTTGACACGTTCTGTGATTGGCATTGTCTTCTGCCTCTTCTTGAGGTCTTGGATCGCTGCGTTGATCCTTTTTTTTTCCTTGTCCCACTTTTGGACCTGTTGGTCCTCCTCCAACTTAGTCCACAGTTGTGTTTCTTTATCAAACAAGTCAGTTGCTGTGATGACCTGTTTCTCTATCTCCTGTAGCTGCATTGTTGCCTCCTAGTTCCTTTGCTCCTTTACTATTGGTGGTGTGGTTGGTGTGAGATGCTCCCGGAGATTCTCGATCTCCTTCTGATATTGATCAATTGCTTGCGCAATCTTATCAATATTTTCTGCTGCTGTGATTTCATCCCTCCACGTGGCCTATGGAATTTTCTCATAAGTTCCTGCCACTTTCTGCTCCAATCCTTTCATTCGCTCCCTTTCCTTCCGCGTCTCTAACTTAGCCTGCGCATAGACTATTTCCAGCGTGTCCCATTTCTCTGTTGCCTGCTTCAACTCGACTAAGTATTTGTGTGAGAGAGATTGTACTTCATGGTTTATGCTAACTCACAACTTGTGTAGTGCCCTAGATGGCATCCGCATCAACACCAGTTGGATTTGGCTTAAGTCCTTCAAGGGTGTCTTCCCCACAATCTCGTCCATGTGCAACATACTGGGTGTGATGTGGAATGTCATGTTCAGTTGCAGTATTGGATGGACTAGATCTCATTCTTCTTCTTGCACTCTTTAATCTGTATGTGGTGTTGATGGTTCTGTTTCCCTGCTGCTTGTTGTCTGCACTTCCCAAATTTGCTTGAGGAACTTTAGTATTTATGACAACTCCTCTTGAATCCTATCCCTGTGATGCGCAACATGGTCAAAATATTCGGATAGAAAATCCTGGACCATTCAGGCTATCATTTCTCCATCGTCATCCATGATTGTATACTCTGGCGATGTTCTTTGTGCCTTCGTTTTCTTATGCACACCTCCTATATGAGTGGTTGTCCTCTTGTTTCCCCCTGGTTCCTATGGATTGGGACTTGTTGTATTCCCTTGAGCTACCTTGGCCTATTTTTGCTTCTCTTTGGCCGACTGTGTCTTATCCTTCTTCCCGTTCTAGGTCCCTATCTTCGTTGCCCCTTCATTTGTCTATGTTGTTTTTATCTAGCCCATTCTTCATTTCTTGGGCACTTGGATTTCCTGAGGCTGTGTTTCTCCCTGCCCTGCCTCTTCTTCTGTTGTTCTTTCCAGCAAGACCTGGATGAGGACTGGAATCTTCCACTCGTTGTCCCATTCGTTGATGACCATGTTGATGCCACCCTCTGTGATACAATAGCGCATCTGTAGCCACTGCTTATCATGATCCTTCCTCTCTCGTATCCACATTGTATGTCGTGTGGCCTTGAAGTTAGCGATGTCTCTATACCACACAAAAGTCTTTGGTGTGATCCTCCACATGTTGGAGATGGCTTCCTACATATTGTGTAGGTATCCTTCAAATATGGAACTGTTCATCCTTTTGTTCCTAGCATCCGATGTGGTTTTCAACAATAAGTATCTTTCTCCCTGGTTCGGCTTGGGTCTGGTACAAAAGTTATATACCTTTGTTCTCTCCATCCCATAAAATCTATTAACATGATTAGCCATGAATAGTGAAACTCTATTCCTAGAACCTGCGCATCCTTGCAGTCATCCAGGAATAAGTTCAAGAGGTACGGTGCCCAGATCACTGTGGTGCCCTCGACGCATTGGGCTGCAATTGTGACAACCCCAGCTGGGACTTCCTCCCTACAACATTTTCTTAGCATCTTGTAGGCTAAGATTTTCGTGCCCAATTGTGTTGCAACATCGTTGATCCTCTTGATAATGATTCCTCGTGTCCCCCTATTGGTGCCATACTTATTCTTCATCTCTTCTTTTAGCGCCTTCTCCTTGGATTTTTCATTCATAAACTTCGCGGGATCCATGCCCCAGGATGGCAATCCTATTATGTTTTCAATAAGCTCTACGTCTATTGAGACGAGCTTATCCAACCAGATGTCTCCACCATGTGTGACTGCTAACAATTTTTTGACACAACTGCTTGCATATTGCCCACAACCAAAATGTGGTAGGTCCACCAGACCTAAAATTCCTGTCTTCTCCAACCCTATTTCCCATCAAAGTGACTCATCAATCAGTTCCCCAACCTGATTTGTGCCCACCATCTCCATGTACACTCTCTTTGCAAGTTCCAGAAACTTGTCTGCGTCTGCTACATCGTGGTTCGAGTATTTGAGCTTCCCTATATGACCTAGCAGGTTTGGTCCTACCTGTACCCCATCTAGTATACGTAGTAGAATGATTGTTGCGAGAGGTTTCTTGCGAGGTGACCTTGGTACCTGCAACTTGTCTTTCTTCGACGGTGGTGTATGGCTCGAAGTTCCAATGGCTTCTCATTGTTCCTCAGAATACCATTCCGGGAAACCCGTGACATCTTCTACTGTTCCTTCCGGTGGGTGGTCTGACACAGTGGTTTGAGACTTGGCTAGCTCAACTCTTTCTTCTAGAGTTGGCAACCTTACATTGACTTTTGGAGCTGCTTCAATGTTCTCTGGTTGTACCTCCTTCAGGGTTTTTGCATCCTGGTTCTGCAGCTCCTGTACTTCTGTCAATCTATCTATACTCGTGCCCTCCGGTGTTGGTTGTTGGGTTTCTCCCAATATAGGTGTAGGGTTCACCGGTGTTGTGTATGGAGATGGGATTTCATCGAAATCGATGATCTCCGATGACTGTTGTTCACCTTATTCCACATGTACTCGTGACCTGGTCTGAACTCTGGTTTTTTTTATGGTCTATCTCGCTTTTTCTTTCTTTGGTGGTGCCATGGTGGTGAATGTCGAACATTTGTTGGGTTTGACTGGTCTCTGTGACCTCTTTGAACTTGAATCTGTGTTTTTTAGCCTCTATTTCTCTATGTCGGTTCTCTTTTCGCAAATGGAATATGTGCTCCTGCGTCCATGTGTTGTATGGGCAACGCATGAAACTTGTCGAAGACGCTTCCTTAATTATGAGTTCAATGCAACTTCAGCGGTTTTGTACTTTCCATTAGTCTACCTTTCCATCTCTATTTGGTGCGATTAATGTGGCGTCTCATCGGTCCTTTCCATCCTTTAATTCCACCTACCATTGTCTTATCGTACTGCTTTTGTCGACTTTCCTTTTCCCGCTTGTTTCCCTTTGTATCTGGCCATTGTCCTTCTCCTCGTCGAGTTTGTGTTCCTAAGTGTGCATGCCCTTTCTTTCTCCGGTGCATTGCACCTCTGTTCGTACTGTTTATAGTTTTTTTTATTATTTTTATTTTTTGTGCAGTGGGTGGTTGACTGTCCTTGTACATCTTCAGTCGATTCCCATTGATAATCCCTTTGAGTTCTGCACCTGATAAGTCTCTTAATTGTACAACTCCTCCATCTATGACAGATTTTATCTTGTACGGTCCTAACCAATGCATTCTTAACTTTCCTATGTTTTGAATCAATTTTTTTTCATACATTAGTACGAGATATCCTTCCTTGAAAGTTTTCTTCTTTATGTGTCTATCATGCCAAGATTTATCCCTTGCTTTATGAACTTGTTGGTGGAACCCTGCTAAGATCTGGTCTTCCTCCATGGTCATTAACTAATTTAGTCACTCCTGTACTGTGCCTCATTCTGTCATGTGTGTAATGGCTTCTATGCACAAGCTTGGTACTAAAAATTCTAATGGCACCACTGCTTCTTGGCCATAAACTAGTTTAAATGGTGTGTGCCCTGTCAACTTTTTGCATGTAGTCATGTAGGCCCATAATACTGCTAGTGCTTTGAAGTCCCAATCGTCCCTGTTGACGTTATAGATCTTTGTTAGTGCATTCTCCATGATTTTGTTGAATGATTCCACTGTGCCATTTTCTTGTGGGTGATATGGTGTGCTCTTATGATGATGGACTTCAAATTCTTCAATCATAGCACTGATGGTGTTGTTTATGAAGTGCGTGCCTTAGTCACTCATAAAAACTCTTGGGCATCCAAATCGAGTGATTACTTGTTCAAATAAGAAGTGTGTTGTTGTTTCTTCGCTGCAATCCTTTACGAGTGTGGCCTCCACCGATCTTGTTAGGTACTCTGTCGCGGTGATAATGTACCTTGCTCTTGTTATTCTTGTTGGTGCGTTGATTGGTCCCACAAAGTCTATTGCCCACTTATCAAATTCTTGTAATGTTACTTGTGGTTGTAATGGCATCTCGTCCCTTCTGTTGGGTTTGCCTACCCTTTGACATACATTGCATCTTTGACAATACTCCTTCGAGTCTCTGTGAATCGTTGGCCACCATAGTCCTGTGCACAATACCTTATGCGCGGTAGGTTTGCCTGCATAATGCCCTCCTACTATTCCCTCATGGGATTCTGTTAAGAGTCTTGGTCTTTCATGCTCTAACAGATACCTTTGCAGGATGCTATTTGCGCCCATTTTGTATAGGTATCCTAGAATCAATTGATAGTCGGCGATGCAGACTACCAGGTTTTTCTTCTGCGCGGTGTTGTATTCCTATGGTGCAGTACATGTGCTCAAGTACTGAATGATCTCTATGAAGTATTCATCAACTATATAGACTGAGAATAATTGTGCATATGGAAAGTTGTCTTCTAAATTCATAGGTTCTTATCCATTTGCGACTCTTGATAGGTGGTCATGTCCTGCATTCAATATTTATGGTTTGATGATTACATCAAAGTCAAAATCTTGAAATAGTAGTAACCATCAACAGATTGTCCCCCCCAACACTGGCTTGTTGACTAGGTATTTTAGGGCTGAGTGATCTGTGAACATCTTAAAGTGTTTCCCCAATAAGTAATGTATGAATTTTTGCAATGCGTAGACCATAGTAGGCCTTCCCTTTCTGTAGTGTTATAGTTATGTTCTGATTCTCATAAATTTAAGCTCGCAAATGCTATGGGGTGATCCAAATACCCTACTCCTAGTTACGCCAAGATAGATCCAAGTGCTATGGCTGATGCATCTACATGCACGTGGAATGTCTTCACCCAATCTGGAAATACTAAAGTGACCATATTTTCCTTTAGGGTATTCAGACCATGTTGACACTTGTCGTTCCACTGAAACTTTGTATCCTTTCTTAACAATTTTTCCATTGGTGCGGTAATATGCGCGTACCCTTTGATAAACTTCCTGTAGAATCCTATGTGTCCCAACGTCGCTCTTAGCTGAAAGACTGTTTTTGGTGATGGTAATTTAACAATTATTGCAATCTTTGCAGGATCTACGAGTAAACCTTGTTTCCATACTATATGGCCCAATAGTATCCCAAACAGTGTTCCAAATATGCATTTCTTTATGTTTAGTGATATCTAACACTTTCTGCATCTTTCTAACATTAGTCGTAAGAATTCTACATGTTATTTCAACAAGTTGTAGACTGTCCAATCGTTCAAGTATACATCTAGGAATTGGTGGATGAATTCCTTAAATGTTGCGATGACTACTCTAGAAAATATTGTTGGTGCATTCTTCAATCCAAATGGCATGATTGTGTACTAATAAGATCCCCATTCTGTCACAAATGTGGTCTTGTATCTGTCTTCTTATGCTATCTTGATCTGATAGTATCCTGAGAATCCATCAGTGAATGAGTGAGCTTTGTGTCCTCCTACGTTTTCTAACACTTTGTCCATGAAAGGTGTAGGGAATGGGTCGTGTAGACATGCATCGTTCAACTTCCTCAATTCGACGCATATCCTTATCCCTCCTTGTTTCTTTTCCTCCACTACCATCGAGCTTATCCATTCTGATTCTTCAACCGGTTCTATGATGCCAGCTTCGAGCATCCTATCGATCTCAGCTTTGACTTTCTGCTTATATATTGGGTTCAGTCTATAAGGTCAATGTCTGATTGATCTCCCTTCAGGTATGAGTGGTATCTTCATCTCTCCTAACTCTCTATCTATACCCTTCATCTCTGTAAATGTTGTGGGAAACAAGTCGTTGTATTCACGCAATAACTATGTTATGCTTTCCACTGTTTGCTCATCCCAATAGTCTCCAATGCTGGCCATTTTGGGATGCTCCACTGTCCTAATGTTGAATTTATTTACTTTGATTTGCATGAAAATGACTTCTGATTCTATGGGTGGACCTTCCACATATCTTTCACCTTCTTCTTCTTCAATCTGAATATTGTGTGGATTGTCTTCATCCGGTGCTTCCTCTTGTACATGGTAACATGACAACAGTTCCTTATCTGTATGTTTGTTCCGTTATTGTTCTTCTGTGATAAGTTCTACTTCTGGTTCTTTGATAAATATCACTCCTCTTATCTATTTAAGAGAAACGTCTATGCTGGGGTTCTCATGCTCAAATGAGAAAGTGACTGTGAAATTCTGTTGCAATGTCGTCCAGGTCGTAGATCCTTTACACAATTCATGGTCTGTATACCAATTTGCTGGTATGCCCTCTAGGGTGTGTATAAAATGACAAGGCCATTTCTCTGGGGATGCCATTTTCCACAGTGTTTTGCACTCCTCCAAGTGTTCCACTGGTGCCCCTTGCCCATCATACTTCTGTTGTTTTTTGTTTTTCTGTTCTGCACCAAACCTTATGCATAGTAACCGCTTGCATTGGTACCAATCTGTGATGGTCTCTTTGTGTGTGCCCCACTATCTTGCAAGTGTGGCCTTGAGTACTAAATCAAGTGCTAATGGTCTCTAGTTATTTAAGACTTCATCTTCATACTGTGCCAAGAATGTTTCCAAAACATTTGCTTCATGGAAACTGGGTGGTTCTCTCATTTTCGTGCCGACCCATCTTACTGCATGGTCTATTCGTGCACATATTCTCGTGGATACTTCGTGTAGCCTTTGTTTCCAATTCTCTAAAACGGTATCTGAGTCTGTTGCACATGAAGTAATGCTCCACCAACTGAATATCCCATCTGTAGTTGGGTTCATGCAATCCTCATCGCGTGCAGTTGTTTTGTACAATTGGTTGATTTCCTCTAAGTCTAGGCAAGTGGGTTCTACAAACCTTTCCCCTTCCGATGGATCTAATGGTGCGATGAACCTGTATTCTCCTAACTCAAATGTCATTTTCTTGGTCTTCAGGTTGATTATGGCCTGGTTGTCAAACGCCCAATCCAGACCAAGCAATGCTGGGTAAGGTGTTGTGTCATCCACTATTTCAATGACTTCAAAATCGGCTTTAGTGCACACTCCATCTAGGTCTACTATCACTCCTTTCAGTCTATTGATTGGTTCAGTCTACCAATTGGTAGGACTCTGTGTTGGTTTTCCATTTTTAGTTGAATGGTTGAATATCCTAATGTGGGCTCTCCCATGTGTTTCCATGTTTTCTTTGGTAATACATTAACTTTAGATCCTAGATCTAGTATGATATCTCCCATATTGAAATCTCCGATGTTGGCATTTAGTGTAAAATCCCTACTTGTTCTTCTTCTTGTGTGTAGGTGATTGACTGTTTTTTGTTCTAGTTTTCCTTCCGTCTCGATGCTACATTTTTCTAGTATGTTTTTCAATAGATTCACAGATGATGGATCACTTAATACCTTTACACATGATTGCAAAAAGCCTTTGATTTTACTTACTTGTCCCCTGGGTTTCATTTCATTGGTATGATCCAATACTGGCGACATCTTGTACTACGGTGCTTCCTTGCTTTGTTGTACAGTTGAAGTCGACACCATGTCATCCTTCTGGAATTCTTGTCTGGCCTCCTTAAATATTGCCTTCTCGTTCTGTGCGTCGAACTACTTCCTTGGTTCGACGTTCTTCTTTACCCACTGGTTTTGTACTGGTTCTTGTTGAGTTGTGTCGGTTCCTGTTTTAGCTCCTCCGCTAATAACTAAATTTATGTTTCGTCCTTAATCCCTTGCTTCGGCTGAAATCCATTGAACATTCTAGTTGTTCTAGTTCCTCTTTTCCTGGATCTTTACTAATAGTGTCAGACATTCTTCTGTATCATGGTCTGATGCGTGAAAATACATACAAGTTACTGGTGGAAGTGGACATTCCCTTGCATAATGTCCCAGTTGTTGACATTTGTGACACACCACTGGTCCTCTACCTCGTCCAAAACCTCCTCTTGCTCATCCTCCACCTCTGTAGCCTACTCTATCTCCTCTCATCGCATTATACTGAGGTGCCTGATTATACTGCGCGATATTTTACTGAGGTTGTGCTGCGTTGTACTGTGGTTGCACGTTATTGTATGTTCATTGCACAATATTATATTGTTGCTATGCAATGTTGTATGGAGCTAGAACTGAATTAAACTATGGTGTGGCTTGTCTCTTCATCATTTATGCCTGCACTCTATATGTGTCTGATGTCCTTTCTCGCATCAAATCCATACTTCTACAATATTTGTCGTCGTGGCCCACTGACTTGCAAAAGGTGCAATATGAACTCTTTGGGATTGTCTGGTATTTCTACATCATCAGAAAGTGATATGGGTCATGACCCGATTTCTTACAGACTTCACACCATGATCCTCCTGTGGGTAACGGGTTTGGCATTCCTGCTGCCATATACCGCGCGAATGTTGGACATTCATTCTTGTGGTGTCCTTCCGTCCTACATGTGGTACACCAAACGACTTCTTGTTTATCCTTATTCTTATTCTGATTGAGATGAAACGTTAATTTCTTCAGATCCTCCTTCAGTTCTTCGATTGTTGGGTATGTTTGTTGATACAGGTCTTCTTCCAATTGCAAGGGTTCATGTAGAGCCTCTACCTCCATCTGGAATTTATGTTGTCGCAATGGATATTTTAGGTGTGGGAGCAGTGAATTGACAAACAAGTGCCGATGCTACATATCAGTCATGAGATATTTTAACTTCCCCTTCAGTCATTTGAATCTTTGGTCAATCTCCCATATAGATTCTCCTGGTTTTTGTCAGATTTATATCATCTCATTCATGTATTGATCCTCTAAGCTTGGCTTCTGGAACTCATTTATCAGTAACTTCTTAATGTATGTCAATGTCCTTGTCGCCCCAGGAGCACTGTTTGCATATAGACTCATGTACCAGTCTAATGTGCGGTCTCTTAGCGTAATTGCTAGCTATGCAAGTTTGGTATCTTCATTAGTTATTTGTTTTTCTTCCTAGATCTTTGCACAAATGAACAAGTGTTTCTCAGGGTCTTTTGCTACTTCTCCTCAATATTCTGGTAACCTAATGGTGGGATTGTGTCCTACCATTCTGAATGTTGAACTACTACCTCTGCGCGGTGTAGATACTTGACTAGTGTTGTCTAAATTGGCTCCTCCAGTTGTTGTTCCTTGTGTAGATGTACTTCCTACTGTCTGACTGCTTCTGAACTTCGGTTGTCTAAATGGTGGTGTTCTCTTTGGTGTATTATTCATGCATGGGTTTATGGGTTCCACACTGACATTAATATGGATATGATTTCTTCCTTCTCTTCTCGCTCTTGGACCTCTCGTCTTCCTCTCATATGTTGTGCGCAAGATTTCCTCAATTTGCTCCATATCCCGAAGATCCTCTACCTCTTCCTCATCACTTGCCAAGCCTTCCCTTGCAGCTATGACTCTCTTCTTGGTATTCACCTTGTATTGGTAGGGTACTCCGCTACGTGTCTTTCCAGCTGTCTCCATGATCTGCTTGATCTGGTCATCATGCATCATGATTTGGTCCAAGGCTTCCTCCTTCTTGCCTTTATCCTTTCCTCCTTCCATTTCTCCTCTTTCTGTCAGTGCTTCCCCCCTTCCCTCATGCACGCAAGGAAGTTTAGTTGTCTGATTCCATTGTCATTACACCTTTGTTATATAGCAGTATCTTAATAGAAGTATACATCGATCGAATGTACCTTCCTCAGGGTCCTCGTAGAAATTCTTTCTTTGCTGTGTTGTACAACTTCACTGTGTCGACTGCAAACTCTGATATAAACCCTGCCACAATACTATCAAGCCAAAAATCTATTGTGCAGGTGAATTTGTTGTTCACCTGCTGTAACTACTCAATCTGTATTGGGGTCCAATCTCACTGTCGAATCTGGTTCGTTGCATGGTTATCCTTCAACCTTAGTATCTACTCCTGCAATAGATGTGGAAAATCATACAAAAAGACTTCATGCAAATCAGTAAACATGTATTTCTCAAGATATTTGCGGGGTGTTAGTCTAGGGCTTCTATTGTCTTTTTGTGCAAACTCTAGCTCTTTTGTTCTTAACCAGCTTTCGATCTCTACTTTTGTGTGATTCCACGGTCTCAACATTCCCTTCTAATGGCTCATTTCTTTCTTCTTTTCTTTACTCTTCTCAACATTCCCTTCTAATGGCTCATTTATTTCTTTCTTTTCTTGACATGTCTCATCTACTCAATCCTCTCCTGTTCCTACCAATGACAAAAAAACCATTTGTTGGTTTTACTCTTCTATATTGTTTGAGCTTATCGACCTAGGGTTCATGTCTATCCAGATTTCCAACAAAACCTCTAAAACTATTATCCCTCCTGGTAAACCAGAAGGCAACACAACACACAGAATGCACTGCGCAGTCTCACCTGAGATAGATTTAATAGGTGGTTGTAATAATCATGTGTTTACAGCCTAGGATTGAGTGTGAGATATGAGATCTATATATTGAACCATTATTATAACTTGTAAACACATTATATTGTCATTGACGAATAAGTCGGAAATGTAAAAACTCATTCATTAAGCATAACGATAACTACTAAAGACAATAAATATATGCATGCATTCATCACACAACACAACTGTTACCGTGGTTCACCCCCTCCTAGGCTACACCCACAAAGATTTTTCTCTCAGCTCTTTTATTATAATATTTCTGCATCTACAGTGTCGCGCACTTTACAATCCTTCACAGTTGGGTAAGATCTCTATGAGGTGGATTAGATCGCATCAGCCTGCGATCTAACCCTCAAGATATACCCTCTTTCGTCTTCTCTAGCTCAATAACTTATACAAAATAGATCATACAAAAAAATATCACATATCACATCAACTTAGAACTAGCCAAAACTCGATAATATTCCAAACCCTTCTAAAACAACCCGACCCCCCTATGATACCTAAGTATCTATATTATATGTTTTCTGGCTCTTCATCCGTTACAATACATTACCAAAACCCTAACCCTACCATCGTTAGGTCTTCCATGCATGCGAGCGTATTGTTCTTCCTTCCAGTTGTTGCTTTCCTCGTGCATGCTTTCTTTCCCAAAATCGCCTTGCTTTTCCGCTTTGGCCTATCTCCAACAGTTGGGAATACATCAATGTCTCATTATCGATGGATTCTTCAAGTGTTCGACCCCGACTCCTTTATTCACACTTATAAGAATGTACTTGGTTCCTTGATACCTACTTTCATCATCGGTAGGTTGTCTCACGTTTGTTAACAATATATCTCAATGATCGGTAATCAAACAAAGTCTCATTGTGTTCGACCTCAACTCCTTTATTCACATGATGTAGACTTGCACCTTTGGCAGATTATGTAGAAGACTTGAAGACATCATTTTATAGTCACAGCTTTCCTGAGTTGTTGCTACCTTTTCATTGGACCAGTACCTGTGTGACTTCAGTCATCATGGGAGATCAGATTGTACTCCATTGTATACATATATCTTCAGATTTATTTTGAGACTGGTTTTACTAGGCCTTGTTCTTGACTATGACAGCCTTTGGCATGTAACCACATTTGTATTTTCCTATTCATAGCCATGGAAAGTTGTTTGGTATATTTTCACATGGATCTGCAGTGTAATTCAAATTGGCAACCATGTATGCAAAGTCAGTACATATTGTAATGAGAAACTAGTTCTTCTAGAGGAGTCCCCATTACTCCACTTTTGGGTCTTATAATGTATTTCGGCCATCGCAGATACTCCTCTGACCTCACACATTAGGGGGCATATGTTATAACAAGATTTGTCTCACCCTATGCAATCTTGCACAGAGGGCCTTTTTCCTTTTCCCTATGCAGACTTGAAGTCCCTTTTTGCAAATCCCAGAGCTAAAAACATGATTTTTCCACATATATGTGCCCTACCTATATTACAGCGTATGTATACGCAGGTTGCACCACGACATCTCACGTACATCGAACAATGTGTCCAAAATTAAAAAATGGTGTCGGGTTTCCATGTCACGTCATGAGATCAATGATCCTTGGCCTTCCATATACTGGAAACATTTTGAATCGACCCTTCAGTTCCACTTGAAGGCTATAAATGGGCCAAATCCAAGCTATGGAAAAGAGGAGAAAGAATTCAACTTTGAGAGCAAAGTTACTCTGGAGAAATTATGTTGATTGATAACTGTATTGTCTCTCTTATATGATCTTGTGTTTGGTGGAGGATTGAAGTGGTGGAGACCCAGCTGGAAGGAACTTAGTGTTTCGGTTCCGAACCGTGCCGACATGGAATTTTGTAACTCATTCACTTATGTTGATTATATTTTAATAAAAATATTATTTTCTCGTCCAATTAATATCTCGCAAATATTTGAATTATTATTCCATGGGATTATTTGTTATGAATGTTGATGGATTATGCTATTGAATGTGCTAACATTATATGTTATCACCATATGTTTGTGTTGCTTGGTTTTTGAGGACTAGTTTCAAGTATATTTCTTTGGGTCAAGTTCTCAACGGTGGACTTCATTGAACGTCTGGACGAGGTACGCCATTTATCTTGTCTTGCTAACATATTTGTCTATATATCATACTTGAGATTAGAGTTGATTTCTGTAGTCATTTCCGTCTGTTGTGGTTTACCCCTAGCCATAGAGAGATTTTCCTCGTAACATCCAAGAGTCCTCCCCTTGGAATGGAGAAGGCACTTTTATTTATACATGAGTTTGCTTTGAGAATAGGATAAGCAACTAATAATTTCAGATCCACTTTTCTCTCATGTGGTTACAACCATTTACAAATAAGTAAAATCTAAAATCCAACTAGAAAATAATTACAAGATCTTTGCTAATAATTCAAAACAGATCACACTAATCTTGTATATGGTCCAATATTCTTTCCACACCAAAGATAGTTGATGATGATCCAAATCCATGACAAATATTCAATGGTTGAAGAATAAATTCGAATTTGGAGCTATATGGTAAAAGTAAGCATTGTTGCAAACTCCAATTGGACTTGTAATCATCACCAAACTAAAACCAACTTTCAAGGTTAAGTGAGAACATGTTATTTTTCTAAGATTTAATCACTTAAAATACCAATATAAATGCATTGGAAAATACAAGTCTAATTCCTCATATAAACATTAAAATGTTCTTAATGCAAGGTTACGGGAAAACGAAAAATGGTTAAAAGTCAAGGAAAAAGGGTGTGAAAGATGACATTTTGGTGACCCAACATGCAACTTCGACAGTGTTAAACTATTAATACTTTTATTTTAATAATGGATTAATAGTATCTGGTGAATTCACTAAGCTTTCCAAAGTGTATTTGAAATTCCTAAGTCTCAAATGTAGATATATAAAAACAATTGAAACAATTTCTAAAAGTTCCTAAAACACAAAAACAATATTGAACTAAATTCAAAACTAATATATCATCAATAAAAGTAAGAATAACAAAAAAATATGAAAAAAAAAATGTTAAAAACTAAAACAAACTGTAATAGTGTGAAGAAACCTACTATGTAAAGCTACAAGATAATTTCCTCAAGGGAAACTAACTAAAATATCGCTTCAAAAAATGGCCATTGATTGGGAGAGTTTCAAGTTATTCCTCCATATTTTGAGTTTCAAGTTATTCCTCCATATTTTGCAACCTGTATGTGCCAAGACCATTTTTCTACAATTTGAAATGGTCCCAACCAAATTCATTGAAACTTGGTGTGTTCTCCTTTAGGTTCATTTAACTTGTCCCATTTTAGAGCTAGATTCCCAACCTGGAAATATTTGTCACTCAATCATATGTTTTTCAAACCATTGTTTCACAATTTATTGATGTACAATGAATTTATGTTTGGATTTCTCCCTTTTCTTCTTCTAATTTTAGAAAATAATCCAATTTTATATTAGATAGTAGGAGAATGTTGTCCCTGAGATGATTGAGATAGTTGTAAGGAAGGTAGGAAATTTTTTGAGGGAAGAATGATTTCCTTACCATAAACAAGAAATAAATGTGAAGTAACTAAGATAGCCTTGGGTGTGACTCTATCCACCCATAGGACATTGGGAAGTGCATTTTGCCAGTTTTTGTGGTGATCAATAACAATTTTCTTAAGAATTCAGATCTAATTTTTATTTGTGAATTTAGCTACACCATTCTCAAGGATAGTAGTTAGAATAATACCTTAAAATGATCTCCTTCTCTAATGAAAATTCAATGAATCTAAATGAAGATAAATATGTAGCATTATCGAAAACTCACACAAAAGGAACACCAAACTTAGTAATCAAATGTTCTTCCATGGATTGAATTACAACATTTTTGTTTCTGTGAGTAAGTGGTATAGCTTCCACCCACTTGGTGAAATAATTGATGGTAGTAAGTACATACTTGTGTTGCTTTGAAGTGTTGGGGTTTATTTTTCTAACAATTTATAATCCACATTGTTGAAAAAGGTCCTCAATGGTGATTAACTACAAAGGGACTGAAACATTATTTTCTTTTCCATCACACTCTTGACATGTTTTTCATTTTCTAACATATGAGTATGCATCTTTGAATAATGTGGGCCAATAATAACCAGTTCTTATTAGAGATATAAGGCTTACTATGTAATAAAGTCACTTTATGACTTTATAATCTGTTAATGTTCATTTTTTGTGTAAAGAAATTTATCTCACATTCATAAGTGGAAATGATTT
>ML780770.1:872826-888901 GCA_009831015.1 Picea engelmannii | reverse complement strand
TCCTGATGTTTCACCATCCTTTACGTTGTAGTTCTCATGTTGTTCACTGACTGCTTGAGTGTTGATAAAACATTTTCTGTTAGTTACTAATCTACCAATTCATGAACAACATATATCATTGCAAGGTGAAGTCGGTTCTTTATTTGGAGACATTAGCAACCTACAGTGCAGACTTCCAAAACATCTATCAACAGTATAAGGGGGGGGTAAGGGAAGGTATTACCCCATAAGTTCTCTAATAATATTTTTATGCGACTCGTGCATGAGCCCAAGCAGGCCAAGTGTTGTTTCCATGCTCTGATACCAATTTGTAACACACCCAACCCCTAAATACCCTTTCTAGGGATGGGACATCAAGTTTTTCACGTTTCCTTGGTTCATTTTCGGCCCCTTACTAAGAAAAACCCTCTTAATCAGCTTCCCTGAGATTCACATCTCTCACTGTGTGCTTGAACCAACTAGCGGGATCCTCCTCGTGACCTCGGGCTGAAAACCGAGAGCTAAGAGTCTACGTTAGCATAGGTTTCAACACTCCCGAAGTTTGGGAACTTCCGAAGTGCCCAAACCTCTGCTAACACATATTCTTAGCTCTCGGTTTTCAGCCCGAGGTCACAAGGAGGATCCTGCTAGCTGGTTCAAGCGCACAATGAGAGATGTGAATCTCGGGGAAGTTGATTAAGAGGGTTTTGCTTAGTAAGGGGCCAAAAATGAACCAAGGAAACATGAAGAACTTAATGCCCCATCATTAGAAAGGGTATTTAGGAGTTGGGTGTGTACGATCAACACTTGTCGGGGAATGCATAGGGGCCATGTGTCGCTCCACGATGTGTTTCGGGATAGTCTAGTAGTGAAGGGTGGTTCACTTAGATCGACGGCTCAAAAGGATCTCGAAGGATTCAAGGATCGACGATCCACGTCACTTCGACAGATCGACATTAGGGAGTTCGATGTCTTTGTCTCCCGACTTTCCCTCTGGACTACGCCGGATCCGTCGCCACATGTACCTAGCATCTACGACTAGGATTTACTCTGGCTTGCAAAGCTTTGGGGAAATCTCGCACGTTTCTAAATCGTTGAATACCCGGACTCTCGGATAATCGTTGATCTGTGGACACATGTCCCTCCAGATCCGAGAGTCCAGGGACTTAGCTCTTCGGGTGATTTACGTCGAGAGGAGTCGGTAAGTGGCCCCAAAGCCCGGATCCATGAAGTAACGAGAGTCGTAGATCTGAGGATCTACATGGAATCCTACTAATCGCTAGATCGAAGGGCTGGACAACTATCGGTCTAAGATGATGTGGATCGATGACATCATCTGAGGCAACGTGGACCCCCATTATGCATGCCATGTGTCACCCAATTTTGAACGATTCACATACCCATTGTGCTTGTTAGAGAACGACACGTGTCACCCCCTATCAAGGACACATGTCACCGCTTGATCCTTGTCGCATGTCAACTGTTGAATCGTGCTCGCTTGACCATCAGGGTTGGTGACATGTCCGGGACTTCGGAAGTCTGGATAGTTTTGGGGTTTGGGAGATTCGAACGTAGTATAATAAAGAATGATTCAACAAGAATCGTCAATTGTCGAAAGTCCAATGATGATAGCTGATCGTCGAAACACCAAAACGTAATACGAATACCACCGCTTGTCGATGGCTAAACGCCGAAGGGCTAGGGGCACGTGACGATATTTCAGAACTTCAGGGATTTGGGAAATGGTGTGTTATGCGTAGATCCCCGAAGCCCCCTCCTTAAACGTAGGATCTTGGCAGAGGACATGGACCATCGATCTCCTCTGTTGTTCAACGATCCGGGATATCGACAACACTTCTTGGAACTTTTGAAGTTCGAGAACTTTCGAAGTGTTGAAACCTCTGCTAACGCAGACTCTTAACTCTCGATTTTCAGCCTGAGGTCACGAGGAGGATCTCGCTAGATGGTTCAAGCGCACAATGAGAGATGTGAATCTTGGGGAAGTTGATTAAGAGGGTTTTTCTTAGTAAGGGGCCAAAAATGAACCAAGGAAACACAAAAAACTTGATGCCCCATCCCTAGAAAGGGTATTTAGGGGTTGGGTGTGTTACAAATCTCCTTTGCTCACTTGTATAAATTGTAATTAGGTGCATGGTATTACAGTCCAACGAAAAATGTGGTTTAATAGTGAGCAACAAACATAATTTGTTACAACTCTTCCTTTTTTTGGTTATTAATGATTTGGCTATGCAACATAATGTTGATTTGCATCTTTTGTGAGTTGGGTGAGTCAAAAAAGGAATGATCTCATTGTTATAAGGAAAATCCCTCTTAGGACCACCCAACAAGCAAAAACTGTTGGAAAGGTATCAAAAAGTACTTCAATGACATCAAGTTGGAAATCTAATTTGATGCTATGACCCACTTATTCATTTTCCTAGAAACCTTGTTAGGTAAGTTTCACAAACCACACCCTCGAAACTAGTTTGTATACTTGTGACAACTCTATGTCAATCATTCTATCTCAAAATGGGGAAAATGATATGCCATTAGAAAGGTATCAAGGTAAGATATAGTGTAGAAACTCTAAATTCTATTCTAGTGCCCAACAACATCACTTATTAAAGTATGAACTTCTGCAACCAAACTTTTACACTGAAACTAGTCTTGATCTAGGGAAAGTTTGTTCTTAACAACCATGGGTCAAAACTAGGAATATGATATACCATTGGAAATATATTGAATAACCCTACATCATCAGTAGGCCCAATTTTCTCATTGGGTATAATTCATAATAGATTTGATCAATGAAGTCACGACTATAAAATTTCCCCCCCAAGGAGGTGTGCAACTTGCACACTTCACATATTATGCATATGAACTCAGAATTGGGAAAATGTGGGCTCGTTGGAAATCTTGTTGATAAAAATACAAGGTATATACATTGAATTTTCTAAAAAGATAACATAGTTATTTTTATCTTTTATGCATACTTGGCTCATGTGGATCATGTTAGGCTATAAAATTATAGCCATAGATGTTGAATTCCACAAATCACTTTAAATTTTCAACCAAAGATGGTGCAAACTTATGAGGTGTTGTGCAATGTATATGAAAAATTACAAAATTCTAATTTATGCAATATGCAAAACCCTAATGATGTTGTAGTATGATAAATGATAAACTATGAAAAACTATTCTACTTCACTCCACATAGTCAGGGTAATGTTTTTGGCCATCGTCTCTTCCTACAATTTGTCAAAAATCAGATAGGAGTAGGACCAAATCCTAGTGAAATGAAGGGCCAACTAAATGAGAAGGCTCTGTGGAATCAATGGTCATTGTCTAGATACCAGAGTAAGGAAAAAAAATACAACATTGACCATAATACTTATAGAGATTCACAAGGACCATATTTCAAAGCAATGATCATTGCAATCGAAGAGAATAAAAGAAATCATAAAAATACAATAGTCCAAAAATATTGTTCTAAATGAAAGTGGTCATAATATAGAAAAGATAGAAATCAAATAATCTATTTATAGGAATATAAATAAACTCACAAACAAAAATAGATATCATAATGACAAAATAAGGATTCTTGTGACCTCCCCTTGAGTGGGCCCCACCCAAGGGAGTTCTCAAAATCCTGTAGAACACTTAGGGAAAAAAAACCAAGATCAAATCTGTATTCCTCTATTTAAAAATTTCACATATAAAAGTAGTACAAAACTCTTGTTCTTGAAACAACTCAAACTAGTCTCTTACAATAACATAAAAATCAGAATGAAAAACTTGGGAACCTAGCTTTGCTACTTATATCTATATAAATACCAAAACTACACTAGAGATCTCTAACTAACTTGATCAATTGGATCCTTTATTGATTGGAGGTTGTCTACCTAGTTGTCCCTCTACCTCGCAGAATTGAGTTCCACAAGTTTATTCTACCTCCTCTAACTAGATCGAATTTCAAGTTACACTAAGACTTGGAGGGATCAAGCTACTTCATGAGTTGACTGCTATCTTCTAGCATTGGTATTTTTGTTGTCACCGTCATAAATGAGAAGGACAAGATCCCTTGAATTTCTCATTCCTTACTCATTGATTGAGATGTGCTTGGTATTGAACATGGGTAGTTATGCAAAAGTCAAATCCCTTTTGTGAATGGTCGTGGGATTAATTCTAAAGTCCTAAACCATTGTAGCAATAAACTTTCTTCTTTCCAATGAACATTAGTCCACTCAATTTTAAATCACAAAATAAACTAAAAAACGCTTAAGACATCAAACATTCATCATATTCTCTTGAAATCATACCAAGTATAGTCATTAAAATAAACATATGTTAATATCACTTGGTTTGGCCATTAAAACAAGAGCCCTTAGGAGAGTATTAGTTCTATGAGGCAAATATATAAATGATTCATGAAATAAAGGATGGGCAATAGATGATAATATAGGGGCCAATTAGAGCCCGCTCAGTGATTAGTGAAAGGGGCCAATTAGAGCCCGCTCAGTGATTAGTGAAAGGGGCCAATATCGGAATTTTTGCAAATTATGCTCACATATGACAAATTTAACTTGATCAACCTAGACATATGCTTTGTTCATGTGGGAGGGTTTAGAATCTCAAAAATAAGTTAGGGATAGCCTACTTAAAATCAAAACCTTAGGAACCTAAAACAAGCAAAACAAAGTTGGATTTCTCAGTTATCATCCTTGATTGTGACAATTATGAAATTCTTTAATATCCTCTCAGTTTCACTACGAAAATTTAAGCTAGGGTATTTTTAGGGGCAAAATTTTGCCAATTGGCTATTTTTTGGTCATTTTCCCTTTAAAAATTCACCCCTTTTTACATAAAATATGATTAAATTGATAATATTCGCCAAAATTTACAAGTTTTATTAGTAAATTATATGTCTTTTATTGACTATTCGCCTACACATTTATATGTATGATTTTTTCAAACTGAAATAGTCACCTAGAATAAGATACATAGGTATAATATTTGAATCCTTAAAAAATACCCTATGCCAAGGACATAAGATACCATGTCATTGCTACAAGAATGTGATTAGACTCTACTAAATTTCGATTTAAATTTGATATCTATTTAGGACAAAAAAATAGTTATTCAAGAATCATATAAAAAAGAAACTTAAATGATCCGTCTATGGTTTTAATGTAGTGAAGCCCAAGTTTCCTTCATGTAGTTAGAAACATGTTGTAGCTTCTATTGTTCAAAATCCACTTGTCTTTAGCAATAGAGAGATCCCATAAAATTTTAGACTGAAATCCCTACTTGGCACTACAAATGTAACCATTTTTTTCAAAAACAACAAGGCATGTTTATATCAAGCCATCAAGTATTGCTCATAGTAAACTCAAAAAGAGGAGAGTAGACAACTCAGGTAAGGCCACATGATTCCAATAATAAAAGAGCACACAATAATACTCCTCTAGAATTAATAGATATAAACGATAAAATCAAGTTAGGGGATTCAACAACTGCAAAAAATTTAGCCATGTAATTTTTAATTGTGAGACTTGCCAAGTTGATCTCTTGGTTTTAAGGATATTGAAATTGTTAATGCAGTCCCCCTCAAAAGACATAGCAAGTGTGTGTACACCTTCGAGGGGTAATATAAGGGAGCTCTTGCCCAACCAATGTAGGAAGGAGTTTCTCAACTTGCTATATGAAGTGCAATAGAGCCCACATTGAGAAGCACTATTACTTAGTTCCCCGCGCTTCTCATAAAAAATGGGTTGTTACACCCCAAGACAGAGTGAAAAGACATAGTAATTCGATGCAAGATTGACATCAATATTGAATTCAAAACACAATGCTAAAACCTGACACATTCTCCTAAGAAATTTAACCAATGTTTTTTCTGAAAAGTTATCTGAATCCCTTCTACATTTTGTGCAAGACCTAGCTCATGTGGAGACCTCCTAGTGATCAGTGAAAGGGGTCAACGTTGAAGTTTTTGCAAATTATGCTTACATTTGATGAAATTAGACCTTATTATCTTGAACATGTACTTGGCTAATATCGGAGGGTTTGGAAACTCCAAATAAGTTGTGGATGGCCTCCCCAAAGGTGAAGGGATAGGGAGCTCAAAACAAACCAAGTGATGTTGAATTGAATCCAATAATGTGTCGACAAGATAATTAAGAGAGTAGAATGCTAAAAAAACTCAGATTCTTACAACAATCAGTAGGGAGATTCTAAATATGGTATTGTAATAAATTCTTTTGTGCTTGTGTGTTATCTTTAATGTTGAATGTTGTTATCTCAATGCTGTTGATTCACATTTGTAGTTAATATAAAATAGAGCCTTTATTTTGATGGTTAGTTTTTTGAGTGATTTAATTGATGAAAAGTTATTGAAAATTTTGATTGGAGCCTTGAGTTTAAAAGAGATGGACCAAGTGTAGGAACCAAATATTATCATGCTCCAAATTTAGGTACACATAATATTGCAGTTCATTTTTTACAATTCATTATGATGCTCAAGTTTTGTTAACAATGATGTTTATTGAGTTCACTCCACCTCATTTCTTAGCTCCAACCCATGTTTTTCTTCCCTCTAGCCATTGAAATTTACACTAAATTCATCAAGAAGAATGGAATAAAATGCATGTATTATTACATCAATGCAGTTGTCAATTCACCCCCTCACAAGTCTTATTCAACAAAGAGAACTAGTAGGCCTCATAATGACATGCCTTTCTTCTTCTTCTTCTTCAAGTAATTTAAATCTTGTTGAGAATGATGCTACCATGTCCAATGAAGAATTGAACAAGTGCTTAGAGGCTTTAATTGCCAAGATTAACCACAAAATAAATGACACTACCCACAATAACCCCCTTGGTAAAAAAAAACAAAGGATGGTGGTGGGGTGAAAAAGGATGGTGGAGAAAACAAAAGGGAGGAGGGAATGATGATAAGAAAGGAGAAAATTAATCCAAAGGTGATGGTGAATACAAGAAGGGTGAATCAATCTCTAGATAATCCAAATGTGCTTACTCTGTATAATAGAGATGGGATTATTTTGAGGTCCATGTTGGTGTTGTTGTTTTTGCACATTACATAAATTTGAAACTACGGGGAACTACATAAATTGTTGCACAACCAGTTGAGGAGTTTCTCATTTTCCACACAACCAATTGAGGATCTACTCAACTTGCTACATGGAGTGCCACAAATCCTGCATCAAGAAGTACCATTAGTTTTTTCTTCTCAATGAAAATAGATTATTGGATCCCAAGAGAAAGTGAAAAGAGATAATAGTAACACCATTTGGCATGTCTCCTCTATGGATTATTTTACACCCAAGGTTCAATACAAGTAGCTGGTTACACTGGTTTGCAAAAGAAAAAAAGGTATCATACTACATCCTTTTGTTCTTGTCTGTTATCTTTAATGTTGAATGTTGTTATAACAATGCTTTGATAGATTCATATTTGTAGATCATCCATGAATTATATGGTGATAATCCCACATAAGAAGGATGGAGACAATTAGGAAGGGGACAAGAAGGATGGGGGCAAGAAAGAAGGGGGCTAGAGAAAAATGAAGGCATCGGTGGTGGGAAGAAGGAGGGTGGTGGAGAAAATAGGAAGGGAGGAGGGGATAATGATAAGAAGGGTGGTGATGACCTAGCTACCTTCTTTACCTTATCTCTATATAAATTAAAAGGTTGTAAATGATTGAAATTGACTACCAAGATTTTCAAATCGATCCCTTTATAATCAATGACCCATATTTTAGCAGCACCCCTTCCATCATTGTGATTGTTCAAATCCCATCTTATGGAGAAGGAATAGTACATCTTGGTTTCCCTAATATCTCAAAGAGTTATTGGTGTGTTTATAAAGACAACCCTAGTTAATAAAGACATCCCTTGTCTTATGTGTGTGTGTGTGTGTAATAATTTATGCTTTTTAGACTCTCACTAACTTTTGATTTTTATTCTTGGTGGAGATTTTACACAATGTGATTTGGATATTATTCATCCTATGTTCTTTTCCTTCATATTTTACTCTGATTTAACTACTTTAGGCTATTGAATTACTCATTAAAAAACTATTTATTTACCTCAATTTTTTGTGCATTCTAGGCATATAGAAATAAGCTCATTTAGGCTCCTGGGGTGTAGGGAAATCGATGATGGAGTGTACTGTTAAGGCAATCTGTTATGTGAAGTCACCGGTTCGAAACCTTGTCTTACCTTGTGTGTCGTGTATGGGGCATTGCGGGCACACCTGGAGGTTATAGTGGTAGTAGTCAGATAACACAATTATGTGTCACGTGAGTACGTGCCCGACTAGTTGTTGATTCCGCCAGTCACATATTTAAAAAAAATGCTCGTTTATTTGTTTTATTAGTTTTCAGCTATAAAAAACAAGATTAACTTGTTGTTTTCTCGTATTTGATGGAGAAAGAGAGAGAATATTACATTTTTCTTGATTTTTGTGCACTAGGAGTGATCTGGATTGGATCATTATATTGTTTGTCATCTATCTTGATCCTTTCAAAGTGGAAATATTGGAGGAATAAGCTTGCAGGGACATTTTAGTAGTAGGTTCTGTTATCCACCGAGTTGCACTAGCTGGATTTGAATAAGAGCTGCCAGAGACTGGCAGACAGATGCTCAGAAGTCAGAGTTCACATATTCAACAGGTATTTTAAAGACCACTTTTCCACATTTCCATCCCTTTGGGGCATTGCAATAAATGACTTGAGCATGAAAGTTGTAAAAGACTATTGGCCACATAAGACCTGGGTACGAGCATGTACTCTAGAGTTTTTTTTTTCACTTGTTAATTTGTTTTGCCTACCTTAGTGAGGGATTAATAATTTCTAAGTTTTTTCACTCAAGACTGACTCCAAAGTTGGAGTATGTGCTAGTGGTTAGGCCTTGGCATGGTATAACCAATTTCTAGTGTCTAAATGTATATGATTTCATGCTAGGTCATGTCTATTGAGTCATATGAAAATTGCGCTAGGTCCTGATAGTTTTTTTTTAATGTTTTAGTGAAATAATAAATTTTCCGCAAAACAAAAATATTTTAATGTAAAGTCAATAAATTGTAAAAATATGGCATCAACCATTGTCAGATTCCATGTTTGTGCTCGTTTTCTAAGCCAGAGCACCCTTTAGACTCCTATTCCCTTTCTGTCTAGGAAAAAAAATGATTTTAATCACTCAAAAATGTATTTATCTCGAAAAAAACACAGAAAAGGGTCATCTAATTAAATTCCCTAAATTTTAGGAGAAATGCTAAAAGTTAGGAAACATGTTGGGGACATGTTTTTCCTCGGTTTTTAGTCAACTCAGAGCTTGGGCGAGTTCACCGGAGAGGAAGGCGACTTGTTTAGTGATGTGTACTAGGGAGATGATCCCAAAGCTAAGTTCGACCCTCCCTTGCTAGGTGGTGCATTAGGGAAAGATGGCGCACATCCCTATGCTAACACTCACCCTCACACCCTAGTTCCAATTCACCTTGCTCCTATTCACTATGGTTTCACTCCACTCCACCTCACATCACCTCACTACATCTCCCCTTCACTATATGTGCCACTCCCTCATCACATGCGCCACTCCCTCATCACTAGTGCATCCTCTCTTGGGAATTGTCACCCGGAATGTAATAAATAGAAGGCGACCCCTCTCCTTTTGGTTAGTTGGAGTTTGGGCGTCCTTTCTATTGATTGTTGTAATATCTTTTCTATATTGGAATCAAAAGACTTTGGAGGTCGATATTGGTGTTTGGTCTCACATGTGTGGATTGATTGTTAGCTTATGAGGTAATATCATTTCAAGTTTCTTTCTTGTATTTGCATGGTGGCTATGGTAAGGATATTGTTATCCAATTATAATATATAGTTCTACTTGTTTGCTAGTCTATATATTTGTTTTATGCATTTGATGCTTATATTCTCATGTTTTTTTGTTTGTTTAAACTAACGTGGAACAAAGTCTCTCTTGTAGGAAACACCGTTATTTGCAGGTACTTGTGAGAAGCTTGGAGCGTGAAAGACCAACCTTTTGGAGAGTCAAAGAAGTTTTCTTGCTCCCTTGCTTTCTCTTGAACAATTCAAAAAACTTCCTCCCTCTTCTTCACACCAAAGAAAGACTCCATTCCTGAAGGGTTCTTGAGGCTCAAGCAAAGGCTCCACAAAATAAAAAAAATTATTCCTCCTCTCTTTCTTGGATTGCATGTATAACTAGATTCATTTTTAAGTCATTATCTTGTTTCTAGTGTTTGCATGCAAGATCTAGATCTATTTCTAAATTTATTGCTAATTCTAAGCCTAGATCTATTTATGAATTTATTGCTAATTCTAAGCCTAGATCTAGTTTTTATTAAGCATTTTTCTGAATTTTCTTGCCAAATTCCTAAGTAAAAGTTGTTGTTTGCTTTTCTTTAAGATCTAGTCATTTGAGTATTCTAACTTTCTGTTTTAGGACAGTGAACATAAATACTCAAAAGAGGACTTAGTTAGTCTCTTCAAGTCTCAAAAAAAGTCCCAAAAGAATTGTCTTTTTTGTGCCTAAATTCTTTGTGAAAAAGCCTTATAAAAATTTATAATTTTAATGCTTGTTTGCATGTCATTTTTTGCTCATTCTAATAACTTTTCCTTGCTGGTTTTTAGCAGGTCCGTCTCGATACAAGGAATATTTTGACCTCTTCAGGATCCAAGATCGAAGATTTTTCACTCCAAGATTAGGTCTTTAAAAACCAAGACTCAAGGAGTCCCTTTTGTAGTAGTTAGCTTAGTAATTGATCCAGTTCTATAAGGATCCCATTAAAAGGCAAAAGAGAAAAAAGAGAAAAGACAAATTAGTTCTCGTTGTAATAGGATTAATAAAAGTAGGCCCTTGGAGCCCAGTTTCTTCATCCCCATTAGGGGGATTTGTGTGTTGTGCGTTTGTCTTTGCTTTATTTCCTTGCAAGTCTCATTATGTGATCTCAAAACACACACAAACATAAGGAAATTTAACACACACAACACTCAAATCTTGCATGCACTTAAGCTTAAACCTAATTTCAATATTTATGCATGCTTAGTTAGATTTTACTTCTGCTATCAACAATAAAATATTGCAAAGTTTAATTTCACTTTCAAGTTTCTTGCAAAGTTTTCATTCCAGTTTCAAGCAATATTCAAAGTTTATTTCCTTCTTTTTGCAAAGTTAAAATAAACCTTCCCCACATAATTGTTTGTGTGGAGTAGTTTAATTAGGGAATTCTCAATAGTTGCTACTTCAATGCGTGAGAAAATGCCTAAGGGGAGTGTGTGAAGTCAAACGAGAAGTTTGAGATCTAGGTTCTCCTTGTGTTGGACATCCGACATCCTTAGTGAACTTACTGGTGAGGCCCTAGAGCTTCGGTAAGTTCTCCACAAGTTTCCAAACAAAGAGGTATCCTCTAAAGAGGCCACACAATCTCTCATTAATCTACCTTTAATTTACCTTAATAAAACACACGATCAACAACTGCCCACGAGACCTTTAAGGCACTGGTACTTTGGATTTATCTTTATGTATATGAGCAGTTTATTTCATTCATGTGTGATTTTCTAACGAATTTTATTAATCTTGCAGATCTTGTATCCTACTTCATTTATGCATGCTTATGGACAAATGATTTTTATGAGTATCTCAAATGATGAATGATAAGTGTTGAATGTGTATGTTTTATTTTGCAATAAACTCCTAGAAGTAGTTCTTTGCTTATTTTTAGTTTAAAGAACCTTAGTATATTTGTTAGGGACTACCACCCTTGGCTTCGCTAGGAGTTGGCCTAGACGGAGGAGTTGAGGATCAGGTGACAACACCTTGACTCGAGACTTGCTCCCAAGGACACACTAAGTGGATTGAATATTTATTCCATGATAGCCCAAGTGTGTATAAGGCGTCAACATTTTTGGCATCGTTTTCGGGGATAAATCTTTCTATTCCTGGAATACGACCTTGTTTTCCTTTCTGTTTTACTTAGTTTTTTATGCTTGTTGTTTATCAGATTTAGACTCAATCATTTGGCGACTCCACTAATATCTAATTTGACTAAGTATTGTACAAGAAGGAATTTAGAAGTCTTAGTTGACTTCATTCCTGAACTTGAACATGTTTATAGAAGGAGGTTAGCTAAAACATCTCCTCATAGAATCCTTAGTCATTTAGGTTCTGAGTTCGTTTCTTATATCCACTTGATTTTTGTTAGTGATAGTTTTATTTAAAAAATGGAAATTTATGATCCTTGTGATTTTACTGCAATAAACAATTATCCTCATGCTATTCCAGAAAAAACTATAGAAAAATTACCTAGTTTCCAAGGCAATAATGTTTTTTCTGCAAAAATGCATGTTAAGTCATTCATGAGATGTATTAATAAGTGGTGTGCAACACATGAACACGAAGATGTGAAAATGAAACTCTTTGTCCTTTCCTTAGAAGATGATGCCTTAGATTGGTACGAGGACATGCCCAACAACTCATTCAAGACACTTAAAGATCTGTTAGATGCCTTCACTGAAAAATGGGGGGAAAAGAAAGATCATCGTCACTTGTTGGCAACCCTCAACACAATAAAGAAAAATGAAAATGAGACTATGGATGAGTTTAACAAAAAATTCAATGAATTAGTCTCAAGTATGCATACAGATATCAAGCCTCTGAATGATGCTATTTTGATCTATTATGTTGAGGATTTTGGTGGGGAAATGAGATACCAACTTAGAGATAAGGAACCCCCCAACCTCAAGGCATCTCATGATATAGCAATTAAGATTGACAAAAATATGCAAGCTTCAGGAAAGTCCAATCTTCCAGGTTTCAACCGGGGTAGTTCTTCTAGGCAGATAGAGGCAAAGGACAAGGTTGCAGCTCCTGAGAATAACGACCCAAATTTCAACCCTTTAAAGGTCGTTACTGAGATGGTTAAAAGAATGGAAACAACCCATTCTACTCATCTTAGTGCTTTACAGAATAGGATGATAGCTATGGAAAGATCTCAAAACAATAGATTCCAACCCATACCAAATAATGATAGGTGGAAAAAGAAAGGTCCTCCTCAAGACCAAAGGTCTCCTAATAAGCTAGAGTCAAATAATGTGGTAAGTGAAGAAATACCACCTTTTTGTAGAGCTTGTGAAGATTTTCACGGAGAATCTACCTGCTCATTTTTTTGCCAGATAAATGAACAAAGCCTTCCTTCAACAAACAATTTTGTGGGGCATTCTAGAAACTCCAATCACATTAACAACTTTGGTGAAGCTCACCCATTATCCATGGACTATTAGGTTAAAATGCAAGAAAGAAGTGAGCAAGCTAATGAAGTGATTGAAGAATATGACAATGTCACTAAGTTATATGGTCATAAGCCCACAAATAAGCATATTTTGGAAATGGCAAGGCACAAAGGGATAGTCTACCAGAGGAAGGGGAAAGATGGAACAAACAAGTCTCAAGCTAACTTTCCTAAGGTAACTACTCCTACAAATAATCCAATTACTAATCTAACTGGTGATTTAGGTAGTTGGATTTCAAATGCAAAAGTCTTGGTTCTAGTGTGAGATCTCTTGAAGATACCTTCACAGGAAGAGAAACTTGTTCAAGCAATAATTGTTCCCAGTAATAAAGTGGTTTCAAAATATCAAGAAAAGGTTAAGGAACATCATGAAGATCCTCCAGTGGTTTTGACTAGTAGAGATAGGACCAAGGAAGAAAATCCTCCCTTCTTTGTATCTTTAGAAATAAATGATCAATGGTTGCATAACTGTATGTATGATTCACGTGCTTCATCAAATATCATCACCAAGGGAATTATGCAAAGGTTGGGCCTTAAGATTACAAGGCCTTGTCATAATGTGTGTGCCATGGATTCTAGAGAAATCGAGACTCATGGAATTATCATAGATTTTCCAGTCAAGCTAGCTTTCTGCCCTAACTTTGCATTCAAAATGGATGTTCTTGTTAATGATGTGCCAGATACATGGGGGATGCTTCTATCTAGAAAATGGGGAGCCCACATGGGAGGCTGCTTAAATATGGATTTAAATTTTGCAACTATCTTATACCCTCCTCCTTCAACTGAGAATTTCAGACTCTTTAGAGAAACACAAAGAAAATATCATATTGAAGATCCTAAAGAGCCTTTCAATGAGTTTTTATGCCAAGTGTCTGACATGGGTAACTTTTCCATATGTTCTAACTTCCTAGCACCAACTGAAGAAAGATTCAAGGATGAAAAGAAAGTAATAAATCTTGGAAGATGAATTTTGATGGAGCCCACTCAAGTTAAGGCAAAGGGGCGGGGATTATTTTAAAATCTCCAACTGAGAAAACTTATAAAATTGCATTCAGACTTGAGTTTGATGCAACAAACAATGTGGTTGAGTATGAGGCACTTTTTCTTGGTTTGGAAATTCCTAAGGATATGTGTATCAAGATTCTATATATAAAAGGTGATTCAGACTTAGTAATTCTCCAAGTCAAAAATAAATATGCATTCAAAAGTGAGAGGTTGAGAAGATATAGAAATGCCATTTGGGATACCATAGAGTTCTTTGATGCTATAGATCTCATTGATATCCCTAGAGATCAAAACAACTTAGCTCATAGTCTAGTTGTAGAAGCTTCTACCTTCCAGCCCTCAGAAGATCTAGTAAAAGGAAAATGAAAGTTGGAGATAATCTTTAGGCCGTCAGTCCCAGACAATATTGATCATTGGAAAGTTTTCAAAGATGATGAACAAATCCTAAGGTTTATCCACAATGTCAAGGAATTCTCAGGTTTCAATGTCAGTTACAAGGAGGAGGGGAAAGATTATGTTGATGAAGATAATCCAATAAAAAATCCAGTTCCTAGAGGAATAACTACCTTAGAAAATATTTTTGATAGGTATGATATGTATAAAAAGAAAAAATAAGTAATAAAACCTGAAAATTATATTGAAATAAACATTGGGACAGAGGAAGTCCCAAGGTTCATAAAAATTGGAAAAGGAACCTCAAAAAAAAGAAAGAAAGGAATTGATTAGTCTTTTCCAAGAGTATAGGGATGTATTTGCTTTCCCATATGATGAGCTCAAAGCATATAAAGAGGATGTGTTTCAACATACTATCCCCCTCAAGGATGACACAAATCCTTTCCGACAAAAACTTAGGCAAATAAATCCTAAGTTAGCACAATTAGTTCAAGCCGAGCTTAAGAAGATGTTGGATGTTGGCATCATTTCTCCAACAAGGCAGTCATCATGGTGCTCCAACTTAGTTGTTGTTAGAAAGAAAAATGGGGGGATAAGGTTATGTATTGATTTCAAAAATTTTAATCTAGCATGCATCAAGTACAATTACCCCCTACCCAACATGGAAACCCTACTTCAAAGGGTAATTGGTTCTAAAATTTTGTCCATGTTGGAAGGCTTCTTTGGTTATAACCAAGTGTTGGTGAAGAAGGAAGATCAAAACAAAACTACCTTCACCACACCTTGGGGCACTTTTGAATACCTAAGGATGCCTTTTGGCTTACTAAATGCAGGTGCCACTTTTCAGAGAGCCATGGATTTTGCCTTCCACGAGTTAATGGGAAAAAGCATTGAAATCTAGCAAGATGACTTGACAGTTTTTTCAAAAGAAAGGTCAGATCACATAAGTCATCTTAGGTAGGTGTTTGAAAGGTGTCATAAGTATGGAATCTCTTTGAATCCAACTAAATTTATTTTGGGTGTGGACGAAGGCAAGTTGCTAGGTCACATTATAGCAAAGGACGAGGTAAAGATGGATCCTGAAAGGGTCGAATCCATCAAAAAAGTTCCTTTACCCCCAACCAAGAAATCCCTTCAGTATTTTCTTGGACAAATCAACTTTGTTAGATGGTTCATCCCAAACTTGGCTGAGATGATGAAACCACTCCTCAAATTATTGAAAAAAGATGTTAAATTTGAGTGGACAGATGAAGGAAGGAAGGCCTTCAAAAGTATTAAGGATGCAATTGGCAAGTCTCTTGTGCTAATTAGTCCAAATTATTTAAAATATTTTCAAATATTTTCCTTCACTTCGGAAGACACTATTGCAGGGG
>ML780770.1:855886-872726 GCA_009831015.1 Picea engelmannii | reverse complement strand
TAAATTTGAGTGGACAGATGAAGGAAGGAAGGCCTTCAAAAGTATTAAGGATGCAATTGGCAAGTCTCTTGTGCTAATTAGTCCAAATTATTTAAAATATTTTCAAATATTTTCCTTCACTTCGGAAGACACTATTGCAGGGGTCTTTCTCAAGAAAAATTAAGAGGGTCATGAGCAAACCATCTCTTTTATGAGTAAGGAATTACATAATTCTGATCTTAACTATACTAGTATGGAAAAGCAAGATTATGCCTTAGTTAAATCCCTTAATCATTTCTGAATCTATATAGGATACTCAAAAGTTGTGGGGTATGTCCCTCACTCAGCATTAAAAGATATCCTTGGGAAACAAGATTGCTTGGGAGTCAGAGGAAAGTGGGTCTCCAAGATTCAAGAATATGACTTAGAGATCAAACCCACTAAGTTGATTAAAGGTCAAGGGTTGGCTCAAATGCTCACTGAAGGAAATGAAAAAGTGTTGTACCTGGTCTGTCAAAACAATCAATCTAGGCCAACCTTGTCATCTGAACTTCAGAAGCTAGAAAAACACCAATGGTATGCATATATCATCTTCTTTATTTCAAACCTTAAATGCCCAAGTCATTTGATTGGTCATCAGAGAAGGGCATTGAGGTTGAAAGCGGCTAAGTATTGTATCATTCAATATGGATTGGGGTGGAGGAACCCCGATGGGGTGATACTTAGGTGTGTTGATGAGCTAGAGTCCAAGAGATTTTTGGTTGATTTCCATTCAGGATTTTGTGGTGGGCATTTCGCGGCTAAAACTACTGTCCACAAAATCCTCAGAGCAGGTTACTATTGACCGACCATTTTCTCATATGTTCATAAAATGGCCAGGGGTTTTCAGTAGTGTTAGTTATTCACGGGGAAGCAGAAGCTAGCAACCTTGCCTCTTCAACCAATAGTGGTCGAAGCCCTTTTTTCACCAGTGGGGGCTTGATTTCATAGGTCAGTTTAAGGATAATTCAAGTAATGGTTACAATTGGATAATTACAGCTACTGATTATTTTACTAAGTGGGTAGAAACAATACCCATTAAGTCAGCAACCGATAAAGTGGTCATGGATTTTCTTGAAGATAAGATAATCATTCGGTTCGGTGTGCCCACCAAGATTACAACCGATAATGCCAAGGCCTTCAACTCAACATAATTGTCTTCATTCTATTTTAAGTATGGCATTATGTTGTCCCACTCTTCAAACTATTATCCCCAAGGTAATGGTCTTGCTGAATCCAATAATAAGAACTTAATGAATATTCTATAGAAAACAGTGGGGGATAATAAGAGGTCATGGGACAACAAGATTAAGTTTGAATTATGGGCGGATAGGATCACCAAAAAGAGTTCTACAAGAAAGATTCCTTTTGAGCTTGTCTACATGCTTGATGCTACTTTACCGGTTCATTTGAAGCTTCCAGTGTATCAGTTTGTGCATGGGTATAGTATGGATGATGATTTCCATCAGAGTAGGATTAATCAGTTGGTTGCGTTGGATGAGAGAAGAAGGAAAGCATTACATTAGAGTATAAAGAATCAGGAAAAGGTAAATAAGACTTTTGATAAGTCTTCACAACAAAGAATTCTTCAGGAAGGGGACACAATCCTTCTTTGGGATAAAAGAAGGGAAAAGCCAGGGAATCATGGAAAGTTTGACAGTTTATGGAATGGTCCATACATCATTCAGGGTACAGCCAACAAGAACTCATTTTTTCTCAACAGATTGGATGGTGAGAGGTTGGAACTCCCAGTCAACGATCAACTTCTCAAGTTGTTCTTCAACATGGTCATATGATGCCCATGGGGGCATCCTCTGTATCATATTCTCTAACCCTTCTCCTTTGTACATTATGCTTTTGATTTTCTGTACATTATTTATTTATTTATTTATGTACCATATTTACATGTATCTTTAATGCTTTTTTGTATCATATTTAATTGTATATTATGATTTCAATTTCTTTTTTATTATTGGATTTATATGGATATGTTGTTGAAAAGGCGTCGATGATGCAGGTCATTTGATTTTGGATTCTCGCATGGTCTCCTTCAGATATAAATATCAACCACACGTCCCCATATGGATCCAATGTTATCCACAGAGTTGCACTAGCTGGATTTGAAGATGAGCCGCTAGAGACTGAGCAGACATATGCTCAGAAGTCAAAGTTCACAGATTCAACAGGTCTTTTAAAGACCACTTTTCCACATTTCCATCCCTCCGGGGCATTGTAATAAATAACTTGAGCATGAAAGTTGTAAAATACTTGATCTAGGTGGATATCGGTGGCCACCCACCTTTTACAAATGGCTCAAAACAATTTTATGGCCATTTTGGCAATTTACTATTTTTAGCAGGTTTTAATTTCCGGGGCCATTTTGAGGGTCCAAATGAAGGTTTTTCGAGATCGAGGTTCTCAATGATAGCCGAAGGCATGATTGAGCCCCCAAAATGAATCTCCTCGACAATACCTTTCTAACGAGCTATCACACGCCTAAAACGGAGATCGTATGCAAAAGTTACGACCCCGGGAAGTTGATGTACTCACTTACCCAAACGGGGCCCACATGACTTTTGGTGCTTCATCTCCTAGGGTTAGGTTTTTGGATGTCTAGGAATTTTGGCATTCCCTTCTATTGTAAAAAGGGCCTTCCGAGCCTCATTGTAATCATCTTCTTACGAATGCAAGTAGTCGTCACATCTCTTCTCAGAGATAAGCTGCCACCATTCTAGCGAGTCTTTCACTCTGTATTTTTATAGTCTCTGTACATTTCTCCGATTAATAGAAATCATGTATTACTGTATGTCTGTGTTTATGGTTTCATCTCTCATACATTTATGTTATATTATTGAATACCTGCAATATCTCTGTGCATTTCTTTATTATATCTCCGCTCTCATTTCGTGCCGAAAATAATCTGGATCAAGACTATTGGCCACCTAAGACCTGGGTACGAGCATGTACTCTAGAGTGTTTTGTTTCACTTGTTAATTATTTTTTGCCTGCCTCAATGAGCGATTAATAATTTTTAAGTTTTTTCACTCAAGACTAACTCCAAAGCTGGAGTATGTGCTGGTGATTAGGCCTTGGCATGGTATAACCAATGTCTAGTGTATAAATGTATATGATTTCATGCTAGGTCATGTCTATTGAGTCATATGGAAATTGCGCTAGGTCCCGATAGTTTTTTTTTTAATGTTTTAGTGAAATAATAAATTTCCCGCAAAACGAAAATATTTTAATGTAAAGTCAATAAATTGTAAAAATATGGCATCAACCATTGTTAGATGCCATGTTTGTGCTCGTTTTCTAAGCCAGAGCATCCTTTAGACCCCTATTCCCCTTCTATCTAGGGAAAAAAGTGATTTTAATCACTCAAAAATGTATTTATCTCGAAAAAAGACAGAAAAAGGGTCATTTAATTAAATTCCCTAAATTTTAGGAGAAATGCTAAAAGTTAGGCAACATGTTGGGGACATGTTTTTCCTCGGTTTTTAGTCAACTCGGAGCTTGGGTGAGTTAACTGGAGAGGACGACGACTTGTTTAGTGATGTGTACAAGGGAGATGATCCCAAAGCTAAGTTCGACACTCCCTTGCTAGGTGGCGCATTAGGGAAAGATGGTGCACATCCCTATGCTAACACTCACCCTCACACCCTAGTTCCACGCCACCTCACTCCTATTCACTATGGTTAAACTCCACTCCACCTCACATCACTTCACTCCACCTCACATCACCTCACTCCATCTCCCCTTCACTATATGTGCCACTCCCTCATCACTAGTGTATCCTCTCTTGGGAATTGTCACCCAGAATGTAATAAATAGAAGGTGACCCCTCTCCTTTTGGTTAGTTGTAGTTTGGGTGTCCTTGCTATTGATTGTTGTAATATCTTTTCTATCTTGGAATCAAAAGACTTTGGAGGTCGATATTGGTGTTTGGTCTCACATGTGTGGATGGATTGTTAGCTTATGAGGTAATATCATTTCAAGTTTCTTTCTTATATTTGCATGGTGGCTATGGTAAGGATATTGTTATCCAATTAGAATATAAAGTTCTAGTTGTTTGCTAGTTTATATATTTGTTTTATGCATTTGATGCTTATATTCTCATGTTGGGTTTTTGTTTAAACTAACATGGAACAAAGTCTCTCTTGTAGGAAACACTGTTATTTGCAGGTACTTGTGAGAAGCTTGGAGCGTGAAAGACCAACCTTTTGGAGAGTCAAAGATTCTTGCTTTCTCCCTTTCTTTCTCTTGAAGCACTTCAGAAAACTTCCTCCCTCTTCTTCACACCAAAGAAAAACTCCATTGCCCAAGGGTTCTTGAGGCTCAAGCAAAGGCTCCACAAAATCAAAAATTTTCTTCCTCCTTCTCTCTTTCTTGGATTGCATGTATAACTAGATTCAATTTTAAGTCATTATCCTCTTTCTAGTGTTTTCATGCAAGATCTAGATCTATTTCTGAATGTATTGCTAATTCTAATCCTAGATCTAGTTTTTATTAAGCAATTTTCTGAACTTTCTTGCCAAATTTCTAAGTAAAAGTTGATGTTTGTTTTTCTTTAAGATCTAGTCATTTGAGTATTCTAACTTTATGTTTTAGGAAAATGAACATAAATACTGAAAAGAGGACTCAGTTAGTCTCTTCAAGTCTCCAAAAAAGTCCCAAAAAAATTGTCTTTTTTGTGCCTAAATTCTTTGTGAAAAAGCCTTATAAAAATTTATACTTTTAATGCTTGTTTGCATGTCATTTTCTGCTCATTCTAATAACTTTTCCTTGATGGTTTTCAGCAGGTCCATCTCTATACAAGGAAGATTTTGACGTCTTCAGGATCCAAGATCGAAGATTTTTCACTCCAAGATCAAGCCTTTGAAAACCAAGACTCAAGGAGTCCCTTTTGTAGTAGTTAGCTTAGTAATCGATCCAGTTCTATAAGGATCCCATTAAAAGGCAAAAGAGAAAAAAGAGAAAAGAGAAATTAGTTCTCACTGTAATAGGATTAATAAAAGCGGGCCCTTGGAGCCCAGTTTCTTCATCCCCATTAGGGGGATTTGTGTGTTGTGCGTTTGTCTTTGCTTTATTTCCTTGCAAGTCTCATTATGTGATTTCAAAACACACACAAGCATAAGGAAATTTAACACACACAACACTCAAATCTTGCATGCACTTAAGCTTAAAACTAATTTCAATCTTTATGCATTCTTAGCTTAGATTTTAATTTCTGCTATCAACAATAAAATCTTGCAATGTTTAATTTCACTTTCAAGTTTCTTGCAAAGTTTTCATTCTAGTTTCAAGCAATATTCAAAGTTTATTTCTTTTTTTTTGCAAAGTTAAAATAAACATTCCCCACAAATTTTTTTGTGCGGAGTAGTTTAATTTGGGAAATCTCAATAGTTGCTACTTCAATGCGTGGGAAAATGCCTAGGGGGAGTGTGTGAAGTCAGACAGGAACTTTTAGATCTAGGTTCTCCTTGTGTTGGACATCTGACACCCTTAGTGAACTTATTGGTGAGGGCCTGGGGCTTCAGTAAGTTCTCCGCAAGTTTCCAAACAAAGAGGTAGCCTCTAAAGAGGCCACACAATCTCTCATTAATCTACCTTTAATTTACCTTAATAAAACACGCGATCAACAACTTCCCATGATACCTTTAAGGCAATGGTAATATGGATTTATCTTTATGTATACGAGCAACTTATTTCATTCACGTGTGATTGTCTAACGAATTTTATTAATCTTGCAGATCTTGTATCCTACTTGGTTTATGCATGCTTATGGACAAATGATTTTTATGAGTATCTCAAATGATGAATGATAAGTGTTGAATGTGTATGTTTTATTTTGTAATAAACTCCTCGAAGTATTTCTTTTTCTTATTTTTAGTTTAAAGAGTCTTAGTATTTTTGTTAGGGACTACCCCCCTTGGCTTCACTAGGAGTTGGCCTAGATGGAGGAGTTGAGGATCAGGTGACAACACCTTGACTCGAGACTTGCCCCCAAGGACACACTAAGTGGATTGAAGATTTTTTCCACGATATCCCAAATGTATATAGGGCGACAACTGGTCCTAGTATGGAAAATTGTGGTCTAAAACCTTTTGAGGCCATTTTGAGGCATCAAACAACATTTTTGGGGAGTTAAAACTTCCTAGCATAATTTGGACCCCGTGACAATATTCTAAACATCAATACCTTTCCAACGGTGCAAAAATCACGTCAATCAGAGCTCGTATGCAAAAGTTATGCCTCCCACAAGTTGACCTATCGTGTTGACCACCATGGTACGAGAGGATGCCACGTCAGCTCCCATTACTCACATATATGGGGCTAGCCACGTATTTAATTTTTAGAATATTCTGGAGGGTCCAAAACCCTATCACAATTAAGGGTTGAGGAAGTAAAAAATATACCCTTAGATGGCTATTGGGATATGTTAAATAACAGGCCACTAGGAGGAGAAGGGGTTCCATTCTTTTACATTGTATCTTGTTCCACAACTGAGCAAAACATGGGAGAGTGGTATTCTGTGAGAATAATAAAGGAGGAGAGATTTTGTAGCAGCCATATAAGCCACGGGTCAAAGGCAACTCCATAGAGAGTGCCTCTTTCTTTGTACTTGAATCATTTATATACCAAAGAAAAGAGAGTAGAGCAACCTCACCTTCTAGCTGGGTTTTCATCCATATTGGGTTTCTCAGATCATATCTTGTGTTTATTTGTAAATGGTGTGATTGTATTTTACTATTATCTATTTTTCACATTTTATCTATTTCATGCATAAGTAGAAAAATCAATAACTAAATATTATGGAAATCTAAAGGAAAAATAACCTTAATAATAAAGATTTCAGTGTTTTATTAGATCTATTGCGATGAACTATTCCAGTGGAATATCCATGGCGTTTATAGATCATATTGGTATCAAAGCATGTTTTTCTTTTGGGTATTTGTGGTAAGTTTTAGGATCTAGGAATCGGCTTAAAAATAAGTCGCAAAAACCCTAGCCACGACAAACACGTTTATTCATAATAAGCCTCAAGATCTAGCAGAAGAGTTATTTGAGCGGCTGTAAGTGCAAGTTGCCGACATCAATCACAATATGAACCTCCTCATGGAAACTTTAGCAAGCAAGCTCAGATTAATCAGAGATGATGGAGGCTCTAACTCATAGATTGGATTGGAGGGGAAATTGGGAGATCAGGAAGACTCATGAAAGGAGTCACGGAAGGAACCCGAGAAATAGCAGTTGAGTTCGAATGTCGTTAACCCTTCACAATCCCTATTCAAGATGGAAGTGAAAGTGGAAATAAATCCATACCAAGGTGAGATCGATGCATTAAAATTGAATTATTGGTTGCAACAACTGGAAGATTATATTAGCATTCACCATATAGATGAAGGGAAGAAGATTTCATTTGCTAGATTGAAGTTAGAGGGCCATGAGTTAACCTGGAGGAAAATCCATACAAAAAAACTTAGGTTGGAGGGTTATCCACTAGTAACTAGGTGGGAGGACTTAAAAACCCTCATCAAGTCCCAATTCTACCCTATCAGGTATGTAGACGACCAATGGATCCAATGGCACTACTTCAGGCATAGGCAGGGGCAAAGTATACAGGAGTACACCACTAAGTTTAGAAAGATGGCCATCGTGCTAGGTATCTCTCCCAAGAACCTAGATGTACTCCTCAAGTATTTGGGGAGTTTACACAATTATCTACAAAATCATGTGATGCTCTTCAATCCAAGGACATTGGATAAGGCTTGTGTACATGAACAATACCTAGAAAACATAGTCCAAAAGAAGGGACAACCAAGTGGTTCGAAGCAAAAAGAGCACCAAGAATCTTCCAAGGAGGGGGAGAAGAAGTGGAAAGAGGGGAAGATAAGGAGACATCAACCAATGCACAACAGAGTAAAGATCCCAACATACATTACAATCATTGCAACATTGATGGCCACACCGAGTAAAAATGTTGGAAACTACATCCAAAGCTAAACCCGAAGCACCGTAAGAAGGATGGAAAGAAAAAGAACCTTCTAGCCACATATTCGAGCAATCAGGTTGAAAGTAGCTCAGATGTGGATGGAAATATTTTCTTCACATCTATGCAGAAGGAGGTGAATCTAAGTAGCCTTCATCATTAGGAAGAGAAGGAGATAACCAATCTCTTCCACATCAATATTCAAGTCAAGAAGACCAAGATAGATGCTATGTTCGACTTTGGTTCACAGGCTAATCTCATAGTAGCGAATCTAGTCAAAAATCTTGGATTGCATGTTCACAATCATCCTAGCCCCTATCGATTGGGTTGGGTAAACAAGGATGCAAAGATAAAGGTAACGAAACAATGTAAGATTAAATTTGTTGTAAGTGTTGATTTTATTGATGAAGTGGAATTGGATGTAGTACCCCTTGATGTATGTGGAGTAGTGTTTGGAAGCCCTTACATGTATATGAGGGATGCAATACTCATGTAAGAGCCAACCAATACCAACTGATCAAGTATGGAAATTCCTACATCATCAACGCGCATAAAGGCAAGTCAAAAATCTCACTGGTAAGTGGCAACCAAGCCAAGAAATTGATTATTTGTAGTAAGAAATACGTTTTTCTTTTCTTAAGAGAAAATCAGTTTGATGATGAGTTAATGAGAGTGAAGACATCCTTGGAGGGGTGTACTAAAGAGAAGAAACATAAATTTGAGGAGTTGTTATAGGTATACAGAGGAGTGTTCCAGAAGCCTAAAGGGATACCACCTAAGAGGGAAGTGGAGCACAAAATATAGTTATTTCCAAACTCCCCATTGCCGAATATTCTGTTGTATAGACAGTTTGTTATGTAAGCAAAAAAAGTGAAGAAGTAGTTGCAACAGTTGTTGGAGCAAGGTGTGATTCGACCATGTACCTCACCTTGTGGGTCACCCATCATAATTGTGCCCAAAAATGATGGGACTTGGAGAATGTGTATCAATTATAGGGCATTGAACAAGATTACACTGAAGAATCGGTACCCCCTGCCAAGGATTGATGATCTGTTGGACCAACTACAACATGCCAAGTACTTCACTAAGTTGGATTTGAAATAAGGATATCACCAGCTACAAGTCAATGAAGAAGACACATGGAAGATTGCCTTCAAGCCAAGGCAAGGTTTGTATGAGTGGTTGGTTATTCCATTTGGTTTATGCAACTCACTGGCTACATTTATGAGACTAATGAATGTTGTTTTACACCCTTTTATAGATTCATTTGTTATTGTTTATTTGGATGATATACTGGTTTATAACACTACCTGGGAAGATCACATCTCACATCTTATGCAGATGTTAGAGACTCCGAAAAAGCACTAACTGTTGGCTAATATCAAGAAATGTGAGTTTTCTCAACAATATTTGGTGTATTTGGGGTATGTGATTGGTGGAGGGGATCTCAAGATAAATCCTGTTGTTGGTTAGACTTCATCCTTGCTACCATTCTGGAGCTGACCCAGGTCCAGGTCTACTGTGGTTTCCAACAAATCCCCTCTAAAACTATCATCCCTCCTGGTAAACCAGAAGGAAACACAACGCACAGGATGCACTGCGCAGTCTCACCCGAGATAGTTCTTATGGGTGGCTGCAACGCTCAGGTGCTTGCAACCTGGGAATGAGTGGGGATCTGGAATTATCCTCGGTTATCTTCATTTGTTTAATCTAACATTCAACTTATCTTGATTAATCTGCCATTCTTACTCATGCATGTAAATCAACATATCTAACTAAGTCATTCATACATTCTTCTAACATCTAATCATTAACAACCAAGGAGATACATAACATTCAGTCACATAACACATGATCTACCGTGGTTCACCCCTCCTGGGCTACGTCCACAAAGATTTGGCTGCTCTGCTCTTTTATTATTATGGTTCCCAAAACTACAACGCCTCGCACATTACAACTCTCCATCAAAACAGGTCGAGATCTACAATGAGGTGGACTAGATCGCACCAGCATCCTCAGCCTGCGATCTAATCCTAAAGATCTACCTTAGTTCCTCTCCTCATCTCAACAACTTACAAAATAGATCAGATTCTACAAACATTCAATCTTTGAACAACATGGTAACAATGACCTAACAACAATGACCAACAACATGACATCCAACTCTGAACCGAAGAGCAACAACCTCGACCTAGACCTCCTAGGTACCTATTTATACACGTTCTTGGCTTACTAGCCATTACACATTCTTACCAAAACCCTAACCCTAACATCATCAGGTCTTCTTGCATGCGTGCATCACATGCTTTCCTCCTTTGCATGCGCGTTTACCTTGCACATGTTGCTTTTCCTGCCAACTATCTTTTCCTTCTTTGTGCTTTATTCTCCAAAATTAGTCTTTATTCCAAAATGGGCATGTGCCCAACACCTGCAAAGATGAAGGCCATCATGAAATAGCCAGTTCCTACAAATGTCATTGAAGTTAGGATTTTTGTTGGGGCAACACAATACTTGAAAAAGTTCATAGCTTCATTTTCATTTGTAGTTTCTCCACTCCATGCCATAACAACCAGTGTTAAGCATTTCCATTGGGGGAAGTATCAACAAAGGGACTTTGATGAGCTGAAAATAAAGATCAATCAAGCACCAGTACTCGCACTAGCAAACTTCCAGAAGCCTTTCAAAGTGGAGACAAATGCAAGTGGGTATGTCATGGGAGCGGTACTAATGTAGGGAGGAAGGCTCGTATTCTATCATTCTAAAGCATTTCATGGGTCGGTTCTCAACTACCCTACCCATGACAAGGAGCTCTATGCCTTGGTACAAGCTGTCAAAAAGTGGAAGCACTATCTGATCGACAAGGAGACTATCATCCAAACAAATCACCAACCACTACAGTATTTGCAGGCACATAGTAAGCTACAACAAACCAAGCATTACAAGTGGATGGTTTTTTTACAACAATTTCTTTTGGTCATAAAGTATAATAAGGGTAGCACAAATAAGTTGGCAGCCATGCTTTCATGGCCACCCATATCCAAGGTTATAACTTTGGGAACTCTAATGCACATGGAGCCTTTTACCCATGATGCATATAAAGAGGCATACACAAAAGATGAGGACTTCAAAGAGGTGTTTCAGTAGCTACATGGTTAAATTCATATAAAATAAGGTGATGACAAGGCTGACTATCATTTCTAGAATGGATTACTCTACAAGCTCGACAACCTCTATGTTCCTAAATGATTGCAGCTTATCAAAGAGTCTCACACCTCCAAGGTTGCAGGACATTTTAGTGTTGGGAAGATAGTTGCTACCTTACAGAGGTATGTGTATTGGCCCATAATGCAAGAAGATGTAGCACGGTATATAAAAGGATGTATACTTTATTGTACTAGCAAGCCCAACAACATGAAGCAAGGTCTATACCATCCCTTACCTGTACCCACTCGACCTTGGGAAAGAATTTCCATGGATTTTATGGGAGTTTTACCAACAACCAGAAATGGACATAACTTTTTATGGTAGTTGACAGGTTCAACAAAATGTGTGTTCTTGTGCCTTGTAAAAAGATCATCAACAGACAAGAAGCAACAAATAAGTTTTTTGAACAGGTCTGGGTGCATTTTGGTATACCAAGGAGCATCATCTCATATAGGGATACTAGATTTCTCAGTGCATTTTGGACTACATTGTGGGAGAAGATGGACACTAAGTTGAATAGGTCTACAACATTCCATCCACACACAGATGGGAAGACATAAGTAGTCAATGATAATTTGGTGTAGCTTTTGAGGGGTTACAATTAGAAGCATCCAAAGACTTGGGATGAAAATCTGATCTATATACAACACTCTTATAACATAGTAGTCCACACTTCTACTAGTAAGTCACCTTTTGAAACTTTCTTTTGGTATTTTCCACCATCACCCTTAGATGTTGTATATGGAAAACAAGGAGGAGTGAGGGAGGACCTCACGGGAGATGCATTAAAAGAAGAAAAAATTATTGAGAAGATTGAGCAAATCTATTTGAAAGTACAAGAGACACTGAAAAAGTCACATGAAAAGTACAAGGCTAGACATGACCAACACAGAACAAAGAAAACATATAGAGTGGGAAACAAAGTATGGTTACAATTGAATAAGGAAAGACTATAGGGTCATGGTAAGAAGATCAAGGCTCCGTGGTATGGTCCTTTTGAGGTATTGGAAAAGGTGGGAGATAATTCCTACAGACAGAGTCTACCCCCATACATGCACATTTAATCAATAGTGAATGTGGAGAATCTCAAACTCTATTAGCCTTCCATGTTGGATCAGGAGGAGGAGCAAGTCCTACCTTCCATAGAGGACTTAGCACCAGATGCTCAAGAAGAGTTAGCAAAGGACACAATTTTGCAAAAGTGGTCCAAAACTACAAGACACGGGCATCACAACCTTTGGCTGATTGGGTTGAAAGGACAACTTCTAGTCAAATCAAGGTGGTACTCTAGGGACAAGGTAGAGGAAAAATTTCCTCACCTCATTTAGTAAATCTTTTGGGGACCAAAAGCCTCCCTAAATTGGGAGGTATGATCTGGATTGGTTCATTATACTGTTTGTCATCTATCTCAATCCTTTTAGAGTGGAAAAATTGGAGGAATAAACTTGCAAGGCTATTATAGTGGTGAGTTAGAGTTTGGAAAATTGCGATCTAAAACCTTCTAGGGCCATTTTGAGGCATCAAACAATTTTTTTTTGGGTCAAAACTTTCCCTTCATAGATTGGATCCAATGATGTTATAAAACCTTTTCAATGGTGCAAACATTGCGTCAATAAGAGCTTGTATGCAAAAGTAATGCCTCCCACAAGTTGACCTACCGTGTTGACCACCATGGTATGAGATGATGCCACATCATCCCCTGTTACTCATGCATATGGGGCTAGCCACATATGTAATTTCAAGAAGATTCTAGAAGGTCCAAAACCCTATCACAATTGAGGGTTGAGGAAGTAAAAAACCTACCCTTAGATGGCTATTGGGATATCTTAAATATCGGGCCAGTAGGAGGAGAAGGGGTTCCATTATTTTGCATTGTATCTTGTTCCATAGCTGACCAAAACATCAGAGAGTGGTATTATGTGAGCATAACAGGGGAGGAGATATTTTGTAGCAGCCATACAAGCCACAAGTCAAAGACAACTCCATAGAGAATGCCTCTTTCTTTGTACTTGCATCATTTCTATACTAGAGAAAAGAGAGTAGAGAAACCTCACCTTCTAGCTAGGTTTTCTCTCGTATTGGATTTTCGAGGTCATATCTTGTGTTTATTTGTGGATGGTGTGATTGTATTTTACTATTCTCTATTTTCCACATTTTATCTATTTCATGCATAAGCAGAAAAAACAGTAACTAAATATTCTGGAAATCTAAAGGAAAAATAACCTTAATAATAAAGATTTCAATATTTTATTAGATTTGTTGTGACGAACTGTTCCAGTGGAATATCCACAACAGTTTATAGATCAAGGAGACATCAAAAACAAAAAAAATCATAAAGCATTATTTTAATTACATTTATAGTTTAAAATAAATCCCAACAACTTATTATTTTTGTTGTTTTTCTAAGTTAAATGAAACATTTAATTTTATAATTATATTGAATTGTGTGTCCAACAAAAAAATATAAATTCTACATTAATTTTTCAAAGTGTTTACAACAGTAAAATAATGAATTACAACTTCCATTGATTTCTATTATGTACTTAAACAATGAGGTTTTAGCATATTCTTGCATTTAGATTCATGTCCATGGTTATGATTAATTTTTTGCATCATTTTCCATGCAAAATTCTAGCATTTAGGACATATTTAGTTTCTTTTTATATTTAATTACAAATTTATTCTAGGACATCATTCTTGGACCTATACTCAACTTCTAGAATCATTTAGGAATAGTACCCTTTGAAGCTAGCCAGCATTAACTTCTAAGTGAGAGGAAATAAGCAAGGTGATAATGGTTTATTTTCTAATGTTATCCGAACTCTCTTTATTTTTTCACAGTGAGAATTTCTTGGTGCTAACAACCCCTACTACAATCAAATTGTGATATGTTAACATCTAATATCTGTAATTCCATCAATCCAAAATGATTCCTACTAGACTTCAAGCCAAAAATGCCCGTTTCCCCTCTAATTATTCCTATCGATCGAGAAAGGGCCATTTTGTTGCATGTTTAGACTATTACTATTTATAATAGGAAGAGTAGTCACAAATTAAAACTTTAAAATCTTTATCATTGGTCTCTATTGGATTTTTTCATTAGCTTTGTTTTAAGGATTTAAAAACTTAAACATAACCTTAATGCTAGCTATTCCTTGCTTTATCAACTCAGCTAAAGTCTATTTTTCTTTACGAGTCTCATTTCCCAACTACGAAAGTTAACACCTAAGTATCTTTAGGGGGTTCTCGTTTGTCCATTAGTGATATTGGATCAATTGGCTTTGGATTTTTTTCAATGTGTCCATCTATGTTTCTTCTTCTTTTTTCATGTGATAACTTTTTAAAGTCCATCTCAATTTTCTTTGTAATGATTGGATGATGCTATTCACCTTAATTAATCCGGACAAACTTCTTTTAAATAATTTACATCAAAAGACTATATTTTCATAATCTAATTATCGGATATATTTCAAATGTTTATAATTTAAAATGATATTGTTTGATAAATATTTACTAAATTCCAACTATATAAAATTCTAAAATAGCTTAAAAATACCCTTGTACTTTTTCATATTATTTATTTTTTCTTGTAAAGTTTTCCCTTCCAACCTGTGAAGGGAGAGCCTTCAACAATTTCACCAACACTCATCATTAAAGATATAAAACAAGATAGCTAAAAAAATACCCGTGCACTTTCTCACATTATTTATTTTTTCTTGTAAAGTATTCCCTTCCAACGAGTAAAGGGAGAGCCTTCAACAATATCACCTACACATGGGGTTAAAGAAATCATCATTAAAGCAAGGGTAAGTAAATTCAAAAATCATGATTAAGAAAATATTAATTGTACTTACCAAGAACTTTAAAATCTTTATCATCGGTCCTTCTTGTATTTATTCTTTAGTTCTATTTTGAGGATTTGAGAGCTTAAATTCATTTTAATGCAAGGAATTCATTGCTTTGTCCTTTTCCCGATTATAAAATTTGCAATTGAATATCTTTAATTGGCTTTACCTATCATTCTTTTTTTTCCAGGAAAAAATTGTCTCGAATTTATATATTGTATAAATTCATTTACAAAGACGCAACCAGTTGACAAAAAACGGTCAGTGGATGAAATCAATAGCCTCGACCATCACACACAGACGCACCAACTGACATTGAAAAAAACATATTCTTCAGTCAATGAATCTAATCTAATACCCGACCATCACAACAGTGAGTATATCTACACTGTGGCACAATATAAAATCTCACAGCTTTCACAGAAGTGTTTAATGGGCAGCAATTAGCATTCCAAATCCAAAAATGCCAGCCAACCACTATCAAAAATGCTTTGATGGGTTATGGAACTGTCAACTCCATTGTCACTATGGAAAATGGAGAGTCTCCCTGTTACATCCTTTAGAGCTCTCTTAGAGAGAGCGTCCACCACGCCGTTGTGGGCTCTCGGAAAATGTTGAAATTTGATGTCTGTGAATAATTTGGACAACACCATCGTTTTAAATTTCCAACATTCAATTTGGACAGAGCGGAGATTGGATTTTTGATTGATCCAATCGATGACAACTCTCGAGTCTCCCAAAACAAATAAGTGTTTAATAGACCACGAAGTAGCTAAATAGAGTGTGGTTCATAGCCCCAGGAGCTCTGCTCTAGTGTTCGAGCCCCTGCCACAACTAAAATACCATTTGGTGATCCTTGAGTGGTGGGATTTGAAGAATCCTCCAGCTCCACAGCATCCAGATTGCTCAGCACCATCGAAGCAAGCAAGCGTAAAACCCTCTGGCAGTTTGAAGTAGACTGCATTGTGTATATGAATAACGTCCGGTGCTTGTTTCCAGTGAAAGGAAAGTAGAACTTTGTGTACAACGTTTTTTCTTTGAGATAACTTTTTAAAATTCATTTAAATTTTTTCTTTACAATGGTTGAATGATGCTATTCGCCTTAATTAATTACGTTGTTTTCGAAAAGCTTCCTTCAAATGACCTGCGCATAAAGGAGATATTCTCATAATCTAACTTTTGTGTTTATTGTCTATATTACGTGGTTAGGTTGATCTCTATGCCAATGGATTGTATTTTGTACCACTAGAATGTGTTTGTACAAATATTATATCCAATGTTTAAACATTGTGTAGTAGATAATGTATGGACAAAGGTTTCTTGGTTCCAAAATGATTCTTTTGGTAGTTATGTTATGAATATGTTTGAATGGGTTATGAAGATGTATATAGAATCATTTTACAAAACATATATATGTGTAAACCATGTTATCGATGATCTATAATTCACCAATTCATAGACTTTTTAATAGAAAAATCTAACACAGTTTGCCTAACCCTTGAGCTAAAAGCTTCCTTATTAATATTTTTAAAACTGGTGACAAATATAAACCCTAAAATTAGAAGATTACTTTGATTAGTATGATTAATCCCTTTAAACCAGGTGGGATAGCATGATGTAAGTAAAGGTTCGGTAGGCAGAGTAAGAAAGCAGCTAGTAAACTAAGATTCCTAAAGAAGTGTGATTGAAGCCTGGCTGTCTTCTCTTCTATATGCCCGCCCCCACCCGTTTGTCGTCCAAAAGTTCTATGTGAAGCCAATCCTTCCATCTGATCCAACGCTCG
>ML780770.1:820555-840250 GCA_009831015.1 Picea engelmannii | reverse complement strand
CAACCGATATGCAGTGGAAACAAATTGAGAAAATTCAGAAGCGGTTGATTACAAACAAATTCAAAATTAAAAGTGCAGTTCCTTATGCTATCTTGTTAAGTGAAACAGGGGCTGCCCCTATTGAAGCCCCTATTGAAGCAATTGCTATGGTGCGAGTCGTAAGGTATTTGAAAAAAATTGAGCAAATGGAAGAGGGCAGATGGCCTAAGGTTGTGTTTAGTGACAGATTGTGCAAAGGAAAGAAGACTTGGATGCAACAAAATAACAAATGGCTTAGTAAATGGGGCATTTGCTTGAGCATGTGTCTTACAAAGAGTAAAGAGATAAAAACTTTTGTTATGGATAAGTTCCACAAACATACTTGGGAGAAAGAGCTAGGGAAAAAAAAGAAGTACTACATTGAAGAGTTTAACCCCACTCATAACCATTAGCAAAAGGCGTACATAGGGGCCAATATTTCTTGGAGATCTAAAATTCTTATTGCTCAATTAAGGACTAATTCTCATCAACTCTGTTGTGAAACAGGGCGCTGGAAAAGGCCAAAAGAAAGGTGGGAAGAAAGAGTATGTATTCTGTGCTCGTCCGGAAAAGTGGAAACAGAAAAACATTTCATTTTAGAATGTGAGGCCCTCAAATACAACAGGGAAAATTATGCAGGTATTCTGGCAGCTAATTCTTGGGATAATCTATTCAACAAAGAGTTTGTTGAGAAGCTGGGAGCGATTATTGTAAAACTTCACAGGAAAAGGGCCGAATACAAAATCCAGATGGAAAAACAATATGTCCCATAGGCTATTTTTAGCCTCGTGGACGTTAAAAATACTTTCTTTCTTTCTCTCTATAATAAAATACACCAACACAGACCCAAATCTTTTGGGCCAAAAATAAAATGGACCCTAATAATTATAAATTTATATAATAAAATAAACTAACACAGCTCTGGATCTGGGACGACAAAGTTGCCCTCAAAATTGATTTCATCAAAGCCTCATTAGAAATAACCCTATTTGATTACAAACTTAATTTCAAAACCTCATTGGAAACGATTCAAATTACTCCACCTCAGACTTCACTGCTTTTGTGATGAGTGTGATCAACGGAAAACATGATGCTTTCACAAAACATCATTTAATGGAAATGCAATAGAGGAAAATAACCAAAAACCAAAACCACCCCAGTTGAGTTGATGTGTTTTCACAGAACATAGATCTAGAAACAATAGTTTTCCCCTATATAGTATATATGAAAAATGTTTCAGGTTTAGTTGGTCAAGGTAGCGAGTATATATGAAATTACAAAGACGACTTATCTTGTTTCAGGTTTAGTTGGTCAAGGTAGCGAGGGGAATAGGGCTTTTAAAAAACCCGATTTAATAAAAATGCAAGAGAGGAAACTAACCAATCCCCGAGTGAGTTGATGTTTTCCCCTATTTAATGTTTAAATAATGCTTTGAGCATCATGCAGGATGTCTTGGTTTGAGTTGGTTTGAGCCCCTGCACCTGGCTGTCTTTGTTGTATGCCTCACTTGATGTCCCTACTAGCTCATGCACTATAATCAATGTTGACGGGTTTACATGAGGTAACAACATCCTCACTCTACCATCCCTTGGTGTGTCCCCACAAGTATACATTAAAACGCATTATCTTTTTTCTTGTGAGTCTTAGTAGTTCCTTGAGCTTGTAGTGCCGTAGCCAAACGTAGTTGGTCATTTCCTGGTAACTTTCATACATTGTACTTTGTGTTCCTTTTACAAGGTCCCTATCAACACCGTGGGTTGGATTAAAATATACACGAATTAAAGGATAATAAAATACAAAGCAATGAAATCGCAAAGCGTTAATAGGATATATAGAAAAAATAAATTTTGAATTTGACGTGTACAATGAAATTTGAATTTAGAAATTTTACTCGCACAACGAAATTTTAATTTAGTCAAAAAATATTCAAGCAACGCTTTTGATTTTAAGATAACGAAATCCATTGGTGCTTCCCCCATAAATTCAAGAGTTACTTTTAAGATAACGAAATCCATTGCTGCGTCCCCCATAAAATTCAAGAGTTAGGTTTTGCTTTCCTGATAATGGAGTCCGATGGTTTTCCTGATAGTGGAATCTGATGGCTTCTCTGATAATGAAATCTTGCTTTTCCAATAATGGAATCCGATGGCTCATCTCTGTAAAATCCAACCATTAGGTTTTGCTTTTTCGATAATGGCAGATGGTGCATCCCCACGAAATTCGACAATTTAAATTGTTTAGGTACTACTTTTACATTTCTTACTCATTTTGTTTGTCTCTCTGCTCTCTTTTCCATGCAGGTTAGCGGTGTTACATGAATCACTCTTTCTTCGAATGTAAAGTAATGTCCGTTTGTTTATGTGTCGTGTGTCAAATTAACGTCTGAGAACCAGAGCCTGCGAGATCGCATAATAGAGAGGGAAAGATCCGGAGGCAGAGATATTTCTGGGCCGTTGGATCGCGTTCCTAACCGGGCAATATAATTTCCATTCCTCTTCTGGTTAGATCGATGAGGTGAGAGAGATCTGAATCTATTTCTTTAATTTTATTTGATTTCTTTATATCAACACAATTGCCATATCTATTTCTCTCGTATTCCTTAATTATTTCTAGACATTTTGGGTATTTTCTCTCTGCTCTCTTTTCCATGCAGGCTAGTGGTGTTATGTGAAGAGCTCTTCCGTGCCTTTTGAATGTGAAGTAATGTCTGTCTATTTATGCGTGGCGTGTGTCAAATTAACATATGAGAGCCAGAGCCCGAGAGACCGCAGAATAGAGCGAAAGATCCCGAGGTAGAGATATTTCTGGGTCATTCGATCGCGTTCCTAATTGGCCAACAAAATCTCCATTCCTCTTCTGGTTGGATCGATGAGGCGAGGGAGATCTGAGTCTATTTATTTAATTTGATTTGATTTCTTTATATCAACAACAATTGCCATATCTAATTCTCCTGTGTTCCTTAATTATTTCTAGACATTCTGAGTTTTTTCTCTCTACTCTCTTTTCCATGCAGTCTAGCGGTGTTACGTGAAGATCTCTTCTTCCGTGCCTTTTGAATGTGAAGCAAGATCTATCTGTTTATGCGTGGTGTGTGTCAAAATAATGTCTGAGAGTCAGAGCCTGAGAGACCACAAATTAGAGAAGGAAAGATCTCGAGGCAGAGGTATTTCTGGGCCGTTCGATCACGTTCCTAACTAGCCAATATATTCTTCGTTCCTCTCATGGTTGGATCGATGAGGTGAGGGAGATTTGAGTCTATTTCTTTAATTTGATTTGATTTCATTATATCAACAACAATCACCATATCTAATTTCTAGACATTCTGAGTTTTTTCTCTCTACTCTCTTTTCCATGCAGGCTAGCGATCTTATGTGAAGTGCTCTTCTTTTGTACCTTTTGAATGACAACTAATGTCTCTCTATCTATTTATGTGTGGTGTGCATCAAATTAATGTCTGAGAGCCAGAGCCTAAGAGACTACAGAATAGAAAGGGAAAGATCCCGAGGTAGAGATATTTTTGGGCCGTTCGATGTTCCTAAGTGGCCAACACAATCTCCATTCTCTTCTTTCGGTTGGATTGATGAGGTGAGGGGGATATGAGTCTATTTCTTTAATTTGATTTGATTTCTTTATATCAACAACAATTGCCATATTTAATTATCTTATCTTCCTAAATTATTTCTAGACATTCTGGGTTATTTCTAGACATTCTGGGTTAACAGTGTTTTGAATGTTTATTTATTTCTTGTTTACATCTTTTCTTCTATTATATAGGATAATAATCTGCATGGAACATTGCAGCTCCTTCCCAATACCTTTGTGCTTGGATCCTTCCCATTACCTCTCCGTTTTGTTTGTTTTTAGAGTTATTCTGATTTAATTTCTTTAAATTAACAAGATCAACAATTACAATGTGTAAGTAAGTCATTAATTAATTTTTATATTTTGTTGAGCTAATAGTGTATTTTATTTATTTATAATTAAATTAACAAAAATTACAATATGTAAGTAAGTCATTAATTATTTTTTATATTGTTTTGCGCTAACGATGCTTTGTTTATTTATTTCTTCTTTCAACTTTTCAGCTAGCATATACATATAGGAAATAGTGTAATAAGAGAGTTGTTCGAACATATATATGGTAATAACATCTCTTCAACTTTGAAAAATATTGTTAATGGTAAATAATGATTGAAGTACAGGTAGCTACATATTCTTTTTTTCCATAATTATATTGCCATGTATGTTATTTGGTTATTTTATTAAGTTAAAGAAATATGTATGTAATTTGGTGCAAACCCCCTTCTCTCCTCGGGGCTGCGTGATCTCCCGGTCAAGGATCTTCAACTATCTGAGCTGGATTAGCTCCTCCAGGCCTTACTGGCCCCAAACTGAATTAAACACAGGTCCTTTTATCACCTTAGGCGCAGGTTATATGGAACCCGCGGGTCGCTTTCCTTAGCGCTTTAAAATCTTGAAATTTCAGGCATTAGCTCCTTTATGCTATCCCTTCTCCACATGCGACCTCGGGCTATGACCCGAGGCTTAATCCCCTGAGTGCTTTGTAACTTCAGGTTTCGACGTTCTTAGCAACAACTGCACCCTTTTTGTTCGAACCCCGAATAGCGAACTCGCCTGGGCAGATCTACGGTTCTCGTCTCTCCCACAACCAACGACTGTGACCCGTTCGGACTCCGGTCTTCGGCAGTTCCGCACGTTTTAACACTCCTCTTCTCCAAAGTATTCCACACCTAGAATCTTAGATCAAGCGACATGTGCCTCTCTTGATATGCAACTGATATTCACCCCTTACTCCGCTTCGGGTGATCTCTCTTTCCCCTCAGCTCTTCTTTGAATCTCACGAACTGGTGATGCATGTCCTTCCAGATCGATAGTTGGGATCTCTTCGCAACTCCAGACCTTGGCGTTTTTCACCCTTCTACACCCCAAACCTTCCGGTTCACGGATTTCCGAAAGAACTCACGGCTAATGTAAGATTCCCAATGAAATCTTAGCTAGAAATCAATTTGTTTTCTTTGTGAGATTTTGTCAAACACTTTGACGACAAGGTCAATTCCTCTTCACCCAAGACTTTCTTTGCTGCCCAACTCAACCCATGGTTTCTATTGTGTTTAATGTGTCATATGTAATGGTTTCTATCTCCTTATGACTTCGAGTTCATTGACTGTTATGTATTTGCAGTCGTTGTTTAGTTTAATGCAGCTCAACTCATTACATCATTTTGACAAACAATTTGTGTGCACTTGCTGTAGATTGCATTTATACATATATCTCTGATGTGTTTGATGATTATGAAAACATATAATTTTTCACGAATACACATAAATGAATAATAAGAAAGTCACTAAGAGCTAAATCAAGAATACACCAAAATACCTCTATACTCCTTGATGTATGGTGTTATGTGAAGTCTGTTGTTATAATAATGATGTTTCTTCGAACAATTTGCATGCAACAATTATAGATGGAAACTTGCCACCTTTATAATAGACAAACCTTCTAAAAGTGCATAGGCAATTTTACAAGTTGATATATGTTTCTGTAGGTGCAACACTTAGAAATAATGGCTGATTATCTTATTTTATTTAAAATCAGAAAATTACACACAGATTATATCAACATTTGCATGATTAACCTCCCATAATAATATCAGGTTATGACTTCAACAAACAAATACAATCAGACTTTAACAATAATATGATAGCACCTGAAATTCAGTGAGATAATGATTGACTCCTGTAGTGGCCTGTTGAGAGTGGAAACTGTGTGTAACAACAGTAAGRGAACACCTCCAAATGGTGKCTCGACCCTCCTGTATCAGCCTTCAGTTATATCTCTTGCAGTTAAGAGAATCCCTTTTAATGGTGTGCCCATAATGTGAGTAGACAGAGGTAAAGTCTCCAGAATAATGRCAATGCTCCTACAGTTCCTCTACCAAAGAAATAYGCCCAGAACAKAGTACAACTCGACCTTCCAAMAAAGATATTATATCTCAAAATGYGTACCCAAAAATGYGCCCAACTACATAGAGATACATCYAGACTGAAGAAATTCRTCCCCCAAACAACAATAATATYAGTCCACATAGGAATACACTTGTCTCATGCCTAGATATGYGCCCAGAATAATGAGATTCGACCCCCACAAAGATTTATCAACCTTCTTCAAGCAAGTCGCCCTCTATAACCCTAAACTCATCTGCTACCTCCGAAAACRCAGTCACCCATGAAGAAAACTCAGCTACTGAATGTAAATCTGCTAACAATGAAGCACGATGAAGAAATCAGAGTGATCTCTTCCCACAAAATGACTAGTGTATTGTTGCAACACCGAAACCAATCCTAGGGTTTGTCACCAAAACCCTCAAATCCCCAAGCTCTAAGAGCTTTCCAAGCTAAGAGGCCGAATACAAAATAATCAATCAACATAATGAGAGAATAAAGGCCCCTATCTCTCCTTTATACCCCCCTTGTTCACCTTTTCTCTCCAAGTGACTTTTTCTTTATTTTATTATTCCTTGATTAAATCACTTAATTAATTAATTAACCATTTTAACTCTAAAAAGTGATTTATCAATCCTTATGGCTTCTCTGGCCACTGAAAGCCACTTCTCATCATCTTATCTTGTAGTGCTCTTCCTCCCGATTTCGATGAGCTATTACACTAAGAGGTTTCTCAAAGTAATATGCCCATTATGACCTTCTTAGTGAATTTAATTAAAATATGACCCATAATAACTCAAAATTACGGAAATCGTCGGAATGCAACGAAACCAAAGCCAAACTATGTGGAATGGATCCTGATGATGAAATATGTTGAACGATGCAAGTCGGGCTCAATAAAACCCCTCAATATATCTCGAACTCCCTGTCACTCCTATCTGACTACTCTGTTAGGCATACCACTTTGTAATGTAATAATGTCCCAAAATGGGGACATTACAGTCCTTCCTGCCGGAATATTGCTTGTCCTCAAGAAATAAATGAATCCAACTATATATGATACCGGGGTCCCATATCCAGCTATGTGACACAAGGTAGACTCCCCTCAATATGTGGCCTCTCCAAGTGCTCACCACACATGACACCCACATGCTCCTGATGAGTAGAAGGATCAATGGCCAAAGAATCTCAGTCAACTCCCTGAGCAACCACTCTACTCGAAACTCAACTCCATCAAACATTGAACTACCAAGAACTCCGGTCCTTGGATGCCATATCAAAATGTGCACTGCAATGCCTCGTGAAATATAGTCCTGTAACATATCAATACCATGAGTCTCCTGCAAATAACACACGGTCTCAACCCGAAATGAGTCTTTCCTCCAAGACCGTACCAACGCCAACACGTCTGCCACCGATTGAACATGCTGCTGCCATAGTGAGGTACTACAAGACCTCAACAAATCACCAACAAGTGACGTGCTCCCCCCAATACTAAAGCTCACTGAAATGTCAGAGTGACTTCCCCCTGCAAAGATCCACTCGCCTCCATCATTCAATGAAATTCCCAGTCCTGTAATCCCATGGTCCCATGATAGTCTCTGACATGGAACATCAGGCTGACGTTGCACTACTCTGATCATGATTGTTTGCTCAAAGTGTACATAATGGATCCTCATAAGATGAAGCAAACTACTAACCAACTGGACTCCCGGATCCCATGTCAAATTTGGAAGTCCATCACTTCCAATCCCCACTAACTGCTGATGTGCCCTACTAGTAACCGTCAAAATCCCTCCATCCTCATCCCAATGAGAATCTAAATATGTATCAAACTCTGAGATATCCTCTATCCCATGGCCTAAGATACTCTCTATCACGTCCAAGGCCTCAACTATCCGTTTTTGATGATCCACCCCTATCTTGTTGTATGCAATAAAGACAACCCTGTCAGGTGGTCTCAACCTACCAACTCTCCATGTCCCCTGCCACTGTCTATCTCCCCATGTGCTGTTGTCAATGATGAAAGTATCGAGAAAGGCTATCAAAAATATCTGCAACCAACTGTAGGACTAGAAAGTATCATATGCTTTGGTCAATCCCAAGGACTTGACCAAAATCTCGTCCACTGGCACCCATGGTAAGTAATCGCCTGTACTCATCACTGAACACCAACCATCGGGTACAACAATAGGTATCTTCACAATATGCGGCTCAATCACTTTCCATCCATCATCACTACTGCTGCTACTGTGAGGGTGATCTCCCAGATCTGTGTACTGCTGCAAGGGAGAGAAATCTCCATGCTCTACGATGTACATCTCCTCCCTGCAATCCAGTGCGTCCTCCTAAATCCCACTGTACACATTTGTATGTCTTTGTGAACTACCACTCATCACTCTATGTCCCTGCATACTCATGTGATCTCCTGTATACTCCTGTAACCTCATGGCTCTTGGGTGTACTACTGGGTCAACCTCTATATGAAGGTCAGTCAATGATGGAACACAAATGGAAGTGTCCTCATAACTGTCCCTGGCTCTGGCATCCCCAATGAGCATCTGTATGAACAACTGTCTCAAAACCCCTTGTGAAGAGTGGTCCCTGTGACCCATGGACATCCTCATGCATCTCCTGATCATATCTCTCCATACTCATCAGTGATCCTAGGTACTCCTCATTCTCCTCCATCAACTGGTGCTCTACTGCTAAACCACCAACATCCTCTAGCAATGTGGTTGAATGATATGTCAGACTCTCTCCTGAGATAGATGTAGTGGATCTCTGACTAGTCTCCTCAAGGAGCTCCTCTAATTTGGACCCTGTTTCTTGAAGGGCCATCTGTGTGCCTTCCAAGAATCTCCATGTGCTCACCAAATCATGAGTGAGTTGGTCCACCTCAACCTCCTGCTCCCTCAGTGCCCTGTGATACATATCGCCAACCTCCAATAGATAATCCCTATTCATCGACAACTCCTGGTAGAATTCCCTCATCACAGTCACTCTCTCCCTGAGTGTATGGAAGTCATCAATGACTAGTCCCCCATCTGAACTAACCTGTGTTGTCGAGGCCCTCCAAAAATAATCTACCACCAGTGCATGTGTAGCATCAAAGTGTCCCATAGCTACCGCGATCATATCCTCACTAACCTTCAACTACATTGCTAAATGGTGTGGCTCTCCATAAGAATGCTCCTATGTATCCAATGTGCTACTCTGGTCTTCAGTCATGCGCACCTGCGAAATAATATCGGTATCCAAAGGTGACTCGTCTAGTGTCAATGCCTCATCATACTTAGGTGTACGCACACCCAAATCATCACAAGCCTCTATACATGATGGAAATGTCAACTCCTCCTCATGCACTCACCTGCTATCAGCCTGTTCATCCCATGTGCTAGTGTCACCAAATGATATAGTCACATATGGATGGAGTTTATTTGCACACTGCCCCATTACATTCATAGAAAGTCTACATCTAGCTGAAGAAACCTCCTCCTTTTTTCTCCCCAAGGAAGCTAGTATAAGTGATACCAGTCGCTCTAAAATATCATCACTCTTGTCCAAAATACAAGTCATAATGGCTTGCATAGATGTTAACACATTTTGTGGATGAGCTCCACTGACAATAAAGAGGAAAATGTGAAACATCTCGAGGATCAAGTCAACACACCCAATGTCTAGCATCAAAACACATGACTCAATCTTGGCCATTGTTTCCAGAATGGTAACCCTCTCTCCAAACAAGGGACTAGCTATATCATCCAACCCTCGGAAAATAGTAATAATAAGCTGGAAGGTGTCTCTCAACACATCATCTTTGTATGGAGCATTTGGTGCTGTGATTCTAGTGATCTTGCTTATACATATGGCCACCCTCAGTGACACCTCTCCATCTTGATGTCTCAACAACTTTGGCATAACTAGAGCTTCCCTTAATGGGTGTATTGCATCCAACATAACCTGTGAAGGAGACTGACCCACCTTAGATAAAATTTCTGCTGCTTGCTTGAGAATTTTAAGAAGAGTGTTTTTGAAGTGAGGGAGTGACTGTAACCTCATTCCCACCTCAAACACCTGCTGCTCCAACTGATTTTCCATATTTCTCATGTATCCGCTGTCAATGATTCCCTTCAAAACCTCACAACTGTAGAGGACCATTCTCTGATACCATTGTAAGATTCCCAATGAAATCTTAGCTAGAAATCAACTTGTTTTCTTTGTGAGATTTCGTCAAACACTTTGACGACAAGGTCAATTCCTCTTCACCCAAGACTTTCTTTGCTGCCCAACTCAACCCGTGGTTTCGATTGTGTTTAATGTGTCATATGGAATGGTTTCTATCTCCTTATGACTCCCAGTTCATTGGCTATTATGTATTTACAGTGGCTGTTTAGTTTAATGCAACTCAACTCATTGCATCATTTTGACAAACAGTTTGTGTGCACTTGCTCTAGATTGCATTTATACATATATTTATGATGTATTTGATGATTATGACAACATATAATTTGTCATGAATACACATAAATGAATCATAAGAAAGTCACTAAGAGCTAAATCAAGAATACACCAAAATACCTCTATAATCCTTGATGTATGGTGTTATGTGAAGTCTGTTGTTATAATAATGATGTTTCTTCGAACAGTTTGCATGCAATAGTTATAGATGGAAACTTGCCATCTTTATAATAGATAAACCTTCTAATAGTGCATAGGCAATTTTACAAGCTGATATATGTTTATGTAGGTGAAACACTTAGAAATGGTGGATGATTATCTTATTTAAAATCATAAAATTACACATAGACTATATAAGCATTTGCATGATTAACCTCCCGTAATAATATCAGGTTATGACTTCAACAAACAAATACAATTAGACTTTAACAATAATATGATAGCACCTGAAATTCAGTGAGATAATGATTGACTCCTGTTGTGGCCTGTTGAGAGTGGAAACTGTGTGTAACAACAGTAAGGGAACACCTCCAAATGGTGGCTCGAACCTCCTGTATCAACCTTCAATTATATCTCTTGCAGTTAAGAGAATCCCTTTTAATGGTGCACCCAGAATGTGAGTAGACATAGGTAAAGTCGCTAGAATAATGGCAATGCTCCTACAGTTCCTCTACCAAAGAAATACGCCCATAACATAGTACAACTCCGCCTTCCAACAAAGATATTATATCTCGAAATGCGTACACAGAAATGCACCCAACTACACAGAGATACGTCCAGACTGAAGAAGTTCATCCCCCAACAATGATAATATCAATCCACATAGGAATACACTTGTCTCATGCCCAGATATGCGTCCAACAGTCAAGGAATGCACCCAGAATAATGAGATTCGACCCCCACAAGGATTTATCAACCTTCTTCAAGCAAGTCACCCTCTATAACCCCAAACTCACCTACTACCTTTGAAAACAGAGTCACCCATGAAGAAAACTCAGCTACTGAATGTAAATCTGCTAACAATGAAGCACGATGAAGAAATCAGAGTGATATCTTCCCACAAAATGACTAGCTAGGGTGCATCATTGCAACACCGAAACCAATCCTAGGGTTTGTCACCAAAACCCTCAAATCCCCAAGCTCTAAGAGCTCTCCAAGCCAAGAGGCTGAATACAGAATAATCAATCAACATAATGAGAGAATAGAGGCCCATATCTCTCCTTTATACCCCCGTGTTCACCTTTTCTCTCCAAGTGATTTTTTCTTTATTTTATTATTCCTTGATTAAATCACTTAATTAATTAATTAACCATTTTAACTCTAAAAAATGATTTATCCATCCTTATGGCTTATCTGGCCACTAAAATCCACTTCTCATCATCTTATCTTGTAGTGCTCTTCCTCCCGATTCTGATGAGCTATTACACTAAGAGGTTTCTCCAAGTAATATGCCCATTATGACCTTAGTGAATTTAATTAAAATATGACCCATAATAACTCAAAATTATGGAAATCGTCGGAATACAACGAAACTAAAGCCAAGCTATGCAGAATGGATCCTGATGATGAAATAGGATGAACGATGCAAGTCGGGCCCAATAAAACGCCTCAATATCTCCCGAACTCGCTGTTACTCCTATCTGGCTACTCTGTTAGGCATAACACTCAGTAATGTAATAATGTCCCAAAATGGGGACATTACAGCTAACCACCGCGCAACTTCTCCCAGATCAGACGGTCTGGAATTATTCTACTCTCCTGGGCAAATCTTAATCGTCACTTTGAAAAAAACCTTAAAGGCTCCTCCCTTTTGAATATTTCTCCCGTTAACGTTTTCGGAGCTTGTCTTCCTCTGAACCTTCAACTCTTTAAAGGGTTTTCTTCGACACTTAGTTAGTTTTTTGGATTTCTGCACACCTTGTAACAAACCTTCACTCACACTTCTACGAGAAACCTCTCGAGCTACTCCTCTTGAGATTCTGGTTCAAAAACTCTGTCAACGCACTCCTTGCAAACGATATGCACACTCTGCATACAAATTCCACGTTATCTCTCCTGATCTCTGAGTCAAATCGGACTCTGTCAATGCAGTCCTTGCAGACAATACACACTCCTTGCGTAATATTTTGGGAGAGAAATAATTGAAACTTATCTAATGTTTCACAGATTCATACATTCAACAGGGTAACTCATGCATTCCTTAGTGTAATTCACTCATTCATGAAAGCACAAAATGACAGAGAACATAATATAAACAAAGAGCCTACCATTCACTCAGATAGACAAGCAATAGCAACACATGCATTTGGGTCAATATTTCTCTGTTATATTCATCTAAATTTACCTGAGCTATATCAACATTCAACAACTTCTAACTAAAATTCAACAACAATAATATTCAACAACAATAATATTCAACAACCTAATCTCCACCAGCCTCATTTGGGCATACAACACCTCTACTTGTACTAGAGGGCTCCTAGGGTTCCCTCCGACTACCCATCTACTCGAAGTAAAAATTAACTACCACTTAAGTACCGTTACATTCAATTCTAAGAGTGAAAATCCCAGATCTCATGCGATCGTTTCAACTTTCAAGCATTTTGATCTTCTTTAATCATCCATTCAAAAAAGATTTACAGGAAACCTCATCTTTTAGAATCTCAACAATAATTCAAAAGGCGCGCTAGGGCGCTGAGTTATCTCTCCACGTGCGCTTTGCTGATGATGATCTTGCATCATACTCCCCTGGACAAAAATTCACACTCCAAATAATTATTTCTCCTGGTCTTCTTACCAATCCTCTGATCAATGATCTTTTCCATTTATGGATTTTCTGCTACAGGCATATGCTTCTCCCACCGAATCTCTTTCTGGTCTTCTAATTCTTTCGTGTCATCTTCCCTGTAAGGATACATGTATGAAATATTAAATATGAGCGATATACCCACATCCTCTAGCAGATCTATCTCATAAGCATTGGCACCAAATTTCTTTAGGATATTGCATGGTCCTATCTTATTCAATTTTAGTTTGTTATATGTTCCTCTTGGGAATATTTCCTTCCCGAGATGTGCTATAACTTGATTTCGTACTTCAAATTGAAGTTCTCTCCTATGCTGGTAAACTCTGTGTTTATACTCTCTGCTACTGTTTTGCAACTGCTCCTTGATCTGATTATGAAGCTTCTGCATTTATGCAGCGAAGTCTTCTACTCCAACGATTCTGAATTTGCTTTGCTCCAGATCTCTCAATTCTGATACTCCTCTTGGCTTCATTTTGTACACTATCTGGAATGGACTATTTCCCATACTTCTGTTCACTGAGTCATTGTATGCAAACTTTGCTTGTGACAGAATTTGATCCCACTGGCTATGATGTCCAGTGACCAAACTCCTCAACAAATCTCCTAAACTCCGATTTACCACTTCAGTATGTCCATCCATTTGAGGGTGATATGTTGAACTAAAAGACAGTTCTGTCCCCAACTTCTTCCATAATGTTCTCCAGAAATGACCAATAAATTTAGTGTCCCTATTTGAGACAATACTCTTGGGTAACCCATGAAGTCTCACAACTTCCTTGAAAAACAAATTTGCAATGTGTGTTGCATCACTAGTCTTTTGGCATGGAATAAAGTGTGCCATATTTGAGAATCTATCAACTACAAAAAATATAGAATCACTTCCCCTTTGGGTTCTTGGAAATCCCAACACAAAATCCATGCTTATTGCATCCCAAGGCCTATTTGGAATAGGCAATGGCTGATACAATCCAATGTTCTGTTTCTTTCCTTTTGCATACTTGCAGATCTTACATTTGTTTAAAAACTTCTTCACCTCTGCTCTCATACCTGGCCAACAATATGAACTGTTCAATTGTGCAAATGTCTTGTCATGGCCGAAATGTCCTACTAGACCTCCACTATGTTTTTCCTTTAGCAAATTTTCTCTCATTGAACACTTTGGTATGCACAAGTGGAAACCTTTAAACACCAATCCATCTTGAATCATATACTCTAACCACTGAATTCTGTCTCTAAGAACATGGTTCATACATGCTTCTTTAAAATCTGGATCATCACAATACATCTCCTTAAGGTTTTCAAACCCCAAGGTCTTCACTTGGAATTCCTGTAGAATCAGACATCTCCTGCTCAATGCATCAACAACCTTGTTAGCATTACCAAAAATATGTTTAATGACAAAAGTGAAAATTTTCATAAACTCTATCCACTTAGCATGTCTCTGATTTAACTTCTCCTGTCTAGTTATGAATTGTAAAGCCTGAATATCGCTATACAAAACAAATTATTTTGGAACAAGGTAGTGCCTTCATTTCTTCAAGGCTTGAATTATTTCATAAAGTTTCTTATCATATGTGGAGTACTTTTTCTTAGTGTCATTCAACTTCTTACTGAAATATGCAACAAGTCTATTATCTTGGCTCAAGACTGCTCCAATTGCAACTCCACTAGCATCACATCTTACTTGAAATGTCTTCCTGAAATTTGGTAAGAACATAATTGGTTGGTTTGTTATCTTCTCCTTCAGTATCTTGAAAATTTTTTCAGCCTCTTTCGTCCACTTAAAATACTTGTGCCTCTTCTTCACTGTATCCAATATTGGTGCACAAATTCCACTGAAATTTCTAATGAACTTCCTATATAAACCTACTAATCCATGGAAGCTTCTCACCTCAAATATGCTTCTTGGCGATGGCCATTCTTTGATTGCGCTCACTTTTTCTGGATCCATCTTCAATTCATTTGAAGATATCACAAAACCCAAGTAAATGAGTTCTGTCTTCATAAACGAGGGCTTCTTCAGATTTATCAACAACTTCTCCTGCTGCAGTCTTCTCATCATTAATGTCAGATGTCTCAAATGCTCTTCTTTAGTTTTACTGAAGATCAATATATCATCAAGATATACAATCACAAACTTATCAATGAAATCTTTCAATACCTCATTCATCAATCTCATAAAAGTACTTGGGGAATTTGTTAAGCGAAATGGCATAACAAGCCACTCACACAACCCTTCATTTGTCTTGAAGGCCGTTTTCCACTCATCACCTTCTCTCATCTTTATTTGGTGATATCCATTTTTCAAATCTATCTTTGAAAAAAAAAAATCTCCACTTAAACGATCCATTAAGTCATCCATCCTTGGCAAAGGAAATCTATATCTGATGGTGATTTTCTTTATGGCTGTTGAGTTTGTGCACATTCTCCATCCTCCATCCTCCATCCTTCTTCGGACTCAACACAGTTGGTACTGCGCATGGACTCAAGCTTTCTCTAACCAAACCCTTGTCTAATAAGTCATGGACTTGTCTATTTACCTCCTCATTCTCTTGAGGTGTCAATCTGTATGCTGCTTTGTTAGACAGACTTGCTCTTAGTATTAGATCAATGTGATGGATGATACTTCTGATGGGTGGCAATGAGTTAGGTAACTCATCCACTACTATGTCAGCAAAATTCTCCAAAAGCTCCTGAACTTCTTCAGGAAGATCATCCATAGAAATACTTGTAAGGAAAACTTTGGGTTTCCTCACCACAACAAACTGTATCTCCTATTCCTTCTTAACTTCACTCAGGAGTTCCTTCCTACTCATGAGAAGTATACTTGTGCTGGCTTCTTCCTTTACTTTATTCTCCTCTATTGACAACAACATGTGTGTCCTACCATTTTTCTCCAAAGTATAAGTATTTTTTCTCCTATCATGAATGAAATTCTTGTCAAACTGCCATGGTCTCCCCAACAAAACATGACATACGTCCATGAGAATCACATCACACAAAATTCAATCTCTATATCCTCCTATTTTAAATTCAACGAGGCATTGTTCAGTGACCATTACCTGGTGTCCTTTCTGCAACCATGAGACTTTATATGGCTTCGGATGTGCAGTTGCCTCTAGCTCCAATTTCTCCACCATCTATGTGGATACTAAATTATCAGTGCTCCCACTGTCAATTATCACTTTGCATACCCTATCTTTAGTCTTGCAAGTAGTCCTGAACAAACTGTTCCTTTGCACTGGATTTTCAACCTCTAGCTCTGGTTTTAAGAGAACCTTCTTCAACATCAGAGATCTTCCATCTTCTGCACCTTCTGCTTCAACATTCAGGTTCTAAGCTTCTGAAATGTGAGCTTCACCTCCTTATTTATTTTTCTCGGGACATTCCCAAGACATGTGTCATGTATTTCCACAAGAATAACACCTAACCTCTCCTCCTCTGCCTCTTCCTCTTCCTCGAGGAAAATAATTTATTCCACCACTCTGTCTCCCTCGGGAACTTCCTCCTATTTCAGAGTGACTATGTGGTTTTTCATTCTCACCCTGGGGCTTTTGTGGCTTGTCCTAAACAATTCCCTTACCTTTATTTGGACTTCTACCTCTGCTTCGCTGGCTCTGTTTTCTGGCCAACTTCTCTTCTGCCTTCAATGCAATATGATAAGTATCCTCCACTGTCCTGATTGTCATCATGTTGATTTCATCCTAGATCTCATACCTCATGCCATTTATATACTTGGCAATTTTTTCATCATCTTTCTCCCTCTGTCCAGTCCTGATGTTCAGCCTGTAAAACTCCTCTGTGTACCCTTTCACTGTCATCCCCTTTTGTCTCAGGTTCTGCAATTTACTGAACAAATTTATCTGATAATCCTTGGGTATGAACTTAGCCGTAAGTTTGGCTACCATTCTGTCCCAATTCTTGATATTTTGCTTACCTTTGCTTCGTCTGTCAGCTTGCAGTTCATCCCAACACAGTGCTGCATGTCCTTTTAATTTGGTGACAACATGTCTCACCTTCTTCTCCTCATCGATGTCTTCATAGTTGAAATAATTATCCATTGTTCGTACCAATCAAGCAACTCTTCAACATCTAAGTTGCCTTCATACATCGAGACGTCTATCTTTTCTCTTGCTCCTAATTTGACAACTGATTTCAGCAAGCGTTCCTCGACAACATCTTCCCCTACAACTTCTTGAACCTCTATTTCCTCGCTTTCTGCATCAATGACATTTCCAACATCAAGTGCTCTCCATTGCGCTGTCTCCATCACATCTAACCTTGTGCGAAGTTCTCTTATTTCTCTTTCTACAAATCGATTTGCTACAGGCGGCTATGCACGTCTTCTAGGAGGCATTGTGCTGACCTTTTCTCCACTCACACATAGTACAATTTGTTCTCTTTAGGCTCTGAAACCACTTGGTGCAGACCCCCCTTCTCTCTTCATGGCTGCGCGACCTCCCAGTCAAGGATCTTCAACTATTTGAGTTGGATTAGCTCCTCTAGGCCTTACTGTCCCCAAACTAAATTAAACACATGCCCTTTTATCACCTTAGGCACAGGTTATATGGAACCTATGGGATCCTTTCCTTAGTGCTTTAAAATATTTAAATTTATAGCGTTAGCTCCTTTATGCTAGCCCTTCTCCACATGCGACCCCGGGATATGAACTAAGGCTTAATCACGTGAGCGCTTCTTAACTTCAGGTTTCAACGTTCTTAGAAACAACTGCACCCTTTTCATCCGAACCCTAAATCATGAACTCGCCTAGGAAGATATATGGTCTCGTCTCTCCCACAACCAATGACTGTGATCCATTCAGACTTCGGTATTCAAGAGTCTTGCACGTATTAATACTCCTCTTCTTCGAAGTATTCTGTACCCAGAATCTTAGATCAAGGACCACATGCCTCTCTTGATCTGCGACTGAGATTCACCCCTAAATCCGCTTCAGGCGACCTCTCTTTCCCCTCAGCTCTTCTCCAAATCTCATGAACTGGTGACACATGTCCTTCCATATCGATGGTTGGGATCTCTTCCCAACTTCAGACTTTAGCGTTTTTCACCCTTCTACACCCAAAACCTTCCAGTTCACGGATTTCCGAAAGAACTCATGACTAACCACCACACAACTTCTCCCATATTAGACGATCTGGAATGATTCCACTCTCCTAGGAGGATCTTGATCGTCACTTTGAAAAAAACCTTAAAGGCTCCTCCCTTTTGAAGATTTCTCCCGTTAACTTTTTGGATCTTGTCTTCCTCCGAACCTTTAACTCTTTAAAGGGTTTTCTTCAACACTTAGTCGGATTTTTGGATCTGTGCATGCCTTGCAACAGACCTTCTCTCACACTTCTGTGAGCAACCTCTCGAGCTACTCCTCCTGAGCTGTCAATTCACTCCTTATGGATGATATGCACACTCTGCATACAAATTCCACGTTATCTCTTCCGAGCTCCGAGTCGAATCAAACTTTGTCAACTCACTCCTTGCAGACAATACACACTCCTTGTGTAAGCTCATGGGAGAAAAACAATTGAAACTTATCTAACGTTTCACAGATTCATACATTCAATAGGGTAACTTATGCATTCCTTAGTGTTATTCATGCATGCATGCAAACACAAAATGACAGAGAACATAATATAAACAAAGAGCCTACCATTCACTCAGATAGACAAGCAATAGCGACACATGCATTTGGGTCAACATTTCTCTGTTATATTCATCTAAATCTACCTGAGCTATATCAACATTCAACAACTTCTAACTAAAATTCAACAACAATAATATTCAACAGCCTAATCTCCAACAACCTCATTTGGGCGTACAACACCTCTACTTATACTAGAGGGCTCCTAGGGTTCCCTCCGACTACCTATCTACTCAAAGTAAAAACTAACTACCACTTAAGTACCGTTACATTCAATTCTAAGAGTGAAACTCCCATATCTTACGCGATCGTTTCAACTTCCAAGCATTTCGATCTTTTTTAATCATTCATTCAAAAAAGATTTACAGGAAACACCGGCTTTTAGAATATCAACAATAATTCAAAAGGTGCACTAGGGCACTGAGTTGTCTCTCCATGTGTTCTTTGCTGACGATGCTACTGCATCATAATTGTATTTTGATATATTTGTTTTTTGATGTGATGTATGTTAATTATTCATTTTATTAAGTTAAAAATAAAAGGATAAAGTCACAAAGGGAGAGAGAGAGAGAGAAATTGAGGGAGGGATAGACAAAGGCAGAGAGAAATAGAGTGAGGGAGAGGGAGAAAGGCGGAGAGATAAGGAAGACAATGAGTGGGGTAGAGAGAGAGAGAAATTGAGGGAGGAAGAGACAAAGACAAAGACAAATAGAGGGAGGGAGAGGGAGCAAGGTGGAGAGATAAGGAAGACAATGAGTGGGTTAGAGAGAGGGATAAAGGAAGAGAGGGGGGAA
>ML780770.1:773905-809058 GCA_009831015.1 Picea engelmannii | reverse complement strand
CCAGAGTTTCCTTCCCAACCATATTCTAGGCAACGTGAATCATATCTACAACTCAAAACATTATAATGTTTCCCATATCCTATGAAGGAGGGATATGATACTCTCAAGACATTATGCGTGGTGGTTAAAGGTGTTTTTCATAGATTTGGATGTCTGGAATCTTACTTTAGGTACCGATTCTTGATTTTCCTTCCTTGACCATGTGTAATGCCCCACTACCCATACTTGGTTCTTGAAACCTCCTAATGATTACCATATTGTAGCTTGAAGTATACATATACCATAGAGAGATCATTTATGGTGGTTTGAGGACTTATTGATGTTTTTAATATGCCCATTAACAAGGAAAGGATAAAACTAGGAGGTGATGTGTGTGGGATCAAGTTGTTGTTTTTGGTTCAAGATTTCATGTGTTTTTTTTTTCTTCTTCGATGCATGAGTTCAAGTATTTTCAGGGCCCCAACATATGGTTCGATATGTCATTGTCTCTAGGTGGTTTTTAACAATTGGTATGTTTCCCAGGGACTTGGAAACTATGTTGCACTAGAAGGGCCACAAGCGAGACTGGACAAACTTCCCCTATCCAGGTTTCATGGGAGGTGTTAGCACTGAGAGTCACCCTCATATTGTGGGAGGATAAGCCCAGTACCCATCATAGTTTTTGGTGGATATTGGTTTTATATGAGTCGAGGTCAAAGGACAAAACTCAATATATGAATGATGTTTCAACACAGAATTGGACAAGAAATGCACAGGGAAGTGAGGGCCACATTAAATTCAACCACTGAATTGAGTTTAAGTGTGAGAAGAGGGAAGACTTAGTGAGAAAGGTGTACAAGACTGGTATGGGCATCAAGCTTTCAAGCAGCTTGGAGAAGAAAGACTCAGACTCAAGATCACTCTTAATCTCAAATTTCAGACACTGAAATATGTCCAAACGACACAGTCACAACAACACAATGATCAAACCTACATGATAATGCAGTTACAACAACTCGACCGGATCCTCCATGCCTGAGCCATTCAATGTAAAAGGGAAAAGATAACAAGGGAGCTGCTGACTAAAACATTCACGATACTGCTGTAATCAAACCTACATTACAACAACATAACAACCCTCGACTGGATCCTCCATGCCCGAGTGTTTTAGCACAAGTTTTACAGAGAGATGAGAGAGGCTAACTTCTATTAATCTGAAAGTATCAAATTTGATACATAACCAGAGAACAATTTTGGCATAAAAACATTACAAAATAGGGAGCTCTACTCAACCAGTTGACAACTATAACAAAATATCAAAACTACTTATTTATACTTAGAGTCGTCCGCGACTATCAAGAGTGTGATCTGATCACTACATTCCAAACTTTGCGTCTGAGCAGTCTTCTGTCAGACTATGCATGTATCCCTCTGTCAGACGTGAGCTCAGATTGGCATGGGCCTACAACAAAATCTGTCTGTAGGGGTACCACGGGCTGATGGTTCAGTCCCCACGGTCGAGCCTTCCATGCCTTCCATTTATGGACTAAGTCAAGGCTTCAACTACCGTCTATACTTTCATTAACTTCCTTCTCTTGGGAACTCAACGAGATTAAATTCTTGGGGGGAGGCCACGTGGTGCTCTTGGATATGATGCTATATAAGAACATGATTGAGGGGCCGTCAAAAGAGGTTTGGAATCACACCACTTTTGGGCCTGCAATCCACTGCCTTCTACCAGGTATCACTTTCGACAAACCACAATTTCAATTATGGGACCGCTTAATAAAATTATGCCCGAGTATGTTGCGTCCTAGCAATGGAATGTGGCCGTAGATCCGGTCCCGATCTGTGATCTGGATGCACCTGCTAGATTTAGTGCCATTTCCAAGCTTATCCGCCCACCAACTTTAGAATCTTCCAAACTGTGCCTTGGGGGGGAAGGGCGCCACTTTTGGCGCTGACCAATAACAACTCTCAGAGGATGATCCGACGTGGAGGCCTAATGTCACCATGTTGATATGTCGCGGATGGAGAGGTGACACGTGTCACTCAAAAATAGGCTGAAAGCATGTCTAAAATGCTTTAAATGAGTTCCATGTGTTAGCTCTAGATGGATAGCATGTGTCTGTGCTGGCGGCTTCCACGAACTTGGTGCTCCATGGCTCGGGCACTAGCTTATTTTCCTTTGGATCCTCTATGTGATTTTACCTGGAGTTATGGATCCAACGATGCGTGGCCCCATGAGATTGATGACTGAGAATTACTTTGAGTATTCAGACTTTGGGAAAAACAAATCTCAAATATCGTCCTCATCCATGCTTTTACTCGGAGCCATGGATCTGATGAAACGTAGCCCCCCACAGATCGACGGTCCAAATTCATTTCGACACTTCATCACTTCGACACTTTGACACTTCAACGCTTCAGGACTTTGACGCTTCGGGACTTCGTCACTTCGGCGCTTCAGGAGTTCGGCGCTTCGGGACTTCGGCACTTCGATGCTTCAGGACTTCAACACTTCAATGCTTCGACACTCTGACGCTTCAGGACTTCGACACTTCGGTGCTTCAGGAATTTTCAATACTTGACTTCCACGATTCTCTGGAGCGCCGAACTCCAAAGCGAGGGATCTGCCTCCACTTGTCCCCTTGGCTTGGATGGCTCAGATTACTTCGGGAGTTTGGGCTTCGAATCTTCGGGAGTTTGTGCACTTCTTACTTCAAAAATCCTGAAGCCCATTTCCATGAACCCCTAGATCGGTTGCAACCTGTCCCTCTTTAATATATACGACTCTTGCTTGCTTCGGGCCTTCGATGCTTTCAATGGAGCTATATTTCGTGCAACTTTGAGATCCTGAATACCCGGGGGCCATTAATCTAAACTTCTCCTGGAATCTCCGCCGCTGAAACATTAAACCTGCATGTTGCTTGCGTTTCGAGCCTGGAATAGACTGTTATGAAAGCTGTGTTTTGAGCTCAAGGCTGATACCTGCGCAAGCAAAGGACTGGGTCACCCTGTGACCCTTAGACAACTTTATGTGATAACATTTGGATCCATGGGGATGGCATGATCCCTACGAGCTTCCAAGAATGCACAGTTCCAGTTCCTTAGCTGTTGGGCTATGGAGTCTAGCTCAAAACTTTCGCTGAAGAAAACAGGGAAATATGTACACTACTCTACCAAAAAAACCGAAAGCAACACATGGGCTCTAGAAGGAGCTTATTTATATACAATCCTAGGCTAACTGATTTTTACAAAGCGCTAGGTGAAAGCAAACTTCCACCATAGCCACCTAGACTGTCTGGTAATATAATTCTTCTCTTTACTACAAATGATCCACAAAAGGTAAAGGAAGTATGACAACATAAAAAAAAATGTCTTGGAACACTTACAATACCCCCAAATGATGATAAGATGAATAATTTTGCAGGCTCCAATGCTTTTGGAAAACAAAACTCCATATATAACCCCAAAGGGTCACAAAATTTATAATCAGGAAAGCTCAACTGGTAATAAATTACCTTCTGTCCTTCATTGTTGCTCACCCGTCGTTTGATGTTCTCAGAGTGTATAGGTGGGTGGAGAACTGATGCAGGTTGGCTAATCCTAGGTGATATCTGCTCATTTACAGGCTCTGGACAGGAGATAAACTACAGATTTAGCTCTTCCATTTCTCCTTCATGGATTTCCCAAGGATCAGATTCATAATCATCATATACAAGAACCACGGAAAAGCTCCGCTCCTCGTCATCTTCACTGGGATATCCATCAAAAGTTGTTTGTTCTTGGTTAGTATTCAAAATCACTTTTTCATCACAAGCAGGGCTGCCAAGAACATCTGTTTCAAGGGCCAAAATATCCTCTGCATCTTCTTCGTAAGAGCGACAAGAAAAATCTTCCTTCAATTCCTCTATCTTTGCAGAAAGAGATTTTACCAGTTTTAACAACTCCTCCGAGGTATACCCCTCATCCTCACAACTTTCGAAAGAAAGAAATATGTTCTGAACATCATCTCTATACTCCTCACAACAGTTATGATAGATTAACTAAGAGGAATAATTTTTTTGACAATGCCTATTGAAAGATGCATGAAACTGCTCTAGGGAAGAGATGCTAGTAGGGGGAAAGGAGTGATACCACTCACGAGCATCTCCATCTAATGAGAACATGAACATATTCATCAATACATCCTCATGATGTATTTCCCACTGATGCGTGAGTTCATGAAACTCAAGGAGATGCTTTGCAGGGTTGTCATCTCTATGTTCTCTAAATTTGGGCAAAAAATCAACCCACTTATCTATATTAGGAACAACATTTGGAAAACCAAAAACAACAGAGAAATTAAAAGGAGAAAATCTATGAGACAAAATGGCTTCCATATGAAAATATGACTTCTTAAAACTGTGGAGTCGCCACTGGATTCTTTAATCATGGAGTCGCCAAGTGAAAGATATGCAGTCTGAATGTATCTTGTCTTTGTTCACCATCAAAGACTAGATCTGGTCATTGTCATTCTCCCAGGGAACTTTTCAATCCATCACAACAACTAAAATCCTTCTTGAGAAAGATTTCCTTTTTGATAATTTTCTCTAGGTCAGCTTCAGGTGTGATAGAGGCAGCTGTGGAGTAGACCTCGTGTGTCTGCCTCTCGGAGCCACAACTGAAACGATGGAGTCGCTAGGTGCAAGCTGCAATCTTCAAGGTACTGATTTCTTATACACCTTTAGAACCATAATTTTTTTGTCGTTCTATCTCAGGGAAATGTCTTCAATTCATTCCCTGACAATGACACCAAGAATGTTAGCACTGAGAGTCACCTTCAGATTGCAAAAGGATAAGCCCAATACCCATCATATTTTTTGGTGGATATTGGTTTTATATGAGTGGAGGTAAAAGGACAAAACTCAATATATGAATGATGTTTCAACACATAACTAGACAAGAAATGCACAGGGAAGTGAGGGCCACATTAACTTTAGTCAGTGAATTGAGTTTAAGTGTGAGCAGAGGGAAGAATTAGTGAGAAAGGTGGACAAGACTGCTATGGGCATCATGCTTTCAAGCAACTTGGAGAAGAAAAAATCAGACTGATGATCACTCTTAAGCTCAAATTTCAGTCATTGAAATATGTCCAAATGACACAGTCACAACAACACAATGATCAAACCTACATCACAATGCATCTACAACAACTCGACTGGATCCTCCATGCCCGAGCCATTCAATGTAAGAGGGAAAATATAACAAGGGAGCTGACTAAAACTGGTCACGATACCGTTGTAATCAAACCTACATTACAACAACATAACAACCCTCGACTGGATCCTCCATGCCCGAGTGTTTTAGCACCATTTTTACAGAGAGATGAGAGAGGCTGGCTTCTATTAGTCTGAAAGTCTCAAATTTGATACATAACCAGAGAACAATTCTGGCATAAAAACATTACAAAATAGGGAGCTCTACTCAACCAGTTGACGACCATAACAAAAGATCAAAACTACTTATTTATACTTAGAACTGTCCCCGACTATTTGGAGTGTGATCTGATCACTACATTCCAAACTTTGCGTCTGAGCAGTATTCTGTCAGATTGTGCATGTATCCCTCTGTCAAACACAAGCTCAGATCAACATGGGCCTATAAGACAATATGTCCATAGGGGTATCATGGGCTGACGGTTCAGTCCCCACGACCAGGCCTTCCATGCCTTCCATTTATGGAGTGAGTCGAGGCTTCAACTACCGTCTCTACTTTCATTAACTGCCTTCTCTTGGGAAATCAATGAGATTAAATGATCAGGGGGCGTCCACGTGGTGCTCTTGTATATGACACTATATAAAGACACGATTGCGGGGTTGTCAAAAGTGGTTTGGAATCACACCTCTTTTGGGCCCGCAATCCATCGTCTTCTGCCACGTATCACTTTCACCAAACCACGGTTTCAATTGCGGGACCGCTTAATAAAATTGTCGCCCGAGTATGTTGCATCTCTGTAATGGACTGTGGCCATAGATCCTGTCTCGATTTGTGATCTGAATGCACCTGCTAGATTTAGTGCCACTGCCAAGCTTATCCACCCACCAACTTTAGAATCTGCCAAACTGTGCCTTGGGGGGGAAGGGCGCCAATTTTGGCGTTGAACAATAACAACTCTCAGAGGATGATCCGACGTGGAGGCCTGACGTCACCATGCTGATATGTCGTGGACGGAGAGGTGACATGTGTCACTCAAAAATAGGCTGAAAGCATGTCTAAAACGCTTGAAATTAGTGCCATGTGTCAGCGCTAGATGGATGCCATGTGTCTGTTCTGGCGGTTGCCATGAACTTGGTGCTCCAGGGATCGGGAGCTAGCTTCTTTTCATTTGGATCCTCTATGTGCTTTCACACGGAGTTATGGATTTGACGACACGTGCCCCCCTGATATTGACGACCGAGAATTACTTTGGGTGTCTAGACTCTGGGAAAAACAAATCTCAAACCTCGTCCTCATCCATGATTTTACCCAAAGCCATGGATCTGATGACGCGTGCCCCCCTGTAGATTGATGGTCCATATTCATTTTGACACTTCGTCACTTTGGCACTTCGACGCTTTGAGACTTCGGCGCTTTGGGACTTCGACACTTCAACACTTTAGGACTTCGACACTTCGATGCTTCGGGACTTCGACACTTCGGTGCTTCGAGACTTCGACACTTCAACACTTTGTCACTTCAGTGCTTCGGGACTTTTCAATACTTGAATTCCATGATTCTTTAGAGCGTCGAACTCCAAAGTGTGGGATCTGACTCCACGTGTCCCCTTGGCTTGGATGGCTTGGATTACTTCGGGAGTTCGGGCTTTGGCTCTTTGGGAGTTTGCACACTTCTTACTTCAAAACTCCCGAAGCCCATTTCTACGAACCCCTGGATCGGTTGCCACCTGTCCTTATTTAAGATCTACGACTCTTTTTTGATTTGAGCCTTCGAGGCTTTCAATGGAGCTATATTTTGTGCAAATTTGAAATCCCGAATACCCGGGGGCCGCTAATCTTAACTGCTCCTGGAATATCCGCCGCTGAAAGATTAAACCTACATGCTGCTTGTGTTTTGAGCCCGAAATAGACTGTTATGAAAGCTGTTCTTTGAGCTCAAGGCTGATATTTGCACAAGCAAAGGACTGGGTCGCCATGTGACCCTTAGACAACTTTATGTGATAACAGGAGGGAGCCCCTGACTAAAATATTTTGGGGGTTCACAAGGGGTCACAAGGGGCATAATGGTTCACTTCAGAAGGATGTTGTGTTAGTAAGAACACACACATGTTCCTAATAACACACACATTCTCTAGTAACATTTGAGTGCTCTAGGAATGTGCATGCATTCATGAAGTGCATACACATTGTCTTCATTTCATTTTTTTTCGAGTGAGAGTGACAACTCTGGCCTATGTCTTTGTTGATTTGGTTGTATTGGATTTAGGTTTGTGAATAAAAACCTAGTGGTTTTATGATACAAATACATTAAAACATCCATCTTTGTGAATACCTCTCCATATCCCTATCTCTAATGTTATTTTTCTATAAGATGCACAAATCCGTTGTTAATGAAATTACATATTGTGTTGTTCTTATTTTTTTATTTTTAGATAACACATTTTATTGTTTTATATAAATATCGTAAGAACATAGGGAGGGTCATGGTCACCCATGGGGTTCCTCTTAATATGTGATAAAGGGTGATGGAAGGCTACGAAATGCATAAATGCAAAGAAAAGAGTTTTAAATAAGTTATATGTGTAACAATTTCTCAAATGTGTCATCAAATATTTTTTATATTTTAATTGATTAACTAAATGTATTTAATCATGTTTAAGGTACTTTATCATTGTAATGATTTAAAGACTAATTATAATTAAAATGAACTATTTAATAGATAATGTTATTATATATTTTGAAGTATTTTTAAAATTAATTTAATGGTGAATGAAAGTTGAGGATTGTGTGAATGGTTACTATTATCTATTTATAAAGTATCATTAACTAATTATTTAATATAGAAAACATGTGAAAGATATGGGGTTTGTCAATCTGCATATATATTAGTTGTGGGTATGTAGTGCTCCAATGAGTAGACTCTAATTAAATTTATTACTTCTTATGATTATGTTAATGTTTGTTGTTATAATTAGAATAATGCATGATTTCCTTCATTGTTCATATGTATCATTTTGGTGTGTATAACTTGTAAGGTTCTTGGGACTAGCTAAGAAAATGGTGTTGTTGTTCTTGCTTGATATGGGATTGAATCAAATATGATTAAATCAAATGTAAAATATATGATAAAATAGGGACCTTGTAAAAGGAACACAAAGAACAATGTATGAAAGTTACCGGGAAATGACCAACTACGTTTGAATATGGCACTACAAGCTCAAGGAACTACTATGAGTCACAAGAAAAAAGAGAGTAGCAAAGCTCAGTTTAAGAAACCATAGAAGCACCACATATGGAAGAAATGAATGGCTCGTATAAAAGACTACTTGGAAGGAAAATGCATGATTTTATGGTGGACAATGATACAAACATGTTGGTTTCCACCAATTGCAACACAAAGCAGTCTATTAGTAATGATATTGCAAGTGTAAGGAAGAACAAGGTAAAATTTTGAAAAGAAACAATAACGGACCTTGCAAAAAGATCTCAAGGTATAATATATGAAAGTTATGAGGAAGAGGTGAACTAGGTTTGTGTATGGAATGCAATTTAGAAAATTTGATCAAACTATTCTAAGAATGAGAATATCGAAAGGGGTAAACAAGAAAATAATGTTTTGACGGAGGTATCTTCGAAAAGAAAAATTGTACAAAATCCTAGGCTATTAAAAATTATAGAGAATATTAAACATTCTATAGAAAATTCATGAACAAAGGTTGCACCACTATAATAACAAATTAGTAAGGGACTATGTCAAGCAATGAAAGGGGAAATAAGATCCATGATATCATGATAAGAGGAAATAGTATCCCACAATCTAGGTGGGAGCAACCATGAAAACTGCAGATGCAAAAGGGTGCAAAAAATAGTTGATGCATCCTGGAAATGCTGGTCCCGCATGAAGCGGATTGATGAGGGTTCCAAGTGAGTGTGGTAACAAAGAGAATATCTTGTTAATATGAGAATGGATAGTGAGAGCCAATTGCAATGGATAGGATCAATAACATATATTAAACCAAGGAAGGTTCTGAAAGGGACATGAAAGCCCGGAAAAACCACCATGCGAGGTTGGAAATACTTCAAAATATAATCAAAAGGAAAGGAATTGAAAATGGATGGATTTTTTGTATGATAGTAAACCCACGTGATAGACGAAACATGCTATATATAGTGAAGGCCTAGTTGTGTAAAGGTTAGATCACCATAGGATAAGAACACAAGTAAGATACAATTAACCCAAGCTAGAGAATGAAACAAGAAACAAATAAATTCTTGCAATCAATCCAAAGGTCAAATATTAAGAGAAGGAAAAAAATTCTTGTAAATAGAAAAATCCAAAGTATAATCAATCAAAGATGTAATCAATCTTAAAAAAACAATAATATGCTAGAAAATAAAACAAGTAGAAGGGATGAATTAATATAAGGCATGAATCATACCTACACTATCTTGTTGATAAAAAGTTGACATAAAGTATTCATTTTGACTATTGAGATTTAATGAAAGGGTTGGATTATGGAAACGTGGCATATAGGATGCATCAAACGAAAAAATGAGGTATTGTGCATGGAACATGTGAAAAGGAAGCTCAACGAAGAAGGATACATTATTTCATGTGCAAGAGCATGTTGACACTTGTCAACTTCTAAACAAACCTACACAAAATGTGTCATGTGAACTAGAATGACATTGGTTACTGTCGTGTGAACTAGAATGACATTGGTTACTGTTGGAAAAATAAAACATTTCCATGCAATGCACAAAATAATAGTTGTAAAATTGTATTGTATAGCCACATAAATTCAGATAAAAAAATTGAATATGCAAAAACTATCTGTAGAAAACATAGTTTTTAGAGTAAGGAAACCCTAGGATAACCTTCACATAATATGTGTGTGATTGGTTCTTAACTAAAATACTTCTAAATAATTATTTTATGCTCTAATTGACTAATGTAAAATTTAATATAAATTAATGTAAAACACATGTACTAAATTAAGTTTTGGATATATTCATCATAAATACTGTATTAAAAATGGAGAAATAAATTATTAATATAAAATTAAATATATCAATATAATAATAATATTTACAATTATCATATTAAAATGATTTACTAACATTAATTAACAATAATCAATCATGAATAATTTATTAGTCTTCAATATTCCTTATTAAAAAATATGTAAATTGGGTTTTATATGTAATCTTAGGTCATATCAAAGTGGGTTAAGTTCACATACATCCTTAATTATGTGGCTATCAACACCGTGGGTTGGATTAAAATATAAATGAATTAAATGATAATAAAATAAGGAGCTATGGAATCGCAAAGCTACATGTGTTGTTCTCATTGGTTGCTGAATATCAACTCCTCCCATCTTCATCTGCGGTTTTTTCACTTCGGTATCCACCTTGTCTCTCACAACTTCAACCAACACAGTAGCTATTGCTGAGCTATAGGAATTCTAAAATAAATCTATGCATATAAATTAATAGGATATATAGAAAGAATGAATTTTGAATTTGAAGTGTACAATGGAATTTGAATTTAGAAATTTGACTTGCACAACTAAATTTTAATTTAGTCAAAAAACATTCAAGCAACGCTTTTTCTTTTCAGATAAAAAAATCTGTTGGTGCCTCCCCATAAAATTCAACAGTCAACAGTCAGGTGTTTCTTTCCCAATAATGGAGTCCGATGGCTGTTCCGATAGTGGAATTTGATGGCTTTTCCGATAATGGAATATGGCTTTTTCGATAATGGAATCCGCTGGCTCTTACCTGCAAAATCCAACCGTTAGGTTTTGCTTTTCCGATAATGGAAGATGGTGCATCCCCACACAATTCAACATTTTAAATTGTTTAGGTACTACTTTTACATTTCTTATGCTTTTTCTTTGTCTCTCTGCTCTCTTTTCCATGTAGGTTAGCGGTGTTATGTGAAACACTCTTTCTTCCATGCATTTTGAATGTAAAGTAATGTATGTTTGTTTATGCGTGGTGTGTGTCAAATTAACGTCTAGGAGCTAGAGCCCGCGAGACCGAAGAATAGAGAGGGAAAGATCCCGAGGCAGAGATATTTCTCTGGGATGTTGGATCACATTCCTAACTGGCCAACATAATCTCCATTCCTCTTTTGGTTAGATCAGTGAGGTGAGGGAGATCTGAATCTATTTCTGTAATTTTGTTTGATTTCTCTATATCAACAACAATTGCCATATCTAATTCTCTCATATTCCTTAATTATTTCTAGACATTCTGTTTTTTTTTCTCTCTTTTCCATGCAGACTAACAGTGTTACGTGAAGCGCTCTTCTTCCGTGCCTTTTGAATGTGAAGTAATGTCTATCTATTTATGCATGGTGTGTGTCAAATTAACATCATAGAGCACGAGCTCGAGCCTGAGAGACCATCCCTTGGTGTGTCCCCACAATTATACATTAAAAAGTATTATCCTTTTTCTTGTGACTCTTAATAGTTCCTTGAGCTTGTAACCAATGTTGACGAGTTTACATGAGGTAACAACATCCTCTTAGGAACTATAATCAATGTTGACAGGTTTACATATGAGGTAACAACATCCACATAATGTGAGGAAGTACCCACAATATTTTCTTTGGAAGAAAAAGAAACAATTATGTTTTGTTGTTAGGCTTTTCCTCCAATTAATACAACTCATGAATGGGTGGAGTTTTTCTTTGGAAAGAAAAAAAAAAAAATTAACTTTTGTTGTTAAGATTTTAGTTCAATTAATACAACTTATGAATGGGTGGATATTTTATTTGGAACAAAAATAAACAATTAACTTTCGTTGTTAGGTTTTTTCTTCAATTAATACAACTCATGAATGGGTGGATATTTTCTTCCGAAGGAAGAAAAAAAATAAAAAATAAAAAAATTAACTTTTTGTTTTAGGCTTTTCGTTCAATTAATACAACTTATGAATGGGTGGAGATTTCATTTGGAAGAAAAATAAGCAATTTACTTTTGTTGTTAGGATTTTCCTTCAATTAATACAACTCATGAATGGGTGGATTTTCCATTTCCTGAATGACACTTTATTATTAGATTAGGAGAACTAACAATTTGTATGTTTTTGCAATAGTTCGTCAGATTATTACATCTCACTTTGTATTCTTTTGCAATAGCCTGTCAAATTATAACATCTCTCCTTGTAGAACAAATGATAGAATGCAAACTTAGTATCAAGTTACTTGTACTATAGAAGCACCTTTGTGGGAAAAAAAGAATTGGATTGACATAATGAGCATTCAAATTAAGTTAGTGTTAATGACATGATTGTGATAGTTCTAAGATTTCCAAAGACAGGTTAAGATTCTAAATTCATTGGAAGGCCTTTGCCAATGTTGTTTGATTGTTGTTTTGTTGTTGGAGTATTGATTTTGTCTTTTATTTTGATATTTAGGTGACATAAAGTAGTTGAGAAATGATAAAATGAGGATTAAACCTTGTTTGTATGTTATGAGTTGGGAAAGGGCTTGTAACAAGTTCCCACACAAAACTGACCGCCTTGTGATAAAATGTATTTGTCATATGGTATTAGATTTCATACTATCTAATTAACCTAAAACTTGCTTTGAAAATACATTTATTGGAAGCGTATGCATGTATTCACAACCAATTGGGATTGTTTCCTTGAAATGATTAATTGATAGCATGCATTCACAACCATTTGGGATTTTTTCCTTGAAACTATTAATTGTTTATTGCATGCATTCACAACCAATTGGGATTGTTTCCTTGAAATGATTAATTTTTTATTGTATTGAAGACAATAATCTATGTGTAATAGAAAAATTCTGATGGATCCAAACTTAAAATTGCATGTTAGGGCATACAAAGCTCACGGGAAGGTCGACACAAAGGAGAATAATTTAGAGCAAGAATTGGTACCATTAAGTGCTAGTTTTAGATCAGAACTCATTTCTTTTAGAAAGTAGTTTAATTTATTTGGTAGAAAATTGCACCATTGTCCATGGTTCAAATTATGCCAACCTAAAGGATCCTTAAGGTCAAAGAGCGAGAAGGAAAAGTACCAGAATCAAAGACTCAAAAAGGTGAAAGAATTCCACTCTTCCATTGAAGGACAATCCACATGGAGCATTTAATGCAGTTCTCCCCTAAAACATTGGTGGCTAAAGACCAACTTTGATGTAGTGAGTAATGGAATCCCTATGAAAGTAGGAGTAACATAAATCGTTGTTGGAGCAAAAACAACCAACACAAATTAGGAGTCATTGCTAGGAATACAAAGGAATTATTTTTGAGGGGTTTTACAAATAATAATCGATTTCCTTCTATCAAGAAATGATAATCTAGTGCCAGGGGATAATCAATAGGGAGGATTCAATGCTTCCATGAGATTTGTGTCCTATAGAACAAGGGTGGTTAAAGGTAAACTTTAGTGAAGTGGATAAGGGAAACCCTTGGAACTTTGGAAATCATGATTTCCTTATCAACAAGACTAGTGAGAGACATCAATTCCCATTGTTGGAGTAAAAACAACCAACCCAAATTAAGAGTCATCGCTAGGAACCCAAAGGAATTTTTTTTTGAAGAGGATTCAAAAGTAATAATTATTTCCTTCTATGAAGAAATGATAATATAATGTGGGGGATAATCAATAGGGAGGATTCGATGCCTCCATGAGATTGTGTCCAATAGAGCAAGGGTGGTTAAATTTCAACTTTAATGAAGTGGATAAGGGAAATCCCTTGGAAATCATGTTTTCATGACCAACAAGAGTAATAAGAGACATTAATTCCAAACTCAAGGGAATATTCACAAGGTTCTTTTGATGGGGAACTAATATCCAACCAAAGGTAGGGGTCATGAACGAAGCAAGACTACGGTTGGAGCTAGGAATCCAAAGGATAAGTTATGAAAGGGATTCAAATTATCTTATAATTCATTTCCTTCTACAAAGTAAATTAAGAATATAGCATGGCATCCTATGGCACATGGAAAAAAAACTATAACCTAGATAGAAAAAGTGATTAAATTTTTTGATGAGGTTTCAACATGTAAAATTAGAGGTAACTAGTGTAATAGAGTAATTTCAATTGAATTAAACAATGTTTTGCTTCACAACATCATCAATAGATACTTTATTCCATACATCCTTTGCACCAAAGAAATGAGTAATATGCACCACCTTAGCTAACATGTAGAGGTAGTGCCCCTTCATAAACCAAAGGGACATGTGCAATATGGCCTAGGTGATCAACTCAAGGACGAGTCAACTTAGGGCAAGGTACCCTAAGAAGTGATCAAAGTTGATCAAGACAACACACCAAGTCCAATATCAATCAATTGGGACCACATTATTGATACTCATACATTGTATGAATATGCATTTTCAAACATTCTAAATAGATGAAAGTTGGTAGAAAAAAAGTAATAGATTGGGACCTAAATTCTTCTCATCATACTCTTGTATAGAGTTCTTTTCTTAATATTAAGGCTTCACTCATACCACCACCCCACTACATAACATAGATCTTGAGCACAAACTGTGATTCTACAACACCTCAACATTTTGTTAGTTTTGTACTTACTCTTTCCGTAGTTGCAATAAATTGTATAGATTGAGCCATCACTTATGTCCATTATCCTCATTTGTACCTTTTGGAATGTTTATGGGATTTATCTAAATTTATCTAGTACACATGTAGATAAATTATACATGTTCTCACAACAATCATTTTTGTAGAAGGCACTTTACAGTTATTCACATTTTCAATTTCCTCTTCTTTTTTTGTAACTAAACTACTTTTGTTTAAAATCAATTTATTTGTGATCCATTAAGCATTGTACACTTACTGAACTTAGTTTCTTGAGCATATAATGCACCACTTCTCATAAATCATAACATATTTCTTTCACACCTAACAACTAAGTTCCATTAGACTTTCACATTACTAATGAACTAAAACAATCTCCTATTGTGCCACAATGCCCCTTCTTCCCTTGCTTAGGATCATATTACTTTTTCTACAAGTCTTGATCACTTTCAATGGACCATGATGTAGGTTAAGGATCTATGGATACTCTACCTATGCAAATCCTGATAATTGGAATCAAAGAAAGAAGAAGCTCAAATAATTTGGAAGTAAAGATGCCACTAATACTAACCATTGTTTCATTCATCATTGCAAGTGTTTGGAACGAATTGAATGAACTATTCAAGTTGAATACTAGTCTAGATTATATCTGAATACACAAGGCAATGAATTCAACCAAGCCAACACACTTTATAAGTCCAACCTTAATCGATAGGAACCACCTTATTGATACTCATACATTGTATGAATATGCATTTTCTAACGTTGTAAATAGACAAAAGTTGGTAGAACAAGAGTAATGGACTAGGAGTCAAATTGTTCTCAACATACTCTCATGTAGATTCTTTTTGTATTTTTAAGGTTTTTCTCATACAAATGCCCCACTACACAATGTATATATTCAACATAAATTTTTATTCTATAATGCTTCAACATTTGGTTAGTTTTGTACTTATTCTTTGTGCAGTTTTGGTACACTATATAAATTGAGCCATCACTTGTGTTCATTGTCCTCATTTGTGCATTGTGCAATTCTAATGGGTCTGCTCTTTGGATTATTATTAATAAAATATACATGTAGATAAATTGTACATATTCTCACAACAATCACTTCTTTAGAAGACACTTTACAGTTATGAAGCTTAATTAATATTTACATTTTCAATTTTCTTTTCATTCTTTGCCATAACTTCTCACAAAACATAACTTATTGCTTTCACACCTAACAAACAAGTTATATTAGGCTTTAACATGACTAGTGATCCAATAACAATCCCCTATTGTGTCCCAACATTGCCCCTTATTCCTTTGTTGTCTAGCATCGTACTACTTTTCCTACAAGCCCTAATCCCTTGTAGTGGACCATGTTGTAGGATAGTATCCATGGATACTTGACATATCCAAATCCTAATAACTGGAATAAAAGCAAGAAGAATCTCATAAAAAGTTGAAAATAAAGTTACCATTGATACAAAACATTGATTCATTAATCATTGTAGGTGTTTGGAACCAAATATGTTAATCTATTCAAGTTAATACTAGTCTAGACTAAATCTGAGTACCTAAGGCATGGGGTTGATCCAGTTCCCTCTAACAACATTTTGCACACTCAATGCAATCCTAAATGTTAAGTAACATCAATTATATTGGCTCTACCACCCCTTATGCAAGCACTATAATGTAGTTGATGATGAATGAACGCCTTCACAAAAAACACAAGGACATTTACATAAACTTCACAAAGTTGTTCAACAAGATTAAGTCAAGCCTATGATGATTGTTTACATAGATTGGGCCTATTTGACTACAAAAATCCTTTCAATTTGAAGATTAGTGCTAAAGAGCTTGATAAATGGTTCATCCCTCTTCAAAGCAAAGTTCAAAACTAATGACCTTTGCTACACAAAGAAGTTAAATCTTTTGACCATGAAAATGTCCCTAATTGCAAAGGCTTGATGGGAAGCTCACAACCAATGATACATAGAATGTGGTTGGTGGGTCCACCACTATGTGGGGAAAATTAGTGAAGACAATGCAAGACAATTTCTTCCTAGAAGGCATTTTCAAGTTCAATATTAGCACTTTGATCAGTGACTTCATGGCTCCATGAATTACGTCCATGCTCTAATGGCTCATTTTGGCATCAGAGAGGAAGATCCCAACCTTGTTATCAAGTGATAGAGTGGATTGCACTAGTATATGCAAGCTCTTATAGGTGAATATCATTGGGCCTAGATGCACATAAATTTGCATAGAAGACTAAGTATAAGTGTAATTCTAAGGATTTCACCAATTCTCTATGTCTAGTGCGTCCAATGATTTAATGACAACTTTGGTGACAAGTAGCCAAAGAACAAGAAAACATATTATAGTCTAAACAACCTTGTGTTGTCTTAAAAACAATCATCCATGACAAAATATGACCACCCAAGTTGTCCCTAGAAACTCAAGTAGCATAAGTAAATTGGTAAATTGGCATTCACAAGATGACCTCACACTCCACAATTAATGAGTGTGATGTGTGTAAAGCTATTTTTGCACAAGTTTCTAATCCTCTAACATAGGTTTGGGGGAAGAAAGTAGCAACTTTGGGCCTGTATGCACATAAATTTGCATAGAAGACTAAGTATAAGTCCAAGTCTAAATCTAAGTCTAAGGATTGCACCAATTCTCTATGTCTAGTGCATCCAATGATCTAATGACAAATTTGGTTACAAGTAGCCAAAGAACAAGAAAAAATATCATAGTCTAAACAACCTTGTGTAGTCTTAAAAAAATCGTCTATTACAAAATATGACAACCCAAGTTGTCCCTAGCAACTCAAGTAGCAAAAGCAAATTGGTAAATTGACATACACAAGATGACCTCACACTCCACAGTCAATGAGTGTGATGTGTGCAAAGATATTTTTGCACAAGTTTCTAATCCTCTAACATAGGGTTGGGGGAAGCAAGTAACAACTTCATTGATGTGGGTCCTCCAACACCATGTCCTCATAATCATAGTTAGACTCATGTACCTCAAACACAATTGAATTCAATGAAGAGAAGAGAACCCATTCCACATTCAAATCTTTGTGAATCAAGAGAATCTTCATTTAATTATTGACCATGGGGAGAATTTGATATCCTTTGTGACTATTCAACAACTTAGACTTGCAACCATACCATGCTTATCCATACAACATTATATGGTGTAGTTTGAGAAAGGAATTGCATGCCACAAATATATGCAAATTCTAGTATGCCATCTATCCATTGAAAGATAGTCACTTGTGATGTCACACCTCTACACATCTACAACACATTGTTAGGAAAACCATACTTGTAGGATCACCATTGAATCTGTAAGTTACACTCTCCAAGAATTGACCTCAATATGAAAGGAAGAATGTTTCATGTTCTCAAGATAAAGCCCAAGCTCAAATTTTTTTAGTTAAAATAACGTCGAAAGTTAATAAATGATACACAAAATTCCATTTTGTTTAGATGATCAATCCAACAATTGCAAAAAAGATGATTTCACTTATTTAAATCTCTATCTCACAACCAATGAAATGTAATCAATTAAATATGATCCTACAAGAATACATAGATATCTTGAAGGACCCAATAAGAGTTTCTCTACTCTATTAGGTTCAACACCCTATTGATAGAGTTCTTAGAGCGTCATTACCCAATGAACCTTTGTATCATATGTCCTTGCTAGAGAATGAATAAAATCAATTCCAAATACATTGTCTACTATAGAATGGATATAGAGTAAGTGCTTATCCTTGCAGAAGCCCATTTTGCTTGCACCCAATAAAGGTGGCACTTGGTGCATATGCATTGATTACCACATATCAACAAAATTATAAGAATAAGAACCCAATCTCTTGCATAGATTATATTGTAGACACTTTAAAGGGAGTAAAGTTATTCACCAAAATTGACATGAAGTTTAGCTATCATCAGGTTCCTATTGGCGATTAAGATGTTTGGAAGACAACATTCAAAGAAAAGTAGAAGTTGTATGAGTGGTTGGTTATGCCTTTTGGCTTAACAAATGCACCAACAATTTTCATGCAACGTATGTCAAACAATGTTTTGTGACCATACATAAGTAAAATTATGTGTGTCTATGTTTATGATGTTCTTATTTTCAGCAAGACATGGGAATAACACATGTCAACATACCACCCTAGTATTAAAAGTTTTGTGCAATCACAAGCTCTTTCTATCCTACTATAGAAATACACATTTTACATGAAATGCATTAGGAACCTTGGTTTCACTATATATTAGAGGAGTGCAAGTGGATATAAAGAGGGTACGAGCCATTAAAAATTGAGCTTCCCCAATAACATCACTAAGTTGTGAAGCTTTCTCATGACCTTGACAATTTTCTACAAACAATACATCTTAGCTTTATTTCATGCCACACATTTCCTTCATGAGACTTGTAAGACAAAGTAAATAAAATTGTGTACTAATGGAATACAATGAACATTATCATCACTTGGCAAGAATTATTAGCTCAAAATGAGAGCTCTTGGCCCAAAATCACTTATTTTGGTTAAAAAAACATTGAAATGTTTTCCGAGATAAAAAAGTAGTGCTATAAATATCACCACATTTATTCATTTATTATTCGAGGTTATTTAAAACAAAATCGACGTCGATGTAGTAATATTTCTACTTATTGTTATTTTTTGAAAAATGGTGAAATTGACATCACTATTTTTTCTCAAGAGCTTTTTATTTAATATTTTCCATGTTGATGTAGTGACACCATTTTGTTTTTATTTTTCAATAATTTTCTTTTCTTTATATTTTTATTTAGAGGTGATATAATAGTTCCACTATTTTGGATCATCTATTTATGTTTTTTATTTTTTTTATGATTATGGTTTCATCAATTTCCCAAATGGTTATATTTATATAAAAAAAATTAATGTCTATGTAATAATCTTTTTTAGGGGTTTTTCTAAAAGGTAACTTATTGCTATTTTTGGAAAAATGGCGATACTGATATCACCATGTTTTTTCCAAGATCTATTTTTTTAATATTTTCCATTTTTACACTATTTTGTTTTCTTAAGAGTTTTTCTTGTCTTTATATTTTTATTTAGAGGCGATATAGTAGTTCTACTATTTTGCATCATCTATTTTTTTTGTTTGTGTTTTTAATTATGGTATCATTGATTTTTCAAATGGTTATATTTAATATATTTTTTTAAAGAAAAGGATGAGCATTGGCTCAAATCTCATCTTAAGTTCCTTAATCCTTCAAAATTTAATATAATTTTACCTTGATGTTATAAATTAAAGAGATAACTCATAAAGTCTACAAAATTTAGAAAAAATAAGAAAAATTCTAGCAAAATTTTGCGACAATTTAAGAAATTTTATGCATCGAGGGAAGGGTGGTGATACCCAAAATTTCCCTCCCTCCCCCCATTGTGCATCACCACCCCTCCCTCCATGCATCAACTTTCCAAAAAATGAGCTAGATTTGGTCAAATTTAGCAAAATTTCACCAAATATTTTTAAATTTCAGGGATGTACAGAGGGGAAAAATATTGGCCCCATCCCCTCCCTCAATTCTTTAAGTGTTAATAAATTTGGAAAAATTAGGCCTACATTTTTCCAAATTTCACCAATTGTTTTTAAATTCCAAGCATGTACGGAGGGGCGACAATGTTTGGCATTTCCCCTCTCCCTCCATACTTTGAATGTTAAGTAACTTGGCCAAATTTTTCCATTAAAATTAAACCATGTAGGGAGGGGGTTGATTCCCAACATCACCCCTCTCTCTCCATGCTTTGAATGATATGACAAAATTTGACCAAAATTTAGGCAATTTTTAACAATTTTAGGCATGGAAGGAAGGAGGTCAATGTCAGGAATCGACCATAAGGTAAGGAGACAATACTAAGCATCACCTCACTCCCTCTATGTAATAAATTTCATATAATTTGGCAATTGTTTTTAAAATTCAAAGAATGGAGGGAGGAGGGGGGGAGGTGATCTGTAAACGAGAGACTTATAGCCCACTCGCTTCACCAACATGGATCCTTGGAAAAATTAAAGTTAATATCTCTATCTCAAATCTATCTTTGGCTTGCACCAAATTCTCTATCTTGTGGAGGCTACCAAGCCTCTGTCCTTTTCCCTACACAAGGACCTTTCTTCTTTTCCTAATGAGAAAGGTGTTCACTCAATATAGCCTGCACACATCAAATAGCTAGCATAATAATGACCATAAGGCCAATAAAAATCAAAGCTCTGCAATGCAACACTTTGTCCCTAAGAACTTGGTATAGTCTACTACCCAATATGACTTAAAGGTCTCTCATGAGTTTTGACTTCATTCCTCAATACATTTATGAGTGCAAGTACTCTCTGGTTTCATGATTGATTAACTTATCATTCTTTTGGTTTGAAAAATTAGTAATGATAGTCTATTAAGAAGCATTAGTATCCTACACAAAGATGACCTAATTTCCCATTGTTTGGAATTCTCTCGCCTTTGATATCAACCCATTAATGAGAAACCATGGAGTCCCCTCTAGTACACAATATTTATATATAAATATATCTTATTCATGGAATACATAGATTTTTCCATTGATATATGTCTCTTAACTACTGTCACATTCAAACCATGTCAGTTAGGATTGATATTACCAAACATGTTGCGCATAGGCGTTACTAGACTAGGTCACATAGATTTTAACACTCCAAGTCGATCCTGAGGTGCGTGGGCATTAAATAATAGATTCTAGCAATTTCATGGATGCCCAGAGGAAATATTGAGGCCATGGGAAAGTGAGACAACAAATGAGCAGTGAATGGTGTTCCTAACAACTAAGGTAAGACCATGGGCACTTTAGACAAGAAGTGAGAAATGAATGGTGCACCCAACAACTAGAGTAAAGTCATGGGAATTTAAGATCATGGGCCAATTAGAAAGAAAGTGAGAAATGAATAGTGTGCCTAATAGCTAGAGTAAAGTCGTGGGCATGTTATATAGCAAGTAAGAAATGAATGGTGTGCCCAACAATTAGGTTAAATTCGTGGGCACATTAAACAACAAGTGAGCAATAAATGGTGTGCCCAACAACTAGGGTAAAGTTGTGGGAACATTAGACAACCAAAGGACAATTACGGGTTCTATTAACAATAATACCAAGTCGTGAAATATATTAAACAACAATACCAAGTCATGGGTAGTGTGGGACAACGATAGAATGTTGTATGGAATGTCAAAAAGGTAGGTTTAATAATCCAGGTGGATATTGGTGGCCACCCACCTATTCTAAATTGCTCCTCTTGACAATTTTTAGTTCAACACGTTCTTCTGTAATTATTTGTAGTTGTGGGTTTTACACTTCCATGGCTATCTGAATCCCTACACAACTTCCATGTGGAGATTGGTGGCCGCCCACCTAATCCATTTGGCTTATTTTGAAAATTTTCATGTCAATACATATTTATGTACTTCCAGGGCTGTTTTGGGGCCCTAAACAATGTTTTTTTGGCTTGCCACAGTCAAATTGTAGACAGAGTTAGAGTTTGATGACATAATGTGTATATCTTAAAAATACCTTTCCAACGGGCTATCATGCACCTAAAATGGAGGTCATATGAAAAATTTACGACCCCGGGAAGTTGAGGTACCAAGTTACCCATCGGGGCCCACATAACTTTTGGCGTTTAATCTCCTAGGGTTAGGTTTTTGGATGTCTAGGGTTTTGGAATTCATGAGTAATGTTAAAAAGGCCTCTAGAGCCTCATTGTAATCATTCTTCTTAGACAGATGCGCGTATCAACCACATCTCTTCTCAGAGGTAACTACCACCATTCGAGCAAGTTGTTTTAAGTTTTGCAATTTTACAGTTTCAACCTATTTTATTTATTCAATAGAAGTCATTGTTCACTAGATATATGTTGTTGTTATTCGTATATCTATGTTATTTTATTCAACTTGTTATTCATTCTGTTCCGCTCATAAATCCGGACCAGTGGTATCAGAGTGGTCTTCTCTTCATTTTTTTTTGTTCGTGCATGTCCCCGACAAGATCTGGGTACAAGAAGTTGGGACTCGAACTTGTCAAGCCTATGTAAGATAGGATGCGCCGAGCCCAAAAAAAACCCATGGGGGACGAGAAGAAATATGATGGAGTAGGAGATCCTTTTACAATGTTTCTCGATGAATCCCTTGCACGACAAAGGAACGGAATGATGGACAAATTTGCACAGATCCTTCGACGACTACCCACATGAGGCACATCTTCATCAAGTGGCCATGCAACCTCCTTAAAGGTACAAGTAATTTTTGATATTCCATTATTTGAAGGACTGATAGATGTGAATGCTGTATATAAATGGTTGAATTTGCTCGAAGGGTACTTTTTGGGCCATAATTTTTTCGATGGGGAAAATATTACTTTTGCACTCCTCAAGGCCGTCCCCCATGTCAAGGAATGGTGGGATACTTACTCTTAGCAAAGGGACATAGAGGAATATGCAATATTTTCTATCTCCCCCACATGGGATTCCTTCAGGGATTCCATTAAAGAAAAGTACTACCCTCTTGGAAGCTACGAGGACCAGTACACAAGATGGACCACCCTGCGTCAGGAAAGGGACTAGACAATACCAAATTTCACCAATATTTTCCATACCCTACGCACCAAATTGGGTATTAAAGACTCTGAATGAAATATGGTGCTCATATATCGTAACTGTCTGCATAGATACATTCAAACAAAAATGGATTTTCTGGACATTGCATCATTAGGTGTGGCTTATAGATATGTTGTCAATATCAAGAAGAAATTTAAGAAGAAGAGGTGAGAGTTTGGATCTGCAAACTCCTCACAACTGAAGCAGGGAAAAAGTGACCCCAACCCACAAAACAAGGGACAAAGAAAATATGGTCACTCTCAGAAAAACTGGTCCAAACCGCAACACAAGAAGGGTAATGAGAAGTTGAAGAAGGACATGGGAAAGTGGTGTGAATAGCATAAAATACCTTGGCACAACACCAAAGAATGTCGCTCCAAGAAGTCACTAGTGGTTGAGATGAAAGCTTCCAAGTCAGAGGAAGATTCTGACTCCGAATCAAATCCAGAAGGAGGGAAGAGGATTATCAATGATGAACCCAACACCACTGTCGCTACCACCAAATTCCAGGCAAGCAAACCAGAAGAACCAAAGGAAGGGGAACGCCTCTTTCACTCACAAATGTGGTAAAGGGGGCTCCACTTCATTTCATTGTCAATAGCGGCAGTCAGAAGAACATGATATCAGCAGAGGTCGTTAAGTGGTTGGACCTTCCGATGACACCACACCTGCAACCCTACACCATCGGCTGGCTTCACTAAGGAAGAGATATATGCGTCAACCAACAATGTCATCTGCCCTATGACATCAAGCCCCTCAAAGATGAGGTATTGTGTGATATTTATCCCCTTGAAGTTTGTGATGTTATTTTAGGACAACCATATTTTTGGAAGTGATACACTGTGTATGAGTCTAGACCCTGCAATGTTATGGTTACTTTGGGTAGACAATTGTACATGATATCATAGGTAGCACCGCCTATTGATATTTCTTTAATCTCTGCTAAAAAATGTAGTAAGGTCATTTCATAGATTGGGAAGTTCGTCTTCTTTGTGATCCATGCTCACAGTAAGCAGAAGGTCCCACCACATCCGTGGCCTCTACACAGAGCCTCTCTTTGTAGAAGAAGCAAGTGGACGAGATCTTGGAAGAGTACATAGACATATTCTCCTCACCCACTGGGGTACCAACACACTACCAATTCAAGCATCCAATTGATCTAACCCGAGGTGAACCTCTTCCTAATGGACTAGTCTATCGTCGCTCATTGATGGAAAATGACGAAATAAAATGTCAGATCTAAGATATGCTTCAAAAGGAGCACATCAGACCCAACTCCTGCCCTCGCGGAAGCCCAATTTTATTGGTCTAGAAGAAAGACAGGACCTGGCGGCTCTGCATTGATTACAAAGCATTAAACAAAATCACAGTCAGGAACCGATACCCAATTCCTTGAATTGATGACCTTCTTGACCAACTTAAGGGGAAAAAGTTCTTCAACAATATTGACCTAAAGTTTGGCTACCACCAGGGTCCCATCGAACCGAGTGATGTATGGAAGACAACTTTACAATCTAAAGAAGGTCTCTTCGAATGGCTGGTCATGCCCTTTGGCTTAAAAAATCCACCAACCACTTTCATGAGGTTGATGGATGATGTATTGAGACCCTTCACCAAATTTTTTGTGGTGGTATATCTAGATGACATCCTCATCTTCAACAAAACTTGGAAGGAGCACATGAAACATATTCAAAAGGTTTTGAATACTTTGTGACAACATAAGCTATATGCCAACTTGGAAAAATTATCCTTTGGCATGAACAAGGTCCAATACTTGAGCTACATTGTTGATGAGCATGGGGTACATGTGGATCCAACTAAGATCCAAGTCATTCGTGATTGGCCAGCCCAGACCACACTAACCAAGCTTCGAAGCTTCTTGGGACTTGCCAACGTCTACCGATGGTTTGTGTTGGGATTCTCCCACATTGCATGGGTCCTTAGCCAAGTGACCAAGGGTGGTGGCAGGGAAAATTTTGCATGGGGGAAGGGACAACAATGAGCATTTGATGATATGAAGAATTTCTTGTGCTCAGCTCCTGTACTCTCGTTACCTGATCTGCAACAACCATTCAATATTGACTGATGCATCCGACTATGCTGTAGGCATAGTTCTCACTCAACATGGTCATCCAGTAGAATATCATAGTGAGACACTCTCAGATACCATCCAGAAATACTCCACCTATGACAAGGAAATGTATTACATTGTGCAAGCCTGCTGTCAATGGAAACATTACATTATGGGATAGGAGACAATCATAAACAATGATCACAAGCCTCTGCAGTTCATACAAACACAAGGGAAGTTGCAGAACGACCACCATCAAAAGTGGTCTACATACCTGCAACATTTCCATCTCAACATCAAGTATAAGACATGGAGTGAAAATCATGTCGATGAATGCCTTATTCGACCTCTCATGGATGCACTCACCACCGTGCTCCATTCATGTGGGATGAGGCATCTGAGTGACCCCAAATTTATCAGTGAGATCTTGACTTCGCCACCACCTATCAACTCTTGGGTACAGGTGCGAATGTCACCAATTTTCACATTCAGGATGGAATGTTATGCCATCTGGTCCATTTCTGTGTTCCTGCAAGTGAGCGTGCAAAGTTGATTTGGGAGGCTCACTATAGTCAGATGGAAGTACATTTTGGCGTGGAGAAAACTATGGTCGTTCTATAGAAACATTTTTATTGGCCAAAACTTCGACAGGACGTCAACACGTATATCAGATCTTGCACTGCCTGTGCCATTTCCAAGCCAAACATCAAGAAGAAAGGCTTATACACCCGACCTCTTCCTACTCCCGAGAGGTCTTGGGAATGCATCTCGATGGATTACATGTCTGGTCTTCCATCCACCAAGAAAGGAAATGATTGCATATTTTTTGTGGTTGATTGATTTTCGAAGATGGCCATTCTCACAACCTGCAAGAAGAAAATCACATCGACAGATACTGCCAATTTCTTCTTCGAACGAGTGTGGGTCCATTTTTGGATACCACAGACCATCATCTCTGATCGGGACAACAGGTTCCTCAACACATTTTGGTCGAGTCTCTGGTCACTATTGGACACCAAGATCACTAAATCCACTGCCTTCCACCCTCAAACCGATGGCCAAACAGAGGTTGTCAATCAAATGATTGTGCACATCTTGCACATGTATAACTCTAAACATCCACGTACATGGGATGATAGTCTTCCCTATGTTCAACACAACTACAATAGGGCTCTCCATAGCTCCATCGACCATATCCCATTTTAGGTGGGGTTGGGATTCCAAACTTTGGGTCCCATTGATGTTGCACTACCACTTGCAACCACAGACAAATTCTTCCCATGTTCATCCCGAGGCTGAAAAATCCACCAGATTCATTGAGTGGATTCAACACATCCTCCAACGGGTCCATGAGATTTTGCATAAATCCAATGCTAAGTACAAGAAGCTCCATGATCAACACTGAGTACCGCACAAGTTTCAGGTGGGAGAAAAGGTCTGGTTACATTTGCAGAAAGAACACCTTACAGGGCCACATTAGAAGTTCCGTCCACTTCGCTATGGGCCTTACACTATCACCAAGGATGTGGGCGACAATGCTTTTAATCTCAACTCTCCCCCCTTGGATTGAAACCAATGTTAAATGTGGACCTCCTCCGACCATATTTTCAACCATTATTGGACACCTAGGAGATCGTAGAACAATTGAAACCAACATAGATTAACCCTAACTGCATGGAACATGTATCCACTAATTAGATAGTGGACACACAGGTTAAGGGCACTTGCCAGCAAAGGATATGGCTTTATCGGGTTGTCAAGGCAGGGAAACTTCTGCACCAAGGCAAGTGGCTCACCCGGAGCCAAATTCAGCATAAATTTCCTCACCTGATGGGGGAACTCAACACAATGGATACCATTGCTTCCTAATGGGGGAGGACCGATCCATGTGGATATTGGTGGCCACCCACCTATTCCAACTGGCTCCTGTTGAGAGTTTTTAGTTCAACATGTTCTTCTGTAATTCTTTTTAATTGTGGGTTTTACACTTCTGGGGTTGTATGAAGCCCTGCACAACTTCCAGGTGGATATTGGTGGCCGCCCACCTAATCCAATTGGATTATTTTGAAAATTTTCATGTTAGTACATCTTTATTTACTTCCAGGGTCGTTTTGGGGCCCTAAATAATGTTTTTTTGGCTTGCCACAGTCAAACTATATATGGAGTCAGAGTTTGATGGAATAATGTGTAGTTATCGAAAACAACTTTCCAATGGGCTATCATGCACCTAAAATGGAGGTCGTATGCAAAAGTTACGAACCCAGGAAGTTGAGGTACCAACTTACCCATCAGAGCCCACATAACTTTTGACATTTCATCTCCTAGGGTTAGGTTTTTGGATGTCTAGGGTTTTGGCATTCATGAGTAATGTTAAAAAGACCTCTAGAGCCTCATTGTAATCATTCTACTCAGATGAAAGTGTGTAGCAGCCACATCTCTTCTTATAGATAACTACCACCATTCGAGCAAGTTGTTTTCAGTTCTGCAGTTTTACAGTTTCAGTCTATTTTATTTATTCAATAGAAGCTATTGTTCACTAGATATATGTTGTTGTTCTCTGTATCTTTGTGTTATTGTATTAATTTTTTTATTCATTTCCTTCCACTCATAAATTTGGATCATTTAAGGTGCACTCCTTGTGGAAATAAGGGCACACTATGTAAAACGCCCAACAACCACAAAAATGGCCCTCGACTAGATAACCATGCACAACAATCCAAATACTACATGGGTACTTCAAAAACACCAGCCAAGAAAGTAGATTCACGTTCCAGAGAGAGAGAATGACTCACATGAGACATGATTATCGATTTAACAAGTTTTTCAACAACTATAGAAGGAGGAACATGTATTTCCCCTCGCTTAGATCACTCAACAATGTAGGATTCCCTGTTAGAATTGGTAACCAACACCACCAATATGCTCTCCACACAGTAAAAAGAAACTCTCACATAATAAATCAAAGAATAGGCCACTCAAACATGATATAGGGAAGACATTAAAAGATAGCCAATAAACTTCAATAAACCACAATTGCAAGTTTAACCAGTAAATTACTTAGCACAAAGAGGAAAATACACTCATCGAGACATGATTTTTACCTTGGAACCCAAATGGGAAAACCAGTTTCAAATGGGGATTAGTATTCTCCTTTCAATAATCTTTGTTACAATGCTATTCATTCTTCTCCTCCTTTTCCAAAAGACCATTTGAGAATGAGAGTGAGGGAAGACATAGGGAGAGATAGGGGGTAAGGGAAGGCCAATAACCATGTCTCTTCACTTCCCATTCTTTATCCCTCTCTCATATTCATTTTCTTATCATTTAATTAATTTTTAAAACTTCTCTCACACCTTTGTTTGTCTTATTCAACTTACATTTGCATTGTTTTACAAATCTTGCATAACCTTAGTTAATTGTCATGTTGTCTTACAGGTACCGAGTCTTATCCATTCTTGGTTCAGATCCATTTTGAATCACACCTCCTCATTGAGAGGATTTTTGGTATCCAAAATCTCAAGGAAACCAATCTGGATCAATGTTGTTTACTTCTCTAGAACGTGGCTCTGATGTTGGCTCCTGGATACAACACTAACTATGGATATGGCTCTGGATCATGGCTTTGGCTACTGGATCTGGTCCTGGGTTATGGATCCGACTCTAGTTCTGGCTCACTTGTTCTTGCATTGTAGAAATATTCTCACCAACTCTCAACTTTGATAAATCTCTAGATCCAAACTTTAGACTCAAAATCCATTCCCATTTCCCTCTTTGCCTTGGAGATCATCCATCTTGGAAGTCATGAATCCAAGTCAAATGTTGGTCTTCTTGTTTTTTAGTGCGACCCCATCCTGTTTCCATCACATAAAAACTCTTGAAGAGGAAGTGTGGCTGCCTTCTTCATCTAGGATCTATTGCTTCTTAGCATGGAAACAACTCTCCAGTGCCTGCACATCCTTGCAAGCACACCATGGAGTTCTCAAGAACTCCCCTAAGGTCATTGACCTCTGTGCACCATTCTCTGACAAAAATCCATGATGGGGTTCTTCAAATGCAATACAAAAAACAAGACCAGGTTGTGGTTTCTCTTGTCATCAACCCATGTCCCTTGTTATTTGTTTTGATGCTCTCCTATATGTTGGCACCAAAAGTTATGGGTAAAGATCATGCACATGCACAAAAGTAGTTGTGCATGCCTATTTAGTTTTTATGCTCACTTAAGTAGTTGCAGAGTGGGTGACAGGAGGTGTGCGTGCCGGTTCAAGTTTTCATAATGTGTGCCAGTACAAGTTCTGCCATTGCATGTTGGTCTGAGTGTTGGGATGCATGCCAAAAATTAAGAAGACATTTCATGCATGCAACAATCAAGAAAAGGATCTTCATGAAATCTGCTTGAATGATTACTTCAGGTAGCATCAAAGATCATGGAACAATAAGGAGATGAGCTGGCAAGGTGGTTAAGATGGCCATGATTCCAAAGAGGCTATGCGGAATGCATGTGAGTGATAGAAGAGTGTGAGAAGGAAGCAGAGGAGCGAGTGGTGAAGAACTAAAAGTGTCAGAGCGTAGAGATGAGAAGAAAATAAAAGGGAACAATGACAACATAAAGAGGTTTGGTTAGTTGGTCATGTTAGCTACTCAATTGGTTAGCTAGTAGTGAATTTTGTTGTTTTCAATGTCCTTGAGCTCACTTTGAGCCTATGTTTTGTAATGTATCTAGTTGTGAATCTGGGTCCACAATGTATGCAGAGTGTGAAAGAAAGCACATGGTGCTATGCAATGTAACACTGGGTAAATGTATAAGAGGGCTCTGTTGTTGTCAATTGATAAGTTTCTTAATGTATGCCTGCAGATGGTTGAATGAGGATAATAAATCTGTCATGATTTTGGTCTTATGATTTGTTGATCATGTGTTAATTGAATGTGTGAGTTGTTGTTATATGTTGTTAGTCATTGAGAAGATTGCAATGGATTGTATGAATGCTAACCCAGCTGGATTCATGTGTAATTAATCCTTCATCATCGACACAAGACCCTATGGTCTTTATGATTCTCATGGTGTCTCAGGTGAGACCTTCTTTAGTATTTGGATGATGATTGATATGTTGACACCTTAAGTTTTTTGTTGGTCAACTCTTGATGAACCCTGGGTATTCAACCCCCCCGTGTTAAGAAGGACGTGGACAATCGTAGAATGATCCAACAAATGGATTTGTTGTCGAGACCTATGTTGGACAACGGAGAGGGGGGGTGAATCAGTTGTTACCGTGCTTAAACAATTATGCTTCTTTTAAAATCTTTACAGGGCACTTAATGATGATCAAAATAATGCAAGGAAATAAACAATGGCACATTCAACATCAGTCACATATATGAGAAACACAGAGACATATATTTCCCAAGGAAACCCATACAGGGTAAAAACCTCCTCTTCTTTATATGATAAGTATTGTTTACATTCTTTACATTATCATACATATGAGTACCAACTCATTGTGAGGCTACAACCTCTGTTTTGAAAGCTGCAACTTGCTAGGAGCACCAACTCTCTGTTTTTCTCTAGCACCCACTAGAAGGAAGCACCAACTCCCTGGTTTATCTAGCACCAACTAGAAGGAAGCACCAACTCCCTGGTTTCTCTAGCACCAACTAGAAGGAAGCACCAACTCCCTGGTTTTTCTAGCACCAACTAGAAGGAAGCACCAACTCCCTGTGTTCAAGCACTCACTTGAACCTCTAAGGACACCAGTCCTCCCTAGCACCTCCCAACCACCCTGGATTATGAATATGAAATACTGAAACCTATTACAATGATATAGTGTTCAATAACAACTTACCAGTCTCATCACTGTTCTGCAAGATTTTGCTACTCAGACTTCCTCACTGTCTTCCAGCATGCATCCGTTGCCCATTCTGTTCTTCTGCTTTTTATGCTTTGTGCGCCATGTCCATTCACTGCACAGTTATTCTTCTGTTCTATTCAACTGCTGCACTCTAATCCTTCTTCATGCATGAATCACCTTCAACAACAACATCCACAACAACTCTAGCAACAACAACAACAACAACATTTCTTCTCTGTACCGTGTACTTCTGGCTTCTATGCAACTTGTGCATGGGATATTAGCCATCCCTCTGCATGCTCACAACGCACCAATTTCCTCCACAACTCGAGTGCTCTGTCTGATCATCATCGTGACTCTTCAGCTTCTTTGGCCGTTTTTCCACTCGTTCAACATCACTGTATGTTATGCTGAGATTCCTCAGCCTCTCTGGTAGTTGAGACTCTTCGCCTTCTCTATGACAGTCGAGCTTACCTTCTCTGTTCCAGTTACAGGCTTCAATTCTCTTCCATCTGTCAATCGCCTGTATCAATAATCCTCAATCCAATGGAAGATGCCTTAAAAGACTCTTCATCTTCTTTTGCGATCACACTTAGTCCTCTTCGAGTCCTCTGGTAGAGATCATCATTTGTTTTAGCTGTTACACCGAGAAGCGCAAAAGTATCCCTTCAATCTTGTTCAACTTCACCTGAACCGTTGGATTAAGAATAAAGAATCTTGTGCCTGTTTCTCCATTTCGTAATTTGACATTTTGGGATCCCTGTGGTGAAGCTTAGCACCTCTAGCTTCTTCCTCCATCTTCCATCGGTGTGCCCAATGGCTGTGACCGCACGCTTATGCATAAAACGCTTTTTCAATTTCGCATTTCGTGAATCTGGAGATGAGGCATCTCGACTCTCCAAGTTGCGATCCCCAAAACCCTGAAATGGAGCTTATCTGAACTGAATCCTTCCCTTCTCGTGACCACCGACGGTCACCATAGGCTATGCCAAAAGGCGCTTCATATTTTGCGAGTTTCCACACCATGCTCCATTGACTCCAACTTAGCAAAATTCCAATTGCTTGCCACTTGTCCTATGATTTGACAGTTCAGATCTGATCTTGATTCAACAGCTTAGATCATATCACGATTTCGACGTTCTTGTGGTTATGTTTCTTGCCTCTCCAAGTCGCGATTCGCGAAACTCCGAAATGGAGTCGAATCATTGGTCCAGATCACACCTTGATCTGATGGCTGCGATTAAATCATGATTTCGCATATCAGATCAACGGTCAACGTTCTTGGTGATCTGACGGTCCTGATATTTTCGTGATCTCGCATCTCGCTGTTCCTTAGATGGAGATTCTCGTCACTCCAAGTCGCGATAGGCGAGACTCCGAGATGGAGCTCAGATCAACATTCCTCGTTCTTGGTGATCTGACGGTCCTAATATTTTCGTGATCTCACATCTCACTGATCCTTAGATGGACATTCTCGTCACTCCAAGTCACGATTCGCAAAACTCCGAAATGGAGTCTTTGACTAGCTCTGATCTTTCGCCACGCGTCCTCTTGATCCAACGGTCCATGACTGTCCTTTCTGATGTGGTCTGCCATATTCACCTCCTGGATCTGACGGCCCAGATCACACCTTGATCTAATGGCTAGGATCATTTCTCCATTTCGCATTTCACCACTTCTGTGGTGAAGTGTTTCGACGCTTCAACTCCACTTTGCGATTTCGCCTCTTCGGTGGTGAAGTGTTTCGACACTTCAACTCTCGGTATCTGAAATTTTAAAATGGAGTTTACTCTTCCATTATCACTGCTCTGCTGATCATGCTGATCTTTTCCATCGCTGTTCTTGCCATCAATGACAAGCTTACTCCCAACTGTAAACCTTCCAACAATCTCCCCCTTTGGCATTGATGGCAACCCTGAACGGCTGCGCTAATATGTTTGGACCTCCAAATGTAGCATCCGATCCAGACAACTCCTTTTCTCCCCCTTTGACATCAATGTCAAAGAAAACATGCTCCCCTTGAGCTGTTGCATTAATTTTAGGAGGTATCAGATATGGAACCAATACAGGAATCCCCCTAACAGGATGGACTCTCTTAGATGTGAGATGGGATGACACCCAACTTCTGTCTGAGATTTTCAAATGGTGTCTTGGCTAGGGTTTTAGTAAATATGTCTGCAATTTGTTCTGTAGTGGGAATGTAATGGACCTGAACAATCTGATTGCTAACCTGCTCTCTCAGAAAATGATATTTTATGGGAATATGCTTGGTCTTGGAGTGGAAGACAAGATTTTTAGACACACTGATGGCACTAGTGTTATTACAATGAATTGGGATCGTTGCAGTGTATTTTACCTCTAACTCTGCAAGTGTCTGAATCATCCATAATACCTGAGTGCAATAGGTAGCAGCAACAATGTACTCCGCCTCTGTGGTTGATAAAGAAATGGAACCTTGATTTTTACTAAGCTAGGCTACTAAGGAGTCACCCAGGAAGAATGCGCCTCCACTGGTGCTTTTTCTCTCATCAACACAGTTTGCCCAATATGCATCTGAATAAGCAGTCAACTGAAGATTTTGATTTTTGGGATACCACAGACCATAAGTCATTGTTTCTTTCAAATACTTGAATATCCTTTTGACAGCTTGCAAATGACTTTGTTTAGGTGGAGCCTGATATCTTACTACCATTCCTACAACATGCATTATGTCTGGGCGAGATGCTGTGATGTACAACAGGCTGCCTATCATTGATCGATATGACCTTTGATCAATATCAGGTGAATCATCATCCTTGCTTAATTTACATCCAGTTACCATAGGTGTAACCACAGGTTTAGAATCTTCCATTTGAAACCTTTTCAATATTTCTCTTAGATATTTTTCTTGAGAAATGAACATCCCTTCGGGCCTCTGAGTAATTTGCAGACCAAGAAAAAATGACAGTTCTCCTATTATAGACATTTCAAATTCAGACTCCATGGCAGAAGCAAACCATTGTACCAATGAATCCTTATTACATCCAAAGATGATGTCATCTACATAGACCAATACGATGAGAAAATCATTATCCTCTGTTTTAATATACAGATTGCTGTCAGTTGTTCCTCTCTTGAACCCTTTGTCTTTGAGATACGTATCCAGTCTGTGATACCAGGCACAAGGGGCTTGTTTTAAACCATATAAGGATTTCTTGATCTTGCATACTAAGTCAGGGTTATCAAACACTTTGAAACCCTCTGGTTGTTCCATATAGACTTCACTTAAATCTCCATTTAGAAAGGCTGACTTGACATCCATTTGGTAGACTTTAAACCTTTTATGACAAGCATAGTCAAGAAACATTATGATAGCTTCTAAGCTTGCTACGAGCGCAAATGTTTCATCAAAATCCAGTCCTTCTATCTGAGTATAGCCTTTACAGACTAACCTTGCTTTGTTCCTGATAACTTGTCCTTGCTCATTCAACTTATTCTTAAAGATCCATTTGGAGCCAATGACATTTTTACGTTCAGGTCTTTGAACCATCTCTCACGTATTTTTTTTCTCAATCTGATCAAGTTCTTCATTCATTGCTTTAACCCAATGGTCATATTTGCTGGCTTCATTAAAATTCTTGGGTTCCATCATGGATATGAAGGCTATATGAGATTGTTTGGTGTTTTTGATTAGCTTTCTCCTGGTTTGTACACCTTTGTCTTTTTCTCCAATTATCTGACTTGTAGGATGATTCTTTTGAATGATTCTGGAGGAGGAATTTGTAGTTGACTGCTGATTTGAGTCTGTCTGAGTGTCTGAGT
>ML780770.1:757307-769767 GCA_009831015.1 Picea engelmannii | reverse complement strand
CACCCACTAGAAGGAAGCACCAACTCCCTGGTTTCTCTAGCACCAACTAGAAGGAAGCACCAACTCCCTGGTTTCTCTAGCACCAACTAGAAGGAAGCACCAACTCCCTGTGTTCAAGCACCCACTTGAACCTATGAGGACACTAGTCCTCCTTAGCACCTCCCAACCACCCTGGATTATGAATATGAAATATTGAAACCTATTACAGTGATATAGTGTTCAATAACAACTTACCAGTCTCATCACTGTTCTGCAAGATTTTGCTACTTAGACTTCCTCACTGTCTTCTAGCATGCATCCACTGCCCATTCTGTTCTTCTACTTTTTATGCTCTATGCGCCATGTCCATTCCCTACACAGTTCTTCTTCTGTTCTATTTAGCTACTGCACTCTAATTCTTCTTCATGCATGAATCAACTTCAACAACAACATCCACAACAACTCCAGCAACAACAACAACATTTATTCTCTGTACCGTGTACTTCTGGCTTCTGTGCAACTTGTGCATGGAATATTAGCCATCCCTCTGCATTCTCACATCGTGCCAATTTCCTCCACAACTCGAGTGCTCTGTCTGATCATCATCATGACTCTTCAGCTTCTCTGGCCGTTTTTCCACTCGTTCAACATCACTGTATGTTATGCTGAGATTCCTCAACCTCTTTGGCAATTGAGACTCTTCGTCTTCTCTGTGACAGTCGAGCTCACCTTCTCTGTTCCAGTTACAGGCTTCAATGCTCTTCCATCTGTCAATCTCCTGTATCAATAATCCTCAATCCACTGGAAGATGCCTTGAGACTCTTCATATTCTTTGGCGATCACACTCAGTCCTCTTTGTGTCCTCTAGTAGAGATCATCATTTGTTTATGCTGTTACACTGAGAAGCGCAAAAGTAGCCCTTCAATCTTGTTCAACTTCACCTGAACCATTGGATTAAGAATAAAGAATCTTGTGCCTGTTTCGCCATTTCATAATTCAGCATTTCGGGATCCCTGTGGTGAAGCTTAGCACCTCTAGCTTCTTCCTCCATCTTCCATCGATCTGCCCAATGGCTGTGACCACGCACTTATGCATAAAGCGCTTTCACGATTTCGCATTTCGTGAATCTGGAGATGAGGCATCTCGACTCTCCAAGTTGCGATCCCCGAAACCCTGAAATGGATCTTATCTGAACTGACTCCTTCCCTTTTTGTGACAAACGACGATGACCATAGGCTGTGCCAAAAGGCACTTCATATTTCGCGAGTTTCCACACCATGCTCCATTGACTCCAAGTCAACAAAATTCCAATTGCTTTCCACTTGTCCTCTGATTCGACGGTTCAGGTCTGATCTTGATTCAACAGCTCAGATCATATCTCGATTTTGCATATCGCAATTTCAACGTTCTTGTGGTTATGTTTCTTGCCTCTCCAAGTCGCGATTCGCGAAACTCTGAAATGGAGTCGGATCAACGATCCAGATCACACTTTGATCTGACGGCTGCGATTAAATCACGATTTCACATATCGTTGTTCCTAAGATGGAGGTTCTCGTCACTCCAAGTCATGATAGGCGAAGCTCCGAGATGGAGCTTAGATCAACGGTCCACGTTTTTGGTGATCCGACGGTCCTGATATTTTCGTGATCTCGCATCTCGTTGTTCCTTAGATGGAGATTCTTGTCACTCCAAGTCGTAATAGGTGAGACTCTAAGATGGAGCTCAGATCAACGGTCCTCATTCTTGGTGATCTGATGGTCCTGATCTTTTCGTGATCTCGCATCTCGCTGATCCTTAGATGGAGATTCTCGTCACTCCAAGTCGCAATAGGCGAGACTCCGAGATCGATCTCAGATCAATGGTCCTCATTCTTGGTGATCTGACAGTCCTAATCTTTTCGTGATCTTGCATCTCGCTGATCCTTAGATGGAGATTCTCGTCACTACAAGTCCCGATTCGCGAAACTACAAAATGGAGTCTTTGACTAGATCTGATCTTTCGCCACGCATCCTATTGATCTAACGGCCCACGACAATCCTTTCTGACGTGGTCTGCCATATTCACCTCCTGGATTTGATGGCCCAGATCACACCTTGATGCAACGGCTAGGATGATTTCGCCATTTCGCATTTCGCCACTTTTGTGGTGAAGTGTTTCGATGCTTCAACTCCACTTTGTGATTTCCCCACTTCGCGATTTCGCCACTTCGGTGGTGAAGTGTTTCGACACTTCAACTCCTGGTATCCGAAATTCTAAAATGGAGTTTACTCTTCCATTATCACTCCGCTACTGATCATGCTGATCTTTTCCATTACTGTTCTTGCCATCAATGACAAGCTTACTCCCAACTGTAAACCTTCCAACAACCTAAAGGTTTTTTATTGAATGATGAAGGAAAAGAATGAGGTGGTATCCATCTTGGGAGGAAATACAAGATTGGTTGACTACGATGGAAGATGAGTTTGCTTGATGAGAAAATCAAGGTATGAATGTTAATGTGAAGCAATGGAAGGATAGATATATATAAACTGATATGAATGAATTTTTCTTTGTTGAATTTCCATGTCTAATGTATGAATGGTTGAAGAGGAAAGCTGCTACTAATACTACTTTGAGGCAACAAGAACCTTTGGTCTAGGATCAGTTCATGATTGATAGGATGAAGACATTCGATAATAAGTGGACTCGAGGCATTGAATTCTAGTTTTCTCGGGTGAAGAAAGGGTATATAATTAAATTTTCTATTGATTACATTGATTCTTTCAGCGAGGTTGAAAGAAAGTTCATGGAAGGTCCTAGGAGAAGGATGCCAGGAGAAATCCCACTCTGTACAAAGATGTTATTCATGGAGAAGGGGTTGATGCACATGGATCCCAACATGATGGTTGAGTAGACTCCCCTAACGATCAGGGGGGATGAAAAGACAGGGGAAAAGTGAGAGAGGAGATTGATCCGAAGAGGAGGTGTTATCACTTGGTAAATTGTTGGGTTGAAGAAAACGATATACCAAGGTAACCTACAAACCAACTTTAATACTGGAAACTAGCCTTCACAATCTAAAGAGGGATCTCTCTGAGACCTAGTCTCTGACAAATAATAAATTTGGACCAACGACTAGATTTAGATGCTTGAGAAAGTTTTTCCTAGTTTCAATGGCAAGGAAGTATAGTAATTTTGGGGGTATGGAGTCAACCCCCTGAAACTAAGAGAAATCAATGACTGGTAGGGGAAGCTTTGAGAGGACAAAGGATAAATAGGTAATGGTCTTTCAATTTCAATATTGTTGTGTATGGTGAAAGAAAGGATAAACATAAATCAAATCAGAGCACCATTAGAGATGAATTCCAACCTAACTTAGAAGAAAACACATAGTTTAAATGGTTGAGTCTAAAGCACCACAGGATGAATTTTAAACCCTTTAAATATTTCCAATTTAAACGAATGAAACATACATGAATTTGCAGGAAAAAAAAGTACATACAAAGATAGGATCACAATACATCAAACCACCACCACTAGAATATTTTCATCGAAAGCTTCATGACCTCTGCATTTATTTTTCCATCATATTCAGAAAATTACATTCAAGAGTTCCCTGTCTACACTCTTTTTCCAACCCAACTTACATAAAAAATATTCAATATATAGAGAACTGATGCCCTCCTGGGATGCTAGGTTCGTACTACTTCCCCCTAGAATTCTGGATTCGGTTACTCTTCCCCTGGAAAACCTCTTCAACAAAATTTACAAAAAATAGAAACCTGATTGTGCCCAATCATAACATAAATGACATATTCATTTCAATCATTTGGTAATGAGTAAGATTCGACCATCTGGTTGTGATAAGTCAACATTTTCTTCTAAGGGGTGCCCGAGTAATCATGCGTACTACTGGAAACTCTGTCACCTTTGTATAGCGGACTCTGGTTGCTACTGCACGATTACTAGATATAACATGCGCATGGCGAGTTTGTGTAGAGGATGTCCCTTTTTGGTCACTCGTGCAACTCCAAGTGGCAACAATGGTTGGGGACCATGCATCTCCTTCAAAACTTGCATGCGTTTCATTAATACCTTCCCTTCTCATCATGTAAGATTATAACGTTTGCGCAATGAATATTCACTGCACAAGTGCTGCATCTGACTTCTTGATAATGTAAGAAAGCAAGCTATGTATGGATAAAGATTCCATGCCATGATCCAAAAATACAAAAATAGGGCTCCCTTACTCATGCTTCCGCAACTCTAGTTAGGGGATTTAGCTTGTCCTTATTTTCTGCCTCCAACTTCGCTTGCAACCTTAAATCTCTGACTGTTTTTCTTAAAGACAAGTTTCATTTGTTCAAAATATTCACCTGTCTCAACAAAACCACATTTCTTTTTAGTTTTGATTAAGCACCAGAGAGATTTGCACATGCATTATCAATAGCTGGTATTCACTCTTTGAAATGTTTCGTGATTTTTTTTTCTTTTTCCGACATTCTCTTTTCCTCCCTAAGATCAATGATTACATATTGGACCTCTCTGAGCTATTTTTAAATCCAATTCATTGTTTTCTCTTGTTGTGGGCAAGGTAGGGGATAACTTACCTGCTTGACTCTGTGAAGCTGGTGTTTCAATAATATTTTCTTCCAGCTGTCTTCTCAACTCTCTGTTTTCTTGATAAAATTGGGCTATAACGTGTTGCACTTTCTTTATTTGTTGCTTCATTTTCTTAGTATTTTCATTTTCCTCACCTAACTCCACATGTCTTTCATCAATTCCCTTATTTTCACCTTCACCGAGCTCTAGCTGAACTGTGTGTATGGGAAATCTCTTGGCGGAGGACTTGGTGCAAGGTTTACTGGGATCTTGGATCTCCTCAGTTTTATCAGTCAATATTGACTTGCTTTTCTTATGGGATGTTGGCTGATTGAATGATGAGTCTTCTATTTATTTCCCTTCTATTTTTTTCAGTAACATCTTCGTTTCTCACCTCTGAACTATGAAGTGTTTATTCCTCTGCAAATAGAGGGATGTCTCCTTTAACGTCTCTGGGAATGTTAGCCGAAATCATAAAATAATTACAATCCTTGTTAAAATGTCTCAATTCTTCAACCACTAACATATTAATTAATGAAAAATGGAATAAGTTGTTCCTTGGATGATCAACCTTGGCCTGGACACTATCTGCCATATTTCCCAGGCTTCGGCACAAGAATAAAGGTAAGTTTAAGGGATTTTCCCCTATGAAGTGCATCAGTAACCCGATGTGGTATGGATACACCCTGTCGAACCTTCCTTCACAGGTGAAATATTTTATGGTTATCTTCAAAAGTTTCTCGAAAGGCTACAGGAGACATTGGCTTGGAATGTCGGCTCTAATTTTTCGATTTCGACATTCGGGCTTGATGAAATCCATATAACATGAAATGTTTAAAGGCATAAATCTAAACCATTTTCCTTTGTGCGGAGGGATCTCCGTCATAGCTAGAAAAGTTTACTTCGTCACTTGGAAAGTGATTCCCGCAATTGTCGCGCTGACCCCAATAAAATTGAGGGCGAACTGCTCAGCTAGTTTCACATTATATCCTTGAATCCTTTTGCAGAAACACATACATTCGGCTTGTTCAAAAGACACCCTAATCACCAGGTCTTCATTTATTAACTCCAAATCCTAAGGTTCAAACCTCACGGCCCTGCCACTTCTCCCATTCTTTCTTTTTCTTTGGGAAGTTGCCATGATGCTGGTATATATTAATTTTACGCATGCAATAATGAATTGTAATACCCTCTCTGTGCGGAAAATAAGAAGGATGAAATTTTCAGAAACTGCAAGAAAAGGTAGCAACATGAATCTTTTCATGGAAAACAAATCAGTAATGGAAATTTCTAGCATGGCAGTAAAGTGCGACGGAAAAATTCGGCACAATCGGGAAACTCGGCGCGGGCAGTAAAGTGTGGAAATTTTTTTTGGCACAGTGGGGAAACTTGGCGTGGTAGAAAACAAAAATGGGAGACTTGGCACTCTAGGAAATTGTGACGGAAAAGTTTGGTGCAGTGGATAGCTCGACGTGGCAGTAGGAAATTCAGAAGGAAGAAGGTCGATTGTGAGAATAAATAACTCGTACAAAAAGCTAGTTTGCAACAAGCTCCATAAGACTTTAATAAATGGCTGAAAACAATGGAGGAGACGTAGCAAAATAAAAACAACAGGCTTACGTAACGACTGACCACAAATAAATTTTACGCAATGAAGGCCTCCAATGCTTGCTGAAAAAACTACGGTTGCCGCACAAACATTGAAAGTGAAGGAGAGGCATGAAGGGTGACCAATATTTATGCTTGAATGGAAACATAATGAAATCATAGAAAATGATAGTAAATCCATGGAGAAGAGAAGTTCGAGAGTAGGTTGAATATTTGTGCCGCAAACTCGTGTGATGGGTACACTTTTGAATTGTGCAAAGTACAAATGATAGAAGTGCCATGATTTTTTACTTTTTTGACTTCACGACTAGGGAATGATGCTCATAATATCTTTCGACATGAACTTTATCCCAACCACTTGACTCAATTTTGGTAAATAATTTCCACTTTTTCGACATGACTCGAGACTTAGGGAAGTGGACCTTTACGATTTAAACATGGAAAACCTTACACCCATTTAACCAACTTATGGCCAGACCCGTTACTCGATAATTTTGAACCACTCTTTATTTGGTCACTGACCTTATAAACTTTGATGCACTGGCTATGACTAATCTAGGACTGACTCTAACTACAAAAATCATGGTGCTAACAATTGGCTCCAATGGGGATGTTATCCTCCTAGTGAGGTAGAAAATAAAAATAGACAAAGTGCCTGAACATTGGGCTTTATTTGACTCAAAGACTCTAAAATGACAAAACAAACTTGTTTCAAGACCCTCTTGACACAACTATGACTAAATTCAGTATAAACTTAGGGCCTTCACTATGAGCTTCAATTTTTGTCTAATTATTGATTTGAAATGCTTTATCTGAAAATAAAAATGGTTATTTAAAATGACATGAAGAGACTGATTTTTTTTGTTAAAAACGATAATGTTTGAGAAAATTTTCATTCATAGTTCCCCCACCAATAAGATATCCATTAATCTCTTGCAGCAAATAGGAATTGTTCCCATGGTATGCAACAATCTTGAATGGTCCCAACCAAAGATGATCAAACTTCCCATGCCTCCCTATGTCTTCATTTCTTGCATCCCACTTTAGTACCATAATTTGCCTTGAAATCATCTTCTTTGGTGTGTCTGTTGAAAATTCTTTTCATTTTATCTTGGTGTAGTGGTGATTTATTGAAGACTTGTTCTCTCATTTGTTGCACATGGACCAATTGGTTTATTATCCTTAGAGCATTGTTTGGTTAAGCTTCTTTCTCTTGCCCCAGTCTTCTCACTACCAGTCCTAATGAGGTAGGAAAAACTGCCTCTATACCATATACAATTTGAAAAGGTGATGTGGAAATAAACCTTTTAGTGGTGATCATGTCATCCCATAATGCATAGATGAGATTTTTGGGCCAACATTTCTTGTTTTCCTGCAGAAGCTTCTTAATAATCCTGGTCAAGATTTTGTTAGACGATTCAACCAACCCATTACCCTGTGGGTAATAAGCCGTGGAATGGCCCAAAGTTATGTTATAATCATTGCAAAATTTCTCCATTTTCTTAGATTTGAATTTCGTTGCATTTTCAGTAATGATCTTGACTGGATAACCAAATCTAGACAAAATATTACTCTCTAAAAATTGAATGATGACAATATCAATAGCTTTCCTTGTGGGGACCGCTTCAATCCATTTGGTAAAGTAGTTTGTGGCTATCAGCATCCACCTATTCTAAGCTGAGGATGGCAGATGAATTTATCTTATAAAATAAAGGCCCCATTGAATGAATGTTGCTTCAACAGAGATAGGCTTTAAAGGTAGGGGATGCAAATTTCTTTTTCCATCAAATATTTGACATTCATGGTAGCTAGAAACTACCTTGTATACATTAGAAAAACTACCAGGGCAATGGAACCCTTCCCTCAGTATTTTGTGTGCGGTGGTATTCCAATAATGATGTCCCCCATAGTCACCTTTGTGAAACTATTTAATAGCCTTTTTCATTTCTTCCTACAACAAACAATTTAGTAAGATCTCACCTGGATCTTTCCAATACAGAGAATTGTCCAGAATGCAAAACTTTGTTTCTTTCAACTTAAAAAATATGTCTTTCATTTTTCTCAATTCAGGAGGAGCTCGTAAGTTTCTTAATACATAAATAACATCAACATACCAAGGAGAATCAAGGAACTTCTGGGATATATGTGGGATTTCTTCTTCTTCTGAATTTTTTGACAAATCAACAATAAAATTGATTCCCAAAATATCACAATTTGATTGCACCATTAATTTTGCAAGCCCTTGACCCTTAATCATCTTTGTAGGATTGATTTCGAGGTCATATTCCAACATTACTACTATCTGTTTTCCCCTTCTTCCTTCAGGATCATTCTGAGTCAAAATATCCTTTACAAAATTGCTAGGCACATAAGCAATGATATGGGAATGCAAAATATAAGTTATGAATTCTTTAAGGGCCTTCACCAAGGCATATGCTTGTTTTTACATGATGTCATACTTTAGTGGGGAGTCTCTCAATGTCCTGCTACAATAATATATGGGTATTTCAAAGTTATGATCATCTTTTTGCAAAACAACACCAGCAATGGTGTGTTCTGAGGCAAAGGAAAATAAGATAAAATCTTTTGCAAAATTCAGGTTGGATAACACTGGAGCTTTGGTCAACGCCACTTTAATATCTTCAAATGAATTCCTAGCTTCATGAGTCCATTTTATTCCATTTCGTTTCATAATCATATTTTTTATATACTTTATGATCTCAGCCAAGTTGGGAATGAACCTCCTCAAAAAATTTACTTTTCCTAGAAAGACTGTACCTCTTTCTTGCTCCTGGGAGTGTCGATTTTCAGAATTGATTCCACTCTATTGGGGTCTATTTTTATGCCTTCTTTTTAAATGATGTGTCCAAGAATTTTTCCTTCTTTAATTCCAAAGTTTGATTTTTTTGGATTTAACGAGATGCCAAACTTTCTACATTTCAGGAAAACCTTTCTTAGATGTTCAAGATGTTTATCATCGAAATCCGAAAATACAGTGATATCATCCAAGTAAATCAAAATAAAATTATCCTTTTCATTGGCAAAGGCTATGTTTGTGGCCCTTTGGAAAGTCACTCCAGCTTTCATAATCCCAAAATGCATTTTCACATACATGAAAGTGCCCCAAGGTGTTGTAAAAGTTGTCTTCTCTTGGTCATCCGGATGCACCATAATCTAGTTGTATCCAGAAAAACCGTCAAGCATTGATATCTTTTGAGATCCCACTAGATTCTACAGGATGTAATCCATCTTAGGAAGTGGACAATTGTCTTGAGAGACACCCTGTTTAGATTCTGAAAATCAACACATAATCTTATCTCACCACTTTTCTTCCTGACAGGCACTAGGTTAGCCACCCACTTGGAAAATCTTAAGGACACAATAATCTTGACATCAAACAATTTCCTTACCTCCTTTTCAATCAATGGCAACAACAGAGGGTTGATTCTTCTCAACTTTTGCTTGAAAGGTTTATGATCATCCTTGATGGGAATTACATGTTGAATTACCTTAGTATCATAGACCTTTAAATATTCATAACTCCATGCAAAGACATCAAGGAAGTCCTTCATAAGGATGATATACCTTGTTTTGATTTTTGGACTGAGCGTTTTTTACAGTTTGATGATCTTGGGATCTTCTTGAGTCCCAATGTTGCAATCTTCTATATCCTCATCATTTGCAGTGATCTTAGGATTTATGGCTACATCATTATTGTCAAAAATATTTTCTAATGGGACCAAGCCTTTGGGAATAATGTTATTTTTCAGCTGCACTATATCTCTTCCAACAATCTGATTTTGAAAAAGGTCATTATTGTTGAACACAACCGTGTCTCTATTCACTTCACAACAACACTCATCATCAATAATTAAATTATCAAATTCATCACTTATTTGAAGGAATATTTCTACATGTTTGTCGTATTCAAATACTTTCCAATATTTAATTTTATTAGGTACTGCTGGCCTATGTTTGACTTCAATTTCATACTTTTTATTTGGAAAAATTGGAATTTTGAAAATCAAAGATGAAGTAGCCAAAGCATCCGCAATTTGATTTTGTCCCCTAGGAATCATTGACAAATTGTATTCTAAAAACTCTTCAAGAAGATCAAGCACTAAATTCTTATATCCTCTCAATCTAGGATGCTTTAATTGATATATACCTTTTACCTGGTTAATGTCAAGCTCGAAATCTCCATGTACAACTATCCTTCTAGCACCCAATTCTTTTAAAGTCTTCAATCCCAAAATCAGTGCCTCATATTCGGCCATATTATTGGTACAATCGAAAGCGAGCTTGTAAGAACATAGTTTTGTACCCATCTTGGGAGGGTTAATCCACACACTAGTTCCAACTCCTTCCTTGCTAGCAGCTCCATCAAAACTCATATTCCATATTTCATCTTGTGCATTGTTTTGTTGATCTGTAATTTCCTCTGTTCGATGCTCAATTTTGTCTTTGATAACCATGACAGTTGTTGGAATCCCCTCTTCAAAACTCAAGTTATTATAGAAAATAGAGGAACCAACTTCAGTATCAATAGAGTAAATAGGATCATTATTTGGTTGAGTTTTTCTACTCACCATGCACTTGAGAAACACTTCTCTGTACAACCTCCTTTCTTGGCCAAAAACAAAGATAGTAGCATATGACATGTCCATTTGCAAAGTTCATTTCAAATTTGCAGCCCAATATCTAGATAACAACATGCCAAATTTCAGAGGGATGTCGACAATCACCACATTCATGATCATATTTTTTGATGGGATTTGAGACAATGATACGACCAGACCTTTGATTAAACCTAAGCACTTCACCTTCCTTGAGTCAGAAGAGAAAATATCCTTATAAGGCCTTGTAATGTCTAGGCCCAACTCATCCATGACCACCTTGGGCATCAGATTATGTGATTCTCCTGAATCTAACATGGCATTATGTAAGGTCATGTCATGAATTTTAAGGCTAACATAGAAAGGAGGAACATCATCAACATCACCACTCTCTTCCACACACGGGCCGAATAAGATAGCAGGGTGATCATCTTGTATGTTCAAGGTGTCAAGGGATTCTTCCATTTTTAGCATTTTAATGATATGATTCATATATTATCCATTCTTGATCAGCTCATTAAACAGAACATATTTTTTTGTTTTATCCATTTCTCTTTCAAAATTAAAAGGAGACCGAGCTTTTTCTACCTCTTTGATGACCATTTCCTTTCTTGCCTCATGCATTTTCTTTGGGGGATCTTATTTTGATTTTCCTTTCTCCATTACATCCTTTACTAGATTATCTTTCTTCGGTTGGCTTGAAGAAGGTGTATTTATCTGAATTTCCCATGTAGGATTTATTAGATTACTGAGAGGGGGGGGGTGATGAATCAGTAATAGAGCAATAGTAATATTTTTTTAACCAAATAATCCAAGTGTTGTATCAATGTAGAATTATCATCCAATAATGAGCAATGAACAAATGAACAATCATACACGTACACAGTACACCAGTGTCTTACGTGGAAACCCAAAGTGGGAGAAAACCACATAATTCTTTTTCTTATATGTCTTGAAGAATTACATTCATTGGAAGCACCAACTTCCTTTGTTTTGCAGCTGCAACTGGAAGGAGGCTCCAACCCCCTAGTTTCTCAGGATACAACCTGAGGGAATATCCAACTCCCCAATTCTCTGGCTACAACCAGAAGGAGGCTACAACCCCTTATGTTCTTCGGCTACAACCGGAAGGTGGATACAACCACTTGTCCTTGCCCCGTCCAACCGCCCTGAAGTAGAAGTAGAATGATGGAACCACAGTCACACTATCACTATGAGATATACCACTGTAAACCTATACCAATAAACCTGAACCATGCATCAACATGTACCTCAACCTGTAATCAACCTGTACCATAAACAAGTGCATCAACTATGCACCAACCTGTACCAAACAACTTGTAATCAACCTGTACCATAAACAAGTGCATCAACCATGCACCAACCTGTACCAAACAACCTGTAATCAACATGTACCATAAACAAGTGCATCCAACCATGTACCAAGTATGTACCAATCATGTGTCAACTACTCATCAACTATGAATCATCAATATGTGCCAACATCATTAACTATACACCTCATGTATGTGGCAACTCATCAACTACTTGTCTCAACCATGTACCCAACATGTACCTCAACCAAAATCCCTCATCAATTTCATCATCCAAATATGATTTGTAACTCTGTAATAGACCTGGTGTATATGATCACATACCTGCAAACCTTCCTTAAC
>ML780770.1:722245-750081 GCA_009831015.1 Picea engelmannii | reverse complement strand
GAATCAGTAATAGAGCAATAATAATCATTTTTAACCAAATAATCCAAGTGTTATATCAATGTAGAATTATCATCCAATAACAAGCAATGAACAAATGAACAATCATACACATACATAGTACACCAGTGTTTTATGTGGAAACCCAAAGCGGGAGAAAACCATAGCATTTTTTTTCTTATATGTCTTGAAGGATTACATTCATTGGAAGCACCAACTTCCTTTTTTTTCCAATTGCAACTAGAAGGAGGCTCCAACCCCCTATTTTCTTAGGCTACAACCCGAGGGAAGCTCCAGCTCCCAAATTCTATGGCTACAACCAGAAGGAGGATACAACACCCTATGTTCTCCGACTACAACTAGAAGGTGGATAAAACCACCTGTCCTTGCCCCATCCAACCGCCTTAAAATAGAAGTAGAATGATGGAACCACTTTCACACTAACACTGTGAGATATACCAGTGTAAACATGTACCAATAAACCTGAACCATGCATCAACCTGTACCTCAACCTGTAATCAACCTATACCATAAAAAAGTGCATCAACCATGCACCAACTTGTACCAAACAACCTATAATCAACCTGTACCATAAACAAGTGCATCAACCATGCACCAACGTGTACCAAACTACCTGTAATCAACCTGTAGCATAAAGAAGTGCATACAACCATGTATCAAGTACGTACCAATCATGTGTCAACTACTCATCAACTATGACTTATCAATATGTACCAACATCATCAATTATACACCTAATGGATGTGCCAACTCATCAACTACTTGTCTCAACCATGTACCCAACATATAACTCAACCAAAATCCATCATCAATTTCATCATACAAATATGATTTGTAACTCTGTAATAGACCTGGTGTATATGATCACATACCTGCAAACCTTCCTTAACTTTAACAACAAGAGACTAACATTTTCATCAAACTTTTCTTTAGTCTCACATGACTAGTTTTGGATTAGTCAAGAACCCTAACTTGAAATAATCATAACTATGTACCTGTAATGAATAAAGATCTGAAAATGATACATAATGTTCTTCAGTGTGTTTTATGCAATTCCTCTAGGTGTCACTACTTGAAACCTCTCAAAAAAGGAGTTATAGCAAAAATGACATACCTTACTGAATTCTGGCTTATTCTAGAGAGTGATCTTTTAGAGCGTGCCCCGCATGAAATGTTTGTTGAATGGCTATGAAAATTTTACACAAAATACTACAGACTGTACTCTAACCAATACATATTTTATTACTGAATTTGGATATGTTATGAAGAATTTATGACGTTTTTACCCGAAACACTTTTTTTAGACTAGTTTCAGGACTAGCCACAAACCCTATTTTCCACGGAGTGTAACTCAAAAAATACAATGACCCACAAGCTGAATTGTTTACCACATATACTTGGATATGTTTCCTCAGTGGCATAGAAATTTCAAGGTCTGAATCATTCTAGAAAAAAAGTTATTTAGAAAATGGTGAGATGACCTGTAAATAACATACCTTAGAAAGCATCATCAAAAGAATTTATCCTCCCTTGAATTCCGACCTACTTTTCTTCACCTTCCCTCTGAAATTCAGCTTATATATCCTTTGGTTACCTCAAGAACCTATATATATTCAATATTCTCAAGTTTTATCTAAAATGAGAGAGTCTTGCCTCTTATTTATACTCTCCAAGTAGCTTCCTTAAAAACATCTTCTAGGTCACTTTGCCCACTTTCCTTATTTTAGGGTTAACCAAATTCTAATTTCTCCATTAAATTTATTGTCGAAATAATTTTTTTTGTATTCACTTTGAATTATAGTACACTCATCACTTCACTTTATTATTTACCTTCTAAAATCTCTTAAACGACTTGGACTACTTTGACCTTTTGGGGCTTCTAGATGACATATGAGGGTCCTCCAACTTCGTAAGGCCATAACTCTCAAACCGTGAGGTTTTATGTGACGTTCCACATACCACCGGAAATGGAATGGAATCTACTATCCATATAGAATATTATTATATGAAAATATATCAAAACTAATACCATTATCCATAAAACAAACTTGGGTCCATTACCCAAACCCGGGTTCTCGAACTTCTCATGGCCATAACTCTCTAACCGTGAGGAGTTATGTGACGTTCCACATACCACCAGAAATGGCATGGAAATCACTATCAATTTATGATATTTTCATTAACAAATTCACTGACCTTACTCTCATTATTACACAAATAAGCATGGGTTCGCTAACCATACTTCTAGGATAACTCAATCCGCAAAGCGTCTTCCTGTGAGGGCTTTCACCATAAGGGGACCACTTTGGGGTTCATCCATTTAGACTTATTATCAACCATGACAAGAAAATAATGAGTCATATTTACATCAAACAAACTTGGGTCCATTAACCAAACCTTTGTGCTACCGAGATTTCTTCAAGGGTTGACATCAATGACAACCAACCTTAATCAACAAGATTCACCTTTGGAAGATCTGCAGGTGAATTTTTACTTTTGAGGTTATAATTCTTTTGAAGCTGCATAATAGCATTGTGGTATCCTTTCCTAAACTCTTCTGTTTTCGATGAAAACATATCATCATTTTTCTGCATAAACTAATCATTTGCATCCCTAAATTGATCATGTTCTCCTTTGGCTAAGAACACATTTGTTTATGTGTTGTCACAACAATGCATATGGTCTTCGATTATTTGATCAAAATATTCGTTTGCATAGTTTTTTTGGAAAGGAGTTTTTATTTGTTGATCACTGTGATCCCTCTGGTCTCTTTTCCTGATCCGCAGAACCGAGGCTCTTTTGAAATTTTGATTTATGGGATGAAAATATTTTTGATCCCTGGTTGCAGGATTATTTTCTATGGAAATCCTTTCCATGAGTCTTTCCATAGTCTTCATCATCAAGTCAAATTTCTCGTCTGATGATTGAGACGTAGAGGGTTGTGCTTCCAATTGGAACTTCTTCACACTTTTGTCAAGATTATGTTTGATCTTCCCTAATGCCATAAGATTTACCTCTACTTCAATTGAGTCGCTAATCATATAATCTAATGTGTTGGATCTTCTTCCTCTTAACAACAAGGCAAAGTCATTTTTAAAAGAATCATCATATCAAAGTTGGGAAGCTCCGGAAGGAGGTTTGACTTCTGTGGGAATTGAATTAAAAACTTTCATAAATCTAGTTGAGAACTCTTGCACTGTTTCATTTGGTGACATTTTTATATCATTGTACTGAGTTAGTAACTGAATATGATTCTTTTTATCACCCCACATGACAAGAAAATGCGTTTCAAAAGCTGCAAAATTAGGGATACTCGTTGTTGGAAGAGCTTTGAACCATTTTTTGACCTCACCTGAGAGACTTTGTGCAAACAATCTCATTTTTGCATCTTCATAATCTACCTCTTCTAGGTCGACAAAGTCATTAAACCAATCTAAGTGTTTTTGAGATGAAGCATTCCCTTCAACAACATATAATTTAATTCTCTGATTATAATTATGAGGTAAATCATGTAATTGGGCAAGCAAGGTGAGAGGAGTGAATCTGGCGGCCATGACTCTAGGAGGAGTTTGAACTGGATGAATAGTCTGAGTGGAAATTACAACAACTTGAGGGGGGTTGGTTGGTATCAAAGATTGGAACTTTTTCTCATTGAAGTTGATTTCATTCAAATAAGATTTTGATCTAGATCTGAATAGGGTTTGTTCAAATAATAAATTGAATTGAAGGTTGTCAGTGCTTTTTACCATGTCTTTAGGTAAATATAGGTTCTTGTCCAGGTAATATACTGAGTCCATTTTATTTTCCTTTCTTTTGTGTAGAGGTTTTTCAAGATCAGACACATATGCTACAGGCTCTGGGTCAAGGTTCGATCTAGTGTAAAATTTCTTGGGAGCCAGGATTTCTGATTTGGACTACTTTACGCTACTGATATTATTCAATGAAGTCACCAGGGTAAAACAAGGTTCATCCAATATAGGTATTTGATTCACTGTTACCCTCACGAATCAAATCTACATATTTATTCATATTTTTCCCAGGGAAAGTTTTCAATTCTATCCCCCACAATGACGCCAAAATGTTAGCACTTGGTAAATTATTGGGCTGAAGAAAATGATATACCAAGGTAACCTACAAACCAAATTTAAGACTGGAAACTAGCCTTCCCAATATAGAGAGGGCTCTCTCTGAGACCTAGTCTCTGATAGATAATAACTTTGGACTGACGACTAGATTTAGATGCTTGAGAAAGGTTTTTCTAGTTTCGCTGGAAAAGAAGTATAGTGATTTTTGGGCTATGGATTCAACCCCCTGAAAGCAAGAGAAATCAATGGCTAGTAGGGGAAGCTTTGAGAGGACAAAGGATAAATAGGTAATGGTCTTTAGTTTCAATATTGTTGTGTATGGTGAAAGAAAGGAGAAACATAAAGAAAATCACAGGACCATTAGAGATGAATTCCGACCTAACTTAGAAGAAAACACAGAGTTTAAATGGTTGAGTCTAAAGAACCACAAGATGAATTTTAAACCCTTTAAATATTTCCAATTTAAACGAATGAAACATACATGAATTTGCAGGAAAAAAGAAGTACATACAAAGATATGATCAGAATACATCAAACTACCACCACTAGAATCTTTTCATCGAAATCTTCAAGACCTTTGCATTTATATTTCCATCAGATACAAAAAATTACATTCAAGAGTGCCATGTCCACACTTTTTTTCCAACCCGACTTACATAGCAAATCTCCAATATATAGAAAACTAACGCCCTCTTGTGCTACTAGGTTCGAACTACTTCCCCCTAGAATCCTGGATTCAGTTACTCTCCCCCTGGACAACCTCTTCAACAAAATTTACTAAAAATAGAAACCCGACTGTGCCCAATCATAACATAACCAACATATTCATTTCAATCATTTGGTCATGAGTAAGATTTGATTATCTGGTTGTGATAACTCAATGTTTTCTTCTAAGGGGTTCCCTAGTAATCATGCGTACTGATGCAAACTCTGTCACCTTTGTATAGTGGACTTTGGTTGCTGTTGCACGATTACTGGCTATAGCATGCACATGGTGAGTTTGTGTAGCGGATTTCTGTTTGTGGTTGCTCGCGCAACTCTAAGTGGCAGCAATGGTTGGGGACCATGCATCTCCTTCAAAAATTGCATACGTTTAATTAATACCTTCCCTTCTCATCAGGTAAGCTTACATTGTTTGCGAAGCGAATATTCACTCTGAAAGTGCTGCGTCTGACTTCTTGTTAACATAAGAAAGCAAGTTATGTAATAGATAAATATTCCATGCCATGACCCAAAAAGACAAAAATGGGCGCCCTTACTCACGCTTCCGCAACTTTAGTTAGGGGATTCAACTTGTCCTTATTTTCTTCCTCCAACTTCGCCTGCAACCTTAAATCTATGACTGTTTTTCTTAACGACAAGTTTCGTTTGTTCAAACTCTTCACATGTCTCAACCAAATCACATTTCTTTTCAGTTTTGATTGAGCACTGGAGAGAGCTGCACATGCATTATCAATAGTTGGTATGCACTCTTTGAAATGTTCCGTGATTTTTTTTTTTTTCTGACATTCTCTTTTCCTCCCTAAGCTTAATGATTACATCTTGGGCCTCTCTAAGCTATTTTTTAAGCCAATTTACATTCTTTTCTCTTTTTGTGGGCGAGGTAGGGAATAACTGACTTGCTTGACTCTATGAAGATGGTGTTTCAATAATCTTTTCTGCCAATTGTCTTCTTAACTCTTTGTTTTCTTGATAAAATTGGGCTATAACGCGTTGCACTTGCTTTAGTTTTTGCTTCATTTCCTGATTATTTTAATTTTTCACACCTAACTCCACCTGTCTTTCATCAATTCCCTTATTTGCACCTTCAATGAACTCTGGCTGAACTGTGTGTATAGGAAATCTCTTGGTAGAGGACTTGGTGCGCAGTTTACTGGGAGCTTGGATCTCCTCATTTTTATCAGTCAATCTTGACCTGCTTTTCTTCTGGGATGGTGGATGAATGAATGACGAGTCTCCTATTTATTTCCGTTTTCTTTTTTCAGTAACATCTTCCTTTCTCACCTCTAAAATATGAAGTGTTGATTCCTCTGCAAATAGAGTATTGTATCCTTTAAGGTCTCTGGGAATGTTAGCTGAAATCAGAAAATAATTCTAGTCCTTGTTCAAATTTCTCATGAATTCTTCAACCACTAACATCTTAATTAATGAAAAATGGAATAAGTTGTTCCCTGGTTGATCAACCTTGGCCTGGACATTGTTTGCCATCTTTCCTAGGCTTCAACACAATAAGAAAGGTAAGTTTAAGGGATTTTTCCCTGTGAAGTTCATCAATAAAGTAATGTGGTATAGATACATCTTGTCGAACCTTTCTTCACAGGTGAAATATTTTTTGATTATGTTCAAAAGTTTCTCGAAAGGCTCCAAGAGATACTGGCTTGGAATGACGGCTCCAATTTTCTGATTTCGACATTCAAGCTTGATGAAATCCATATAACATGACATGTCTAAAGGCATACCTTTAAACCATTTTTCTCCGCGCGGAGGGATATCCTTCGCAACTGAAAAAGTTTCCTCTGTCACTTGGAAAGTGATTCCCACAATTGTCACACCAACCCCAATAAATTTGAGGGTGAATTTCTTAGCTAGTTTCACATTATATCCTTGAATCCTTTAGTAGAAACACATACATCCGACTTGTTCAAAAGATGCCTTGATCGTTGGGTCTTCATTTATTAACTCCAAATCCTAAGGTTCAAACCCAATGGCCCTGCCACATCTCACATTCTTTCTTTTGCTTTGGGAAGTTGCCATGATGCTAGTATATATTAATTTCACACACACAGTAATGAATTTCAATACCCTCTCTGTGCGGAAAATAAGAATGATGAACTTTTTAGAAACTGCAAGAAAAGGTATCAACATGAATATTTTTGCGGCAAACAAATAAGTAACGAAAATTTCTGGCACGGTAGTAAAGTGCGACGAAAAAATTTGGCGCAGTGGGGAAACTCGGCGCGATAGTAAAGTGTGATGGAAAAATTCGGCGCAGTGGGGAAATTCGGTGCAGTAGAAAACACCAATGGGATACATGGAGTAGTAGGAAATTGTGATGGAAAATTTCGGTGCAGTGGAGAGCTCGATGCGACAACAAGAAATTCAGAAGGAAGAAGGCTGACTGTGAGAAGAAACAACTCATCCAAAAAGATAGTTTGTAGCGAGCTCCAAAAGACTTTAAGCAATGGCTGAAAACAATGGAGGAGATGCAGTGAAATCAAAACAACAGACTTACATAATGACTGGCAACAAATAAATTTTACGCAGCAAAGGGCTCCATAGCTTGCTGAAAAAAATACAGATGACGCACAAACTCTGAAATTGAAGGAGAGGCATGAAGGGTGACCAATATTTATTCTTGAACAGATACGAAATGAAAACATTTTAAAGGATAGTAAATTAATGGCGATGATAAGTTCAAAAGAAGGTTGAAGATTTGCAATGCAAACTCGTGCGATGGGTACACTTTTGAAGTGTGGAAAGTACAAATGATATAAGTGCCATGATTTTTTACTTTTCTGACTTCATGATTAGGGAATGATGATCATAATATATTTCGACATGACCTTTATCCCAACCACTTGACTCGATTTTGGTACATAATTTTCACTTTTTTGACATGAATCGAGACTTAGGGAAGTGAACCTTTACGATTTAAACATGGTGAACCTTACACCCATTTAACCAACTTAAGGCCAGACCCATTACTAGATAATTTCGAACCACTCTTTATTTGTTCATGACCTTATAAACTTTGACACACTGACTATGACTCATCTAGGACCAACTTTAACTGCAAAAATCATGGTGCTAACAAGAGGAACCAATAGTTGATGAAATTAGGCGAGGAATAGAATGGACCCAAAAGAGCAGAGGAGAGAGAGAGTCAAAAGTTATGCAAGAAGAGTTGAGTCAAGGAGGAGAGATGAACAAAGAAGTGGAAGGAAGATAGCAAGGGGAACGAGATGAGGGGTCAGGCCCAAGATGAAGAGAAAGGAGACCACATTAGGATGAAGTGAAAAATATTGTGTTGTGATAGAGTGATCGAGGTGGGTATTGGTGGCCACCCACCTATTCCAACTGGCTCAAAACAGTCTTCTGGAAATTTACTATTTTTAGCAGTTTTTTGGTTCCTAAACTTCCAGGGCCATTTTGAGGGCCTAAATGAAGTTTTTTCGAGATAGAGAAACTCAATGATAGTTGCAGGCTTTGATTGATCCCAAAAAATGAATCTCCTCAATGATACCTTTCAAATGAGCTATCGTTCACCCCAAATGGAGATCGTGTGCTAAAGCTACGCCCCTGGGAAGTTGATACACCAAACTTCCAAAAACGGGGTCCAAAAAATTGTTGGATTCTCATATTCTGAGGTTAGGGTTTTGGATTTTATTTATGTTAAAAAGGCCTTTGGAGCCTCATTGTAATAATCATCTTCTTGTGAATGTGAGTAGCCATCACATCTCTTCTCAGAGATAAGCTTCCAATATTCTAGAGAGTCTTTCACTCTGTATTTCTACAGTTTTGTACATTTCCTTCATTAATAGAAATTGTGTATTACTATATATATGTGTCTCTTGTTATATATCCGATATATCTCTGTTATATTATTGGATCTCTTGCAATTTATTTGTATATTTATGTGTTACATCTCCCCTCTCATTTCATGCCGAAAATAGTCTGGATCACATAGAGGACCACATATGATGATAGATCGACGAAGAGGTGTGATGTTGAGAATAGGGTATCTAGTGGAGATACCAGTAGTAGTGGTAGTAGGGGCCCAAAAGATAAAGTTTGAACCCCTTGGATATTGCGAAGTTCCACAACTTCGGAGGAAGATGAGGTGCAAAGTAGAGGCGCATAGGTAGGAGAGGAAGATGAAGGACCCCCAAGTGGTGAGGAAGAAGAATTAGAGATAATGGATGGTCTTACATGGTTGCAGGTAGAAAAATCTATGGGTTTCCTCACAATAAATGTTATAAGAAGATGGAGTTACCCCCCCTTTGAACCACCCCCCTTTTTCATTTGTAGCCAAGAGGAAAGAAAAATAGACAACGAGGCGATTGGAGAAGAAGCAAGAGTAGGAGAATAAATAAGAGAAGTGGCAAGTGAACAAGAAGAAAACATTAGTGCTAATTCACTAGGAAGAGTATCAGTAACAAGATCCTCGACACCCAATAGTCAGTTAGGAGGATGTAGTTCTAGATTGAGGATGGAAAATCATGATAGTACCTTGAGATTACCCGTGTCCCATGGGATGGATAGAGATGACGTAGAGAAACATTGGTTCACATGTGAGGTGATATGGTCGATGAAGAGGATCACAAACTAGACATTGAAGATTGTGAAACAAGAGACCAAGTTAATGGATAGATCCCTGACGTGGTACGTGAAGCACAAGGACACTATGTTGGCGAGACATATGAGGTCCTTGACATATATAAAGAGAGATATTCTTAAGGAATTCTAGAATCCCGAGTCAAAATCTCAATGCATTACAGATATCAAGTATATTAAGAAGAAACTGGGAGAGACCCTGTGGTATTATGACCAATGATTTAACATTTTATTGGATAGGTTGAAATTTTGGATCCAAGATGTGCATCATAGAGAATAGATCATTGCGAGGTTTCTATCCCATATCTGAGTATCTCTTACTCAGTAGAAGGTGAATACTCAGGCAGAAGTGGTGGAGATTACGATGCAACTAGAGGCTACACTAGGAGGAGGAGATACATTGATAGGTTTGGCACAGGTACAATCTTAGCTGGTGAACCTGACAATGCAATTGATGGATATGGAAAAGGCCAAAGTTGTGCACTAGCACGTATGGTGTACAATGTTCCTATCAGAGGGGCACTATAGAGATGCGTGTCCTACATTGGGAAACTATATGGAAATAGGTGTGCCAAATCCATTTCCAGCTAGACCATAGAAGAAGTGGTGCGAGATTTGCATAAAATGGGGACATATATGACCCCGCTGCCCAATGTTGGAAAAATATAAGAAGGTGCATCATACTCTGTCCAGTGAATTCTGTAAGTTCGTGGGACAGGATGTGAGCAATTTTCGGTCACTCCAATTGATACAAGCCCATACCCATGATGTATTCTGTGTTCAAGAGGAATATAAGGGCGCTAATCCTAGTGGTGCTGAGAGAGGTGGATATCAAGGATGACCTAGAGGCTGATATGGATGAGGCTATGGATGAGGACACGGTGGAGTGGGAGGGTAGACCCCTCACTTGTTTTAACTGTGGTGATATAGGTCATGTGTAAATATTTTGTTATACTAAATCATTCTCTCTCTATGGGTACTGCTACAACCCTGAGCACATTATCGAGGATTGTTCCTAATTGTTGAATAAGTGGGAAGAGAAGATGACACATTGCAACATGGTGACTACAAAGACACGTGAGAATCATAAAAAGGATGATGAAGTTGATGTATGGGTGATAACATGAGGAGGAGAAAAGTTGGGAATGGAATTTGAACATGGTGAAAGCTTGCATTAAATACCGAGGGGGAGATAATAAAGGCGATGCAACCCCCTCCTAAGTTTGATGTTGTTCAACTGAATAAGTTTTTGTGAGACACATAGAGGGCCATAGAGGAAGAAAGAGAGTGAGAAGAGCTGCAACACATGACACAAAGGTTGCTTGAAGAGGCATGGATGATCCAGATTATTTTCGGCACGAAATGAGATCGGAGATATAATAAAGAAATGCACAGAGATATCACATATATTCAATAATATAACAAAAATGTATCAGAGATGCAACCATAAACATAGATATACAGTAATACACGATTTCTATTAATGAAAGAAACGTACAGAGACTATAAAAATACAGAGTGAAAGACTCGCTAGAATGGTGGCATCTTATCTCTGAGAAGAGATGTGACGGCTACATGCATTAGTAAGAAGATGATTACAATGAGGCTATGTAGGCCTTTTTACAATAAGCAGGAATGCCAAAAACCCTAGACATCCAAAAACCTGACCCTGGGAGGTGAAGCACCAAAAGTCATGTGGGCCCCGTTTGGGTAAGTGAGTACATCAACTTCCCGGGGTCGTACCTTTTGCATACGATCTTCATTTTAGGCGTGTGATAGATCGTTGGAAAGGTATCATCGAGGAGATTAATTTTGGGGGGTCAAAAATTCTTTTGGCTACCAATGAGAACCTATATCTCGAAAAACCTTCATTTGGGCCCTCAAAATGGCCCCAGAAGTTAAAACTGCTAAAAATAGTTAATTGCCAAAATTGTCAGAAAACTATTTTGAGCCATTTGGAAAAGGTGGGTGGCCACCAATATCCACTTGGATCAATCCTCCCTCCTTAGTAAGCAATGGTCTCCATTGTGTTGAGTTCCCAGGGGAGAGGGAAAAGTGTTTGTCGAATCTGCATCTTGGTGAGCTGCTTGTATTGTTTGAGACGTTGCGCTGCTCAGTTTGTGGAAATCTATCACGAACCTGTTGAGGTTGAGGCTGTTCAACAAGTCAAGATACATGAGAGGATGATGTGTAGAAGGAATATTTGCACTTTGCTGCAGCCTTGTCGACCTGCTTCTGTTGGATAGAAGGTGCTTGGGGCAAGGCTGTAGTGGTTACAATGTCCTTTTATTCTCCTTTTGAATAGATTGTGAAGAAGCTGAATTTTACAGTATGAGATACTACCTTGCGACACTTTTTAGGTGGAACAGTAGTCGGAACTACCTTTTGTATTCTGTAGAGATCACCCCCCAAAGTAGCAATGACACTACAGGGTCGAGACTCATAAACACCATGGCGTCTCCACATATATGGTTGACCCAAGAGAACATCACAGACATCCAGTGGGGAAACATCACATAATACCTCATCCTTGAAGGGTTGGATGTTGTATGCCAATCAACACTGTTGGCTGACATGGAGATATCGTTCTTGTCGAAGCCACCTGATGTTGTATGGCTGCGGGTGTGGTGTTGTCGACAATCCCAACTATTTGACGACCTCTGCTGAGATGAGGTTTTTCTGGCTTCCGCTATCAACAATAAAATGCAGCGGGGTCCCCTTCATCCACATCTATGAATGAAAAAGGTGCCCTCTTCAGAATATGTTGGTTCTTCTGGTTGAATTGCTGCAGTCACGACAATAGCAGTGGGATCTGCATCAATGATCTGTCCTTTACTAGTGTTTTCAGAATCAGATTCTGAATCAGGGTTCGGCTCCTTGTCTTTGATCTCGGCCACCAATGAATTTTTTGAGTGACATTCATCGGTGTTGTGTCAGGGGCTTTTGTGGAAATCACACCATTTTTCGGTGTCCTTCTTTGTCTTCCTGTGACCCTTCTTTTCTTGTGTCTTGAATTGGTTTTCAGGAGACTGTTTGTTAGGGCCGTCTTTGTCATACTTTGGTTGTTGCGGATTTGCAGACCCGAATTCCCGTTTGTTCTGGTGCTTAAATTTCTGCTCAATTTTAACAACATATTGATAAGCAACACAGAGTGATGAGATGTCCAGAAAATCCATTTCAGTCTGGATGTATCTGTGTAGAGCCCCACATTATTTCAGAACCAAATGTCTCTCAGAGTCTTTGATACCCAGCTTGATGCGCAAGGTATGGAAGGTATTGGTGAACTCCGGAACTGCTTGGCCCCTCTCTTGCCACAGTGTAGTCCATCTTATGTACTGGTCCTCATTAATGCCAACAAGGTAATATTGTTCTTTTACCGCATCCACAAAAAAATCCCAAGTGGGATCGACCCCATATATTCCAAACTCCTCTGTGGAACTTTGCTCCCAGTAAGTTTCCCACCAATGTTTGACATGAGGGAGAGCTTTAAGGAGTGCGAAGGTGATCTTTTCTTTGTCGAAAAAATTGTGAACAGAGAAATAACCTTCTAGCAGAGTTAACCATTTTTCTAAGGCTTCTGCATCTATCTGTCCTTCAAATACAGGAATATAAAAATTAACTTGTGCCTTGAAAGGCGAGGTGCCTCCAAAGTGGCCACTTGATGAAGATGCACCTGATGCTATCGGCAGGCGTTGAAGGATGTGGGAAAAATTCTCCATCATTTTTTCCCTCTGTCGCGTGAGAGCTTGCTCAAGCAACATATTGATAGGATCCTCTGCTCCGTCGTTTTTCTTTTCTTCCGCCATTGAGGGTTTCTTGGGTGTGCAAGAGTGATTGTCTTCAAGAGAGACAAGCTCGAGACCCAACTTGCTATACTCGGACCTCATCGGGAACATGCACTGAAAAAACGATCAAGAGAAGCCTGCTCTGATACCACTGATCCGGATTATTTTCAGCACGAAATGAGATAGGAGATATAATAAAGAAATGCATAGAGATATCACAGATATTCAATAATATAATAGAAATGTATCAGAGATGCAACCATAAACACATATATACAGTAATACATGATTTCTATTAATGAAAGAAATGTACAGAGACTATAAAAATACAGAGTGAAAAACTCGCTAGAATGGTGGAAGCTTATCTCTGAGAAGAGATGTGACGGCTACTCACATTCACAAGAAGATGATTAAAATGAGGCTCTGAAGGCATTTTTACAATAAGAAGGAATGCCAAAAACCCTAGACATCCAAAAACCTAACCCTGGGAGATGAAGCGCCAAAAGTCATGTGGGCCCTGTTTGGGTAAGTGAGTACATCAACTTCCCGGGGTCGTAACTTTTGCATACGATCTCCGTTTTAGGCGCGTGATAGATCGTTGGAAAGGTATCATCGAGGAGATTCATTTTGGGGGATGAATAATGCATTTGTATATCATTAAGAACCTCAATCTTGAAAATCCTTCATTTGGGCCCTCAAAATGGCCCTGAAAGTTAAAACCTGCTAAAAATAGTAAATTGCCAAAATTGTCAGAAAACTGTTTTGAGCCATTTGGAAAAGGTGGGTGGCCACCAATATCCACCTGGATCAATGGATCTGTGAAAAAGTACAACAAGCGACACATAGGTCTCTAGAAGAGGCTCACACCCTTGAATAATTGAAGTGCACCACGCAAAGGTATTTGGAGGAGGCTTGTGTGTGCAGGAATATACAATGCATGATGCAAAGGTCACTAGAAGAAGCGTTCAAACAAGAGTAGTTACAACACATTGTACAAAGGGAAATAGAGGAACATGTACATGAAAAGTTGAAGCACACAACATTAGAAGAGGTACTTTGTGACCTTGGTTAGTGTTATCACATGATTTATAGTTGTGTAAATCCCAACACAAGATCACCAAATATTGTGTAACTATAATATATCCTACCATTGTCACCTTACTAAGAAATCCCCTCATTTTAGTGATGGAGGAGGTCCACCATAGGGGAGGCTTCCCCAGTTACCTCAAGGGATCAAAGTAGTAGTTTGTTAGCCAAGCCTACCTCCCCCTCTCTTTATCACCTAATTAACAGTCTAGGTCTGTGAAATGGATGAGGTATGGAGTTCTTTGAGTACTTGTCTGAAACAAGAACACTTATAGCATATATATGATTGATTTCCAAGTATAAACATGCAAATAACACGTCTTTAAGACACTACACAATAATAATTATTATGGTTGTTATGAAAATGCAACAATAAAATAGTTTATGACAACAAATGCAAGTTTGTAACAACATTTTCAAGTTTGTAACAACAACAAATAATAGAGATTAGAATTGCATCGATTGACAATGAAAATTTAGCACATATCCAATAGATTATTATCCAATTTTTCCAAGCAATTTCTGAGTATGTTTTACCACTATTAGAGCATTGTATGGAGATAATTAGTGTATGTTAGGATGGTTGTAGCAGCCTTTTGCAACAACAACAACAACATTATTGAACTAGCTTTAGTTAGAGTTAGATGAGTTAGTAGAAAGCTTAATAAAATGATAATTTAGAGTTTGTTGATCACTTTCACCACGAGAGTTTAAATGATTAGTTCCTTAGGGATATGGAGTCTTTATAACCACAATGATATCATTTAGAGATGAAACTAGCAAAACTTTAAGAGGTAGGGTTTAAACTCTAAGGTTCTAGTACATTAGGGCCTTAGGGTTTAAACCTCGAGGAGAATGGTTTTGCTAGAGTGCAAGCACTTTTGGGCTCTAGCAACCTTTCCTCCCTTCTTAAGTACTTCAACTAGGTCACAATAAAGAGTCTAGAATCAAACTCCTAAAGTGATAGCACTTTAGGGATTTAGGAGTCTAACCCTAGGTAGGATTTCCTTCAAAAAATTATGGATGAAATTAACCTTGTGAGAGGAGGAATCACTTATGCTCCTCTCTTAGGGTTTTACCAAGCAAGATCTTCAATATGAACAAGTAAAATTTACCATAAACATTCAATAACATGAAATGAAATTGTACAAAATTTACTTACTTCACCAAGATATGACAATAGTAAAACCTAATTGCAACAATACCATCCAAAAATCAGAAAAAAATAATCCACACTTGACCTACAAGAGATAACACACTAGAGAAAAGAGCCAATAACCCCAATATAACGAAAAATTTCAAACTTGTCTCTCACATGTGTGAGAAAGATGTGATGATAAAAATGAGTCTTGGATAGCCATATTTATATGGAAACCCTAGCCATCCAAGAGACTCAAATGAAAATTAATTTCTCCTCAAGAGGGGCTGAACCCTTAAATTGTCTTTTCAATTTACTAAAAAATAATTTTACTTGAAATAAAACCCTAAAGAGGGTGACATCATGCCCTAGTAGGGTGACACTAGACTCATAAGGGTGAGGTCTAGGATAAAAAGGTGGAACATTGAGCCTCCAAAGGCAATGTGTCTCTATCTCATTTTCTAAGGTCCATGCTACATGCCTCCTCCATCAATCCATCAAGCGATCCATTTTTCCCTAGCCTCTAGGTGACGCCAAGGGATAGAAGGGTGACGTATAGGCCTCCAAAGGCGATAAGGGTGGAGCTGCATCCTATAGTGATTTTAAGGTGACTCCAAAGACAATGGAATTCTTCTTCCATGTGCAATGCTCATCATCAATGGTGCCCCAAACATGGGGTTTAACATCCATCCCATATGCATGGTCCTACAAAGACAAAAAAGTACACACTCCAAGGGTCCAAAATTCATATGAATAATTCCAAGTAGGCCACATATAATAATAGAACCACCCAAACATGTGCATCAAACCCCCCTTTTCAAATTAAACAAATTCTCAAAGACCTTATAAAATTTTCCAAATTTAGGTATGGGAGGGGTGCCAAGGTGCCCTATTGGGCAAGCCAATCCCCAAGTCAAAGAATTTTTCCAAATAATACACCATCCAAGTCATGAAATGAATATGTGGTGGATTAGGGAGAGACTTCTAGGAATGGGGTTCTTAACATCAAAGGGTTCGTATTGTCTCATTTTTGGGTGCCTTTGTGGAGGGTGCATTTCCCTTCGTCCGCGATGAAACATTTTTCAAGCCCTTTTATTACCATTAATTAATTATGGTATATAACATTGAGTACTATGTGCAATGGAAAGTAATGAGTACCATGATTTCACTTGAATCTAGAAACATACAGAGTTACATATGTAATGGAAAGTAAGAGACACCGCAAAATGTATTTACTCAACAAGTGGGACATTTATTAATTATGTGTTTAGAAGGTCCTTGAATCTTTTGGAGAAGTGTTTCATTTCTCTTAGGACCTTATGGAGAGCATGTGGAAGGATAATTATTTCCTTTTAAATTTTTCCAGCTACAACACCTCTGGGCCTTTATCCCCTTCTTCCCATGAAATGAGGTACAATCCCTTCTTGGGGACAATGACCCCAAAAACCCAAAAGATGAGGAGAGAGAGGGGAATAAGTGCGGAAAATGGTGATTATGAATGGGTATCGTACAATGAACCTTCAAGGAAATACCTAGTAGCAACCATTTTCCTAAGGGTGACCGACTTTCTAGGACACAATAACAACCACCAAGGTTAAATTAGGCAAAAGGTATAATTTCCAAGAAAATGTTCCATAATCAAGAAAGGATTCTTTGCAACATTATCAAATGATTAAAATTTTAAATTGACACTTACTATAACATGAGATGTGCTACCTCATGTAGAAAGACTCGTTGTCTTCTAGAATCCAAACCTGAGGTAGCAGATGCTTCTCTGCTACTGGCGATGAGTGGTGATCAACATGAAGAGGAGGGAGCCTGCATGATCTTTTGATCCATATAATTCTCAACACTCCATGTATGCTACCTGTGGGACTTGAGACATTATATCCTTAGTTACCCCTAGATTGTTGGGGGGGGGGGTAACATCTAGTTCCTACATGGGGACATGTTCTCACTGTAGATCACATGAGAACCTGAGCATCTCTTGGTATAACTTGTTCCTACACACAGTGAAACAAGACATGTTAGGATATCGAAGGGTGGTGCACTCACCCCTTATTCATATGATAAAATATGTTAACTATAAAAATGTAGATAAAAACTTGAAAATAAAATTATTTGACATTTTTTATTCTAACATATCAACATGATTACACAAAACATAAGAATGTAACATAATAGTATGAAATGATGCAATAAAAGAATATGTAAAACATATGTGTGTATGAAAATCCAAGAAAGGTGCAACGATACTCACACGATATGCAAAATTCAACATATATACGATGCAATGCAGGATGCAAATGCCTATTCTAACCTACCTACTCTAATCTATGTTAGTGCAATGCTAGGTGTAATCATATAACTAGTAAAACCATCCTAGAATTGTATAAAAACATCTACCCATGTGCTCCATCATGAACCAAAATAAAGATATGTCAAGCCCAAAAAGGTCATGATCTAGAGCATGAATTGTATCATAACTAATCATAAATTCTAACTCATGGAGGTGGGAGGGCGGAACCAAATTATGCCAAGTCGTGTTACCACAAGAATGCTCGATCCATCTCTGAAAGGGGGTGCGACAAGATAAAGAATCATAAGGACGACTCAAATACTATGAAGGTTGAATACCTTGAATCTTATCACTCCTCGAGGCTTGAGAAGGGACAAACAAGAATCTATAGGATCACTGAAAACTAATTAGGGGAAGGTTTAAATATTGAAATCTCAAACTTCTTCTCAAAGTATTCAACATACGCTTAAATTCTAAGAATTATTTTTTCTCCGGAGACAACTTGGGACAAGGAATGTGTTTCCCAACTGCATCCTTAGTGACATAGCAAGATGAAGGGAAAGAGGAAGGCAGGAAAATATCGTCACACAAATCATGCTTTGGGAAAATCATGTTCCTACCCTCATAAAAGTAGGACCATAGTGGTGGTTGGAAATATTCTCTGTTGAGTAAATCCAAGTGCTCAAAAGAATAGGTATCAAATCCACCAGGGTATGACCAGAAATCATCACGAGAATGCTGCAGAAAATCATCCCGAGGTGGTTGAAACAAATATACAATCATGTCATCTCCTTATCGCCGGACATCAAAATCAATAATAATCACATATGGTTGTTGTAAAGGAAACAATTGAATATGACCTTCAATATCGTAGATGGGATCTTCATCATGACCAATCACATCCCATTTAAACCTCCCAAAATGTATAAAATCATCAATGTTATTAGCCACATTATCATATTTATTATAACATGCATGGCCTAGTGCATCCAAGGGTTCCTCTAGAACTTCTTCATTTTCTGAATCATGGATAAAGCATCATCAAAATTTGGAAAGGAAAATAACTTATCGCATTCTCTTCTTCTTGTGTAGGAGGAAATGTAGCTTGGATGACTTCATCAAATGGAGGATAAAACACCAGCACTTGGTATTCATGAGAGGGATCTATAGAAATCTCTTGATACTTGGGTTCTTGTTTTTGAGCAATACACCTTCATGAGATTTTATACAATCTCAATGATGAACCCTACATATTCAAGGAATACTGTGAGAGTTTGAAGGAAATCTCCATATGTCTGATATTTTGGGCACTAATACTCTATAAATATACTAATGAGATCTATGAGTGAATATATTCCATTTGGTTTACAACAATCCTTGACCCAATTTTGCACTTCTGAGGGCAGAAAACGTATAAACAATTTTATCTGTATGTCCTCAAGATGTGGTTCCATTTCCCATAGGTACTCAAAGAACTCTACGATATGAATAACGCCATGACCCTTGAAAATTGGATGGTATCCCCAAACAACGAACTCATGTGGGTATTCATGAATGTTCTCAAATTCAATAGAGGGATATTGTTCTTGGTCATCCCTAGGTGCCATGGTTCCATCAATTGAGAGTATACAAATTTGATGTTAGGATGACATCTAGGAAAGTACCAGTGGAGTCGCCAAATGACCTCTTTGGATCATCAAAGGAAGGTGAGGGCATCACCCTCAGTGGAGTCACCAGGTAAGATTTGTAAGATAAGGGATTCAGTAAAATATTACCAAAAGATATGTAATTGAGGAGAATGACTCAATCCTCCACGAAAATGGTGCATAAATGTTATCATGGGATTTGTAGTTGTGCAAATCCCAACACAAGATAACCAAATCTTACGTATCTATAGGATATCCTACCACTGTAACCTTAGTAAAAAATCCACTCGTTTTAGTGATGGAGGAGGTCCACGACAAGGAAGGCTTCCCTGGTGACCTCAAGGGATCAAAGTAGCAAGTTTTTTAGCCAAGCCTATTGCCCCCTCTCTTGATAACCTAATGAATATTCTAGTTCTATGAAATGGAAGAGGTATGGAGTTGTTTGAGTACCTTCATGAAGCAAGAACACTTATAACATATATATGATTGATTTCCAAGTATAAAGATGAAAGTAACACCTCTTTAAGACACTAGACAATAATAATTATTATGGCTGTTATGAAATTGCAGCAATACAACAATTGATAACAACAAATGCAAGTCTGTAACAACAACAAACAATAGAGATCAGAATTGCATCAATTGAAAATGAAAATTTAGCGCATATCCAATAGATTATTATCCAATTGTTCCACACAATTTTTGAGTACGTTTTACCACTATTAGAACAATGTATGAAGATAATTAGTGTATGTTAGGATGGTTGTAGCATCCTTTTGCAACAAAAAGAATAATATTAGTGAATTAGCTTTAGTTAGAGTTAGTAGAGTTAGAAGAAAGCTTGATAAAATGAGAATTGAGATTTTGTTGATCACTTTCACCACAAGAGAGTTTAAATGATTAGTGCCTTAGGGATATGGAGTCTTTATAACAACAATGATATCACTTAGAGATGAATAAGAAATATTTAAGAGGCAAAGTTTAAACTCTAAGGTGCTAGCACATTAGGGCCTTAGGGTTTAAACCTTGAAGAGAATGGTTTTTCTAGAGTGCAAGCACTTTTGGGCTCTAATAGCCTTTCCTCCCTTCTTAAGTACTTCAACTAGGTCACAATCAAGAATCTAGAATCAAACTCCTAAAGCGCTAGCACTTTAGGGATTTAGGAGTCTAACTATAATATACCTAAATGTATATTACATTTTTTATCATTTAATAATATGCTATAGGTTTTTTTATTGTTGGGCCCGAGATATGATCAATTTATGACAGTTATTAGACACTTTTTTCCAAATGTACATGTGTTTTTCACGTTTTGAAGGAGGTTTTTGAAGAATTTTATGCTAAAACGGTATGATTGACACTAGGTACGTATGATTCGTGTTTACTGATTATATTGAGTATAATTCATCATGTTTTTATGCTTCCAAGGATCTGCTTCATGTTTTTTGGTGTCACAGGGTGAAAACACACCACGTTCCTACTTCTGGCACTCAGTTCGACACTCCTTCAACAGTTGTTCCAGTACCCGATCCGACACTGAATCTTACACAAAAACAGAGGGCGACTTGGCAGTTATGGTATTGGCGGACAGTCATGGGAGAATCGGGAACATGGGGTTTGTTCGTGCTTTCCCCCTCCAGCTACTAAACTTTCAACAATTCAATTTTAGTTGTTCAAAAGGGCGATTATTGGCTCGCTCTGTTTCAACAGTTAGGGCATCATTTAATGTAAATTGCCGAATTTAGAAGTGGTTCGACCCTCTTGTGGTCGACCACTTGGTATGTAAACATTATAAATACAACCGAGGTGCTCAGATGATTGGAAAGCATTAGAAGCATCAATGTGATAGAAAGAAACATGATTTTACTCTGTTTTTCTATTTTACATTGCCTGATTATATACGAACCGCGTTTTTGAGTTTTTATGATGAAATCAATCTGTTGAGTTCGTGGTGTGATTTTAAAAAGTGACCACGACTTGCTGGGGGGGGCCACCAATAGTCTGATAACTGTTCTTTAGTTTGTTTATGCATTTTATAGTTTAGTTGTTCTCTTTGTTTCCTGTACATGCATTTTCATTGTGTTAATTAGTTTGTTGTTATAGTTTAATTGCTTTGATTCTCTTTTGTAGGTTAGTATGACGGATTGTGTTAGCATGCATTGATCTTATAGTTAGGAATGGATTTGCAAATCCCTAGACTAACCCCATGTGCAATTAGATATTAGATTATGTCTTTATTTATGATTTTAGAATCTAATTTAAAACATAGTTTTAAATAGAATAGAATAGAGTTTTAATTTGGGTTTTCTTTGACAAGGATTTGATGGATGGATATATTTAATTTCAGTTTTTAATGATAGATTGCTTAATTCAGTTTTATATATATCTTTCTTACTTAGTTGTTGGCTTATACATTTGGTAGTTTACTTTTTAATGTCATGTCTTAATTTATGTTCTTAATCATTTTCTTATTGCAATTTGAATTGTTAGAATAGATATAACATAGTTTCATTTTATGTAATTTCTTTCCTAGAGTTAAATTGCAATTGTATTTCTTAGTTAATAGTTGAGTTTAAGTATGAATTTTTCTTACATAGTGTAGAAGTATAATCGTGATCTCGTTATATTGTTGATGGTTAATAAATGAATATGCAGGGTAATTGACGATTGTTTCTTTCATGGCTAAATTCTCATTGGATTGTTTAATACATACCTTTCACTTTGCTATTGAGATCAATGTTGAGCTTATACCACTTGAATTATCCTTTGTTGTCAAGTGCCATCGAGATATCATACGACACCGGAGACATTCACACAACCACCAACATTATATTTGAATTGTCATAGGTTAAAAGATAGTTTCCTGTTTTCATAGATAAGAAAAGATAGTTTCTTGCTTTCGTAGATCAGAAGAGATAGTTTCTTGCTTTCATAGTTTAGAAGACAGTTTTATTGTTGTTGTAGGATAGATAGTCTTTTTCTTTGATAGATTAAAGAGAAGTTTGCTTATCTTAGATTAAGAATTAGTTGGTAGTTCTTCTTGCTTTTAATTAAATAGATTTCCTTTCATGAATTAGAAATATTTTTGAAGTTTTGAATTAAGAATATAGTCCACTTGCCTCTTAGGCTAGATAGTTGTTCAATGAGAAGTTTTAATTTGATTACTTGCAGTAGAAGTTATCTTAGAGTAGTTAGTTGTCTATTTTCTTTAATAGTTTAGCTAGTTGTTTTGCTTACTTTTCTATTTTCTTTAATAGGTTAGTTAGTTGTCTTTGCTTGTTTATTTGCTTTAGTAGAATAGTTGCTTGCTTGTTTATTTACTTGCTTTCATAGGGTAGTTGCTCATTGAATATAGGTTGGCAAGTTAAATTAGTTTGCTTTTGTTATTTTCTTATTGTTATGCTTAATAGTTGTTTTTTATTATTGTTATGAACTAGTTTTCTTTACATAGGGTTTTTACTTGTCTTCTTAGAACTATCCATTGATCCTTGGCCCAAAAGTACTTAGGTTACATAGTTTCAATTTTCTTAGTAGGGTTTGCTCATTGGATAGGTTTTATTGAATAGATTAGCCCTTAGATAGCCACTTCCTTAGTTAGACTATACTACTACCAGCCCTTCTACCTTTGGCACATATTTTTCTACAACTCTAAGTTTACTTAGCCTGGGTTGAAAATTTAATTGAGGGTTTTTAGTGTGTTTTTACTTGTCCTGATGTACGACATTACTTGCAAACAAAGCTGACATGAAGTATGTGTGGTTAAGCTAAGGTTAATGAATCTCATACACTTTCCATTGGGAAATAAATCTAAGACTATCTTGAAACTCTCTTGCCTATCTCTTCTTATCTATATATAGGATCTCTTATCCTATAGGTGGGGGCATCTTCTAACCGTCTCGTCAGACCAATCTGTGAAATTTATTTCTACACTTGACATACTATAAATCTTCGCCTATTGGGGGATACTGACTGGTTTCCTATACTTTTGATTGTGAGGTGTCACAATACTTAGGTGTGGGGGAGGGGTTCATGAGCTGACAAATGATCATTGCCTAGAGAAATAGATCTTTGCAAGAGTTTTTGTATTATTTCCATGATACAAGTTATTACATTAATAGTCATTTTATTTTTAAAGTGATAAACTCTTGTGTGCTATAAATTACTGAACATATGCCTAACAAACTAGATCACTTTTATCGATTTATCTTTCATTACAAGCTGTACATTGTAGGTTTGACAATACATGTTTTTACTTGCTATAACCTGTTCATTTTAGGTTTGACATTATATGTCATATGCAAGAGGTATGAGTGAGCATGGTGGCAAAATCAACAACAATGGAGCATTTTTCCTCTGCTCATTAAACCACTGTGATTGTCAAAAACATTTCATTTAATTTGCAGGCTATCCATTACAAGAAGTGAAAATGTATTTAACACAAAGGTACCGGATGAAGTACCGTATGAGGTGCCATATGAGATACCGTATGAGGTGCCATATGAGATGCCGTATGAGGTGCCGAACGAAGTGCCATGTGAATTACACACTAGTAACTGTCCTAGATTCCAGGTAACCAGAACTCAATTACATTCAATTGAATTGGTTGCAGACATTGATTGTAGATGATTCATATGTTTATGATCAAATTTCCAAGTCAAAAGACTTGAAAATTGATCTATCGACGCATCATTACATTTCCCCAAAACGAGTCGTCGAATTCAAATTTTCCACACATGGCAGCCCGTGCGCACATGTGTGCAACCTACTCCACTATAAGTACATTTAGAATTGGGCTGGGCAACCATTATCTCCATTCTCCCTTGCCATTTTCTCTCCCCCAAGTTAAGAAATCACACCCAACCTCTGCCATTTCGTCCCCTGTTCAAAACGCATTCGGCCTGTGCCCAAGTTGTGCCATCTCTTGGCTCGATCACGCCCTTTCATGGTGAATGTCGCCTCTGCCACAATGCCCAAGAGGTACGAACCCTCTTCCTATGCAGACCTGTCTTCCATTCCCGAATTTGCACAGTGCAGGGAGGTGTTTTTGCACGCAGGATGGAGGCCATTTTTGTCTAACTTGCAGGGCCATGATGACGACCTCTCCATGCAATCTGCCCTCAGTTTTGATGGGAAGACAACAGATGTAGGGTATCTCACCTTTGAAGTTTCAGAAGAGTCCATTGCGACAACTACAAAGCTCCCAAGAATGGGAGATAGATGGTTCAAAAACCACCAATTTCCGCGCTCAAGTTATAACAGGGTGTTTAAGCCCGAATTCGAGAGCATTTCATGAGAAAAAGGATATTCTAGGGAGTGGATAAAGGTGGAATTGATCAACCCCCTCATCGTCATCATAAGGTTGATTACCTGTGAAGGTAGATACTCCACTTTCAAAGCTTGTCATTTTAGATTGCTGGCTCATTTTCTGTTCAACAAACCTTTGAACTTCCCTTTCTATTTTCTCAAAAGCTTGGAGAAGATTTCCTCTCAAGTGAGGAAGAATGTGACTAACCCCCACAACATTATCTTTTACCATGGCTTGATCAAACTTCTTATTCTAGCCGAACTAGAGAAATAGGGGCAAACTTGGGATGCCTTTATCTACCAATTTGCAAACCCTCACTTGACAGTTAAGACCGACAAAAATCCACTTAGCCTAAAAACTATCTCTTCATTCAAGCCTCGCTCTCCAAGAACTCCAAACCCCCTTGCACAAACCCTCTCTTTGCCGAAACAATACAAAAATATTGTTGATATTCCTACTTCTTCATCGGGTAAAAAGACCAAGAGCAAAGACCAAAAGAAGCCTTCAATCTCTCTTGATCCTACACCTAAAAAACTCCAAGAATTAATTCAACAAGAATTTCCCATCATTCCCACAAATAGGAGGGGAGCCAATCGATTTGGTAAAGGACCCTTTTGAAAGAATACCCAGAGTACAAGAACCAAACCTTATGCAAAACCCATGCCTACTTCGGATCCTATCCAAGTGTCCTCTGACCTTGAGAGCCCTCACAAGAGACTTAGGGAATTTTCTACAGATGGATTAGTCGAGCCACTAAGAAAGACAAAATCAAAGCCTACCTCTCCTTACCAATCACCCATCACTCCTACTTCACCCATGCCTACTCTAGATCCTAAAACTGATAGAGTGTCCACATCCCTCAAAGGATCTAAGCCTTCCTCAGAGATCACCTATTCTTCCCCAACCATAGAGAAGCTACAAAAAGAAAACCATCAGCTTCTCCAACAATTGGAAGAGAGGAAGACAATAGACACACACCTTCATCATGATAATGTAGTCCTTTAGGAAAAAGTTAACTCCTTTCAACGGTTGGTCGATGAGATGACCAAATCTAACCGCAGCCTCAAAGCACGGCTGAAGCAACACAAGAGGCAGAAGACTAAGTCATCACAACAAGAAGGAGAAGCTTCCAAAGCCAATCCTCCTCAACAAGCTTAGACATGAGGGGTAACTTATTTTTGTTTGCAGTTGGACCTGCAAAATCGTAAATGTGGGGGTAATGTTGGGCCCGAGATATGATCAATTTATGACAATTATTAGACACTTTTCGCCATACATATGTGTTTTTCACATTTTGAAGGAGCTTTTTGAAGAATTTAATGTTAAAACGGTATGATTGACACTAGGTAAGTATGATTTGTGTTTAATGATTATATTGAGTATAATTCATCATGTTTTTACACTTCCAAGGATTTGATTAACGTTTTTTGGTGTTACAAGGCGAAAACGCACCGCGTTTTTGCTTTTGGCACTTAGTCTGACACTCCTTCCAACACTTGTTTTAGTACCTAATCTGACATTGCGTCCAGCATTGCGTCTTGCACAAAAACAGAGGGCGACTTGGCGGTTATGGTATTGGCGGCCAAAGATGGGTGAATCAGGAACATTGGTTTTGTTCATGCTTTCCCCGTCCAACTACTGAACTTCTAACAACTCAGTTTTAGTTGTTCAAAAGGGCGATTATTGGATCACTCTGTTTCAGCAGTTAGGGCATCATTTAATGTAAATTGCTGAATTTAGAAGTGGTTCGACCCTCTTGTGGTCGACCACTTGGTCTGTAAACATTATAAATACCACTGAGGTGGTAAGATGATTGTATAGCATTTGAAGCATCAGTGTGATAGAAAGAAACACGATTTTACTCTGTTTTGCTATTTTACATTGCCAGATTATATAAGAATTGTTTTTTTGAGTTTTTATGATGAAATTGACCTGCTGAGATCATGGTGTACTTTTATAAAGTGACCACGACTTGCTGGGGGGCCCACCAGTAGTCTGGTAATTGTTCTTTAGTTTTCTTATGCATTTTATAGTTTAGTTGTTCTCTTTATTTTCTGTACATGCATTTTCATTGTGTTAATTAGTTTGTTGTTATAGTTTAATTGCTTTGGTTCTCTTTTGCAGGTTAGTATGACAGATTGTGTTAACATGCATTGATCTTGTAGTTAGGAACGGATTTGCAAATCCCTATACTAACTCCATGTGCAATTAGATATTAGATTGTGTCTTTATTTATGATTTTAGAATCAAATGTAAAACAAAGTTTTAAATAGAATATAATAGAGTTTTAATTTCGGTTTTCTTTGACAAGGATTTGATGGATGGATAGAGTTAATTTCAGTTTTTAATGATAGATTGATTATTTAAGTTTTATATAGATCTTGCTTACTTAGTTGTTGGCTAATACATTTGGTAGTTTACTTTTTAATGTCATGTCTTAATTTATGTTCTTAAGCATTTTCTTATTGCAGTTTGAATTGTTACAATAGATATAACATAGTTTCATTTTATGTAATTTCTTTCCTAGAGTTAAATTGCAATTGTATTTCTTAGTTAATAGTTGAGTTTAAGTATGAATTTTTCTTACATAGTGTAGAAGTATAATCATGATCTCGTTATATTGTTGATGGTTAATAAATGAATATGCAGGGTAATTGACGATTGTTTTTGTCATGGCTAAATTCTCATTGGATTGTTTAATCCATACCTTTCATTTTTCTATTGAGATAAGTGTTGAGCTTATACCACTTGAATTATCCTTTGTTTTCAAGTGCCATCGAGATATCATACGACACCGGAGACATTCACACAACCACCAACATTATATTTGAATTGTCATAGGTTAAAAGATAGTTTCTTGTTTTCATAGATCATAAAAAATAGTTTCTTGCTTTCGTAGATCAGAAAAGATAGTTTCTTGCTTTCATAGTTTAGAAGATAGTTTTATTGTTGTTGTAGGATAGATAGCCTTTTGATTTGATAGATTAAAGAGCAGTCTGCTTATCTTAGATTAAGAATTAGTTGGTAGTTCTTCTTGCTTTCAATTAAATAGATTTCCTTTCATGAATTAGAAATAGTTTTGAAGTTTTGAATTAAGAATATAGTCCACTTTCCTCTTAGGCTAGATAGTTGTTCAATGA
>ML780770.1:696490-713795 GCA_009831015.1 Picea engelmannii | reverse complement strand
CACTAGAAGGAAGCACCAACTCCCTGGTTTCTCTAGCACCAACTAGAAGGAAGCACCAACTCCCTGGTTTCTCTAGCACCAACTAGAAGGAAGCACCAACTCCCTGTGTTCAAGCACCCACTTGAACCTTTGAGGACACCACTCCTCCCTAGCTCTTCCCTACCACCCTGAAATATAAATCTTTGCTACTGAAACTTATTACAGTGATATGATGTTCAACAATGGCTTACCAAACTCATCACTGTTCTGCTGCATTTCATTGCTCTGCCTGCCTCATTGCCTTTCTGCACACATCACTTGCAATGTCTGTTCTTCCATTTATTTATGCTCTATGCACCATGTCCATTCACTACACAGTTCCTCTTCTGTGCTATTCAGCTACTTCACTCTCCTCCTTCTTCACACATGAATCACCTTCACCAACAACAACCACAACAAACTCCAACAGCAACAACAACCCCATCTCTTCTCTGTACTCTGTATTTACAGCTTCTGTGCACCTTGTGCATGAAACGTTTGCAATGCCTCTGCATGCTGACTCTGCGCCGTTATCCTCCACCTCTCGAGTTCTCTGTCTGATCATCATCCTGACTCTTCAACTTCTCTGGTGGTTCGCCCTGCGTGTCTAGCATCACTGTATGTTATACTGAGTTTCCTAAGCCTCTCTGGCAGTTTGAGACTCTTTGTCTTCTCTGTGACAGTCGAACTCACCTTCTCTGTTTCAGTTACAGGCCTCAATACTCATCAGCTATCAATTGCCTCCACGAACATTTTCATTCCTCTCAGAGACTCTTCACCTCCTCTGTCAGTCATCCCGAAGTGTCTTCGCATCCTCTGGTAGAAACCATCAATGGTTTCTAGTAGTTTCACTGTGTCGTGCAATAGTAGCCCTCAGATATCCTTCAGGTTAATCTACGTCATTGGATGAGCTTTATTAATCTTGCCTTTAAATCGGGTTTCGACATTTCGACATTCTTGATGCATTGAGTTCTTTGCCTCTCTATGTCGTGACTCGCAAAACTCTGATATGGAGTTTGATCAACGATCCAGATCTAATCTCTATTCAACGGCTGCGATTAAATCGCGATTTCTCATATCGCGATATCGGGATTCCTGATGTCAATAATATTTGACATGTCCAACTCTCAATCCCCGATGCCTCTCCATTGACTAGAATCAACGGTCTAGATCAAAGCTTGATCTGATGACTCAGATTACATCGTGATTTCACATATCGCGAAATCGGGATTCCTGTGGTGAATGTTCTTTGACAACTTCAACACTCGATCCTCGAAACTCCGACATGGACTGGAATCAACGGTCCAGATTTGATCTTGATTCAACGACTATGATTTAAGTCGCGATTTTGCATATCACAAAATCAGGATTCCTGTTGCATTGTTTCTTTGACATTTCCAACATGCGATCCTCAAAACTCCGAAGTGGTGTCCATCTACTGACGTCACACGTGGATTGACACGTGTTGAATACTACCACATGTCACTCTGATTCGTGACTTACATGTGCCTGAAATGTTGAATCTGTATGAAACTTTTCATTACCTGGTTGTGCCACGTGTTCCTAGTTGACGTGAGTCGGGTCGACGGTCTAGATCACATCTTGATCTGAAGGTTCAGATTCAGTCGGGATTTGACACATCATGATTTCAGGATTCTTGATGTCAATATTCTTTGACATCTCCAACACTCGATCCTCAAAACCCCAACAGGGAGTCGGGTCAACGGTCTAGATCACATCTTGATCTGACGGTTCAGGTTCAATTGGGATTTCACACATCGCGATTTTGTTATTCTTGATGTCAATATTCTTTGACATCTCCAACTCTTGATCCCTGAAACTCCGACAGGGAGTCGGATCAACGGTCCACATAATCCCCTGAGATGGACGGTCCTCCTACTTCCGGGATTTGTGAGCCCTCTACTCCTTGCACTTTTAAAGATCGTGTAGGTTTTCCTTGATCCAATGATGGTTGGACCCTGCACTCATATCTAACGCCTGATATATGTCCTCCATATCTGCGCACTCCTTTTGTCTTCATTCAGATCTGATGGCCATCGGGAATTCAGGATGAGATCCAACGATCACTGGCGCTTCTCCTCCGGAGCGTACTTTGTCCTTGTTTTTCCTTCGCTGCATACTCTAATCTTGCCATCAATGACAAGCTTACTTTGCCTGATAATAACCTGCCAACAATCCTCTACACTATCTCTTCTGAACTTATCGGGCTTGCTCTGCAGCGTCTTCCTAAAATACTTCTGGTGCCCGTCTGTTACATTTTTCCTGTACTCATGCCATCTTCATTGATGTACTTTCCATCAATGACAAGCATGCGCTACCTGTTAAACATTTGCCAACACACTTACCATCACACTAGACTTGTTACTTCATGAAAAAAGACTTGTCTTCTGGGATCCAAAACTGATGTAGCGGATGATTCTATGCTACTGGTGATGAGTGTTGATCAACATGAAGAGGAGGGGTCTTGCAGGCTCTGCTGGTCAATATGACTCTTGACACTCCATGTCTGCTGCCTGTGGGACTTGAGACATGATCCCCTTAGTTACCCCTAATCTCAGGGGGTAACATTTGGCTCCTACATGGGTACATGTTCTCACCGTAGAGTGCATGAGAACCTGAAAATCTCATCGTATGATGCAACATATATACGATGCAATACATGATGCAAATTCCTACTCTACCCTACCTACTCTAATCTATGTTAGTGAAATGCTAGGTGTAATCATATAACCATTAACAACATCCTAGCATTGTATAAAAACATCTAACAATATGATTCATCATGAACCAAAATAAAGATAAGTTAATCACAAGAAGGTCATGAGATAAAACATGCATTGTAACATAAATAATCATAAATTCTAACTCATGGAGGCTGGAGGGAGGGACCAAATTATGCCATGTTGTGTTCCCACAATAATGCTCGATCCATCTTTGAAAGGGGGTGCGACAAGATAAATACTCATAAGGCTGGACCAAAGACTCTGAATATTGACTTCCTTGAATATTATCTCTCCTTGAGGCCTTAGAAGGGATGAAAAATAAACTGGAGAATGACTAATAGCTAATAAGGGGAAGGTTGAAAGATTGAGATTTCAAATTTCTTATTAAATCATTCAACCTACCGTTAAATTCTAAGAAATGTTTTTTCCCTGTAGATAGTCTAGTACAAGGAATGTGTTTCCCAGTTGCATCCTCAGTGACATAGCAAGATAAAGAGAAAGAGGAAGGATAGAAAATATTGTCACATAAAGCCTACTTTGGGAGAATCATGTCCCTACCCTCATCAAGGTTGGAGCATAGTGGTGGTTGAAATCTTCTTCGTCGAGTAAATCCAAGTGCTCAAAAGAATATGTATCAAATTTACCAGGTATTATCGGAAATCATCATGAGAATGCTGCAGAAAATCATCCCTAGGTGGTTGAAACAAATCTACAATCATGTCATCTCCTTTCCGCCAAACATCAAAATAAGTAGTAATCGCATATGGTTGTTGTAAAGGAAACAATTGAATATGACCTTCAATATCATAGATGGGATCTTCATCATGACCAATCACATCCCATTTACATCTCCCAACATGTATAAACTCATCAGTGTTATCAACCACATCATCATATTTATTATAACATGTAGGGCCTAGTTCATCCAAGGGTTCCTATAACACTTCTTCATTTTCCAAATCATGGAATAAAGCATCATAAAAAAAATGGAAAGAAAAATAAATTACCGCATTCTCTTATTCTTGTGCAGAAGGAAAGGAAGCTTTGATGACTTCATTAAATGGAGGAGCAAATACCATTACTTGGTCTTCATGAGGGGGCTCTTCACAAATATCTTCCTTGGGTTCTTGGTTTTGAGCATGATACACCTTCCTGATATCTTCTACAATCTTAGTGGTGAACCCTACTTCTTCAAGGAATATTGTGATATTTTGAAGGACATATTCATATGTCTGATATTTTGGGTGTCAATACTCAATAAATCTACTAATGAGATCTATGAGTGAATATATTCCCTTCTGTTTACAATAATACTTAACCCAATTTTGTACTTTTGAGGGCAAGTAATGTATAACAAATTGTAGTCGTATGTCCTTGGGTTGTGGTTCCATTTCCCATAGGTACTCAAGGAATTATACGATATGAATAACGACATGACCCTCGAACATTGGATGGTATCTGCAAACAATGAACTCATGTGGGTATCCAGGAATGTTCTCAAAATCAATAGAAGTATATCTTTCTTAGTCATCCTCAGGTTCCATGGTTCCATCACTTGACAATATACAAATTTGAGATTAGGATGACACCTAGGAAAGTACTAGTGCAGTTTCCAGATGACCTCTTTGGATCATCAAAGGAAGGCGAGAGAATGACCCTCAGTGGAGTCTCTAGATAATATTTCTAAGATAAGAGTTTTGGGAGAATCTTACCAAAATATATGTCATTGAGGAGAATGACTCAATCCTCCCCAAAAAGGGCGACAAAATGTTATCCTAGGATTTGTAGTTGTGCAAATCCCAACACAATATCACCAAATATTTTGTAACTATAGGATATCCTACCACTATCACCTTAGTAAGAAATCCCCTTGTTTTAGTGATGGAGGAGGTCCACCACAAGGGAGGCCTCCCCGGTGACCTTAAGGGTTCAAAGTAGCAAGTTTGTTAGCAAATCCTACCACCTCCTCTCTTGATCACCTAATGAAAAATCTAGGTCTGTGAAATGGATGAGGTATGGAGCTATTTGAGCACCTTCCCAGAACAAGAACACATATAACATATATCTCATTGATTTCCAAGTATAAACATGTAAGTAACACCCCCTTAAGACACTAGACAAAAATAATTACTATGGTTGTTATGAAATCAAAACAATACAATAGTTTATAACAATAGATGAAAGTCTATAACAATAGAAAACAATAGAGATCAGAATTGCATCAATTGAGAATGAAAATTTAGCACATATCCAATAGATTATTATCCAAATTTTCCAGCAATTTCTGAGTATGTTTTACCACTATTAGGGCAATGTATGCAGATAATCAGTGTATGCTATGATGTATGTAGCATCCTTTTGCAACACCAACAATAATATTAGTGAATTATCTTTATTTATAGTTAGTAGAGTTAGTATAAGGCTTGATCAAATGAGAATTGAGAGTTTGTTGATCACTTTCACCATAAGAGAGTTCAAATGATTAGTGCCTTAGGGATATGTAAACTTTATAACAACAATGATATCACTTAGAGATGAAACTAGCAAATATTTAAGAGGTAGGGTTTAAAATCTAAGGTGCTAGCACATTAGGACCTTAGGTTTTAAACCTTGAAGAGAATGGTTTTTCTAGAGTGCAAGAAATTTTGGGCTCTAGCACCCTTTCCTCCCTTCTTAAGCACTTCAACTAGGTCACAATCAATATTCTAGAATCAAACCCCTAAAGTGATAACACTTTGGAGCTTTAGGAGTCTATCCCTAGGTAGTATTTCCTTCACAAATTTATGGATGGAATTAACCTTGTGAGAGGACGAAGCACTTATTCTCCTCTCTTAGGGTTTTACCAAGCACTATCTTCATTATGAACAAGTAAACTTTACCATAAACATTCAATAACATGAAATGAAATTGCAGAAATTTACTTACTTCACCAATATGTAACAATAATAAAACCTAATTGCATCAATACCATCCAAAAATCATAAAATAATCATCCACACTTCACCTCCATGAGATAATGCACTAGAGAAAATAGTGAATAACCCCAATATAGTGAAAATTTCAGACTTGTCCCTTAGATGTGTGAGAAATATGTGATGATAAAAGAGAGTCTTGGCTAGAAAAATTTATATGGAAACCCTAGCCATCCAAGAGACTCAAATGAAAAGTTACGTCTCTTCAAGAGGGGCTGACCCCTTAAATTGTCTTTTCAATTTACCAAAAAATAAATTTACATGAAATAAAACCCCAGAGAGGGTGACATCATGCCGTAGTAGGGTGACGATAAGATCATAAGAGTGACATCAAGGCTGGAAAGGTGGAACGTTGGGCCTCCAAAGGCCACATGTCATTCTCTCATGTGCCAAGGTCCATGCTACATGCCTCCTCCATCAATCCATCAAGTGATCCACTAATCCCTAGCCCCTAGGTGACATCAATGGCTAGAAGGGTGATGTCTAGGCCAACGTCCAAGTGGAAAAGGGTGGAGCCTCATCCTCTAGTGATACTAAGGTTCCTCCAAAGGAATTTTCCTGCTTCTTCCATGTACAATACTCATCATAAATGGTGCCCTAGACATGGGGTCTACCATTCATCTCGTGGGCAAGGCCCTGCAAAGACAAACAAGTATGACCTTTAAGGGTCCACAAGTCATGTGAATCATACCAAGTAAGTCACATATAATAAGAGAACTAAATAAACATGTGCATCAAACCCCCCTTTTCAAATTAAACAAATTCTCAAAGACCTTATAAGCTTTTCCAAATTTAGGTATGGGAGGAGTGTCAAGGTGCCCTATTGGGTAAGTCAATCCCCAAGTAAAAGGACGTTTCCCAAGAATACCCCATCCAAGTCATGAAATGAAAATGAGGTGTATTGCGGTAAGACTTCTAGGAATGGGGTTCTTGACATACAAGGGATCATATTGTCTTGTTTATGGGTGCCTTTGTGAAGGGTGTGCTACCCTTCATCTGTGATGCAACATTTTTCCAAGCCCTTTTATTGCCATTAATTCATTATGGTCTGAAACATTGAGTACTATGAGCAATGAAAATTAAAGAGTATCGTAATGCCACTTGAAGCTAGAAACACATAGAGTGCCATATGCAATGGAAAGCAAGAGACTCCACAAAATGTATTTCCTCAACAAGCGAGACATTTATTAATTATGTGTTTAGAATGTCCTTGAATCTTATGGAGAATCATTTCATTGCTCTCATGACCTTAGCATGAGCATTTGGAAGGATAATGATTGGATTTTAAATTTTTCCAGATACAACACCTCTAGGCCTTTAGCCCCTTTTACCCATGAAATGAGGTATAATCCCTTATTGGGGTCAATGAACCTGAAAACCAAAACGATGAGGAGATGAAGGGGAAGAAGTGTGGAAAATGGTAATTATGAATGGGAATGGTACAGTGACTCTTCAAGGAACTACCCAATAGTAACACTTTTCCCGAGGGTGACCAACTTGCTAGGAAACAATGAAAACCACCAAGGTGAAAGTAGGAAAAAGGTAGAATTTCCAAACAAATGTTCCATAATCAAGAAATAAATCTTTGCAACATGCTAAAATATTTCAAATATTAAAGTGACACTTACACTGACACCATAATTGTTACCTCATGAAGCAAGACCCGTTGTCTTCTGGGATCCAAACCTAAGGTATCATATGGTTCTCTGTTGTTGGCGATGAGTGGTGATCAACATGATGAGAGGCCCTACATGATTTTCTGGTTAGTATGACTTTCGACACTCCATGTCTTCTACTTGTGGGCCTCAAGACATGATCTCCTTAGTCACCCCTAGACCGGGGGGTAACAGTCAGGAAATAGAAAGTGAGGACCAAGTAAATTCTTGTGTTGCTATTTAATATTGTTAAGTGATCTTGATGCTACATGGAAGTTAACAAAAATGCTAGAAACCTGCATTGTGAAAGAAGAGATGGATAGAGATATATCAACCCCCTACCAGTAAGGGATGTGTGTTAGGTCAATAAGCAGAAGCACACAAGAAGAGAATTCAAGATGAAAATTGAACTCAATGGTTATGAAATGGATGGGGTTATGCTGGATCTGGTGTCTAATGTGAAAATATTTACAAAGAAGTCATGGGACTTGATGAGTAAATTGAATTTGGTCTGGTCTCCCATCCAGCTGTGGTTGGAAAATCAATAGATAATCTACTCTATAGTTCGATTGGAGCAAGTCAAGCTGAACATAGAAGGAGTAAATAGAAAGGATGATTTTGAAGTGATAGAGATCATGGATGATTTGGATCCTTACCCTTCCCTTCTTGACATTGATTGGGCCTTCGACAAAAATGTTGTGTTGTATCTGAAGAATCAACATATGTTGTTTGAGATGGATACCCTACGTGTGATTGTGTGTTTGGATTCTAATGGAGGGGATAGATACAACGAGTTGATAGATGAGGATTTGCGAAGCTTGATCATTATAATATCTAAAATATCATTGGGTGGAGGGAATATTACATCAATCCCACAACGAATGGGGAACTAAGTTGGAGGAGCATGAAGTCATATGATATTGATTCAATAGAGGCCATGGAGAGGTGGCAGAACTAGCTTTATGAAGTCTTGACAAGGAAATGTCCTCGCATTACCACATAAGTACATGAGTAATATTTTGGGTCCTATGACTGCGATGGGTTGGATCCGGTGGATGCGTTACATTCCTGAACACCACCAAGTACATGCCCTCGATACAATGTTAATAGGAACACCCACACAACGATAGGTTCGGAAATAAGAACATATTCGAGAATGGACAAATGTGGAAGGTCCGTTAAGAGAAATATTTAGGCCAGGGGTGGATATCTGTCAATATATGTGTTCTTACGAACAATGTTGAGTATCCAAGAAACAACACAGGGTGTGAAGTCGATATTTGAAGGCCCGACGTGCACTGCTGAGAAAACACTTTGTACCCCTGGTTCCTCAATTTTCTAATGGTCAGGTAAGGGAGTCACGGGCAAGAAATATGGAGACAACTATTCAATATGTTTTCATAGAAAGAATGCCCACCCGTTCAATCCCCCTCAACCCCATTGAGAAAATAGATAAGTTGTGTAGGAGTAAGGAAGTAGTGGTTAATGAGTGGATGCCACCAAATCCAGACAGGTCGAATCTAGTTCCTCCATGATGAAAACCAAGTGGTTGTTAACATGTAAAGAAGAATCGTGACCCGCCAGGGGTCGTTGCGGACAATTAATCAAGGATGAGCCAATGCAGGTGTGCCCAAGAATCATGTGTGATGCCCCTAAAGAATAATACTTGTGCATGTGTGAAGTCATCATAGTATCGAGGCAGTGTCTAACATGTGTCAAAATTTCTTGGGCATTTTATATCCTTAATGAATTCATTAATGACTGCTTGCATGCCCAGAACTTCAGGAAGGACTTCCACTACAGTTGGATCATGTTGCTTCTCTCCATACTTCTCTAGAGGTCTCCTCTAGGCTTTGAACATGTTGTTGGGAGTGGAATTTTATTTTGTGTTCCCTGATTCCTTTCATTTCATGTTAGTAGGGACCTTGTTGTTCAATATTCCATAGACCAACAACTTATCCAAGCAACTACTTCGAAAGTGCGCATCCTGAGCAATATTATCAACATGTATGTGAGCTACCTTGTGTTTGAATGTAATTTTCATAACTTTTATATCTGTCCTAGTGATGACCATGGGGATGCAATGGAGTTTCTTCCATTCTACATTACAAAAGATGACATTCAAAGGAGGGTAGTCGAATGGTCAACACATTTACAACTGGTCCTAGAGGAAGAGATGGACACTCTAGAAACGCGCATTAATTGAAGCCAAGACCAAAAGTGGGCTAAGTATGCACGATTGAAGGAAAAATGCACAATCCCCACTGGAGGGGATCTAATGACAAGGAATCATCCATGCGGCCTCGAGACCCAAGTTATACATCTATAGATCCTCTTAACCTCGGGTCCAGTCCTGAAAAAGTGAATTTCGATACAAGGACAATGACCCACTCATCCCATATTGTGCAACAACCAACAAGGTCCAACCCCACCAGTATGAAACAACCATAGACTGGTCCAACCATGTACATAGACACTCCCCCTATACAATTGGGTCTAGGTTAGATGGCATTGAGTGTTGCGACCTTGATTATTGCTCTCAAAAGACAACTACTCCTACAACAACAAATCCAATCAGAGGCTACCTTTAAAATCGACCATCTATGTCTCAAACTTAGAGGTACATGACCACCATCACTTAATACTCCATATCAACCACTGGCCTCCATTACCGGTTCTAGTAGTTCAACAAGGATCCTTCGATTCGACCCTTCATTACTCAATCTGACGAACATCATCAATACTAACATCCCTTTGGCACCAATTCTAACTTCAGTGGTGCAAGACTGTGTTACTACTCTACTTTTTGAGTTGGGCGATCGACACCAAACACTTGGGTAGGCTCATGCACAACTACAACTACAAAACCAAATGGAAATTGTTGTGCACAATCATACATGTGTGCGCTATGAACAACAATTTTAGGCTCACCGAGACTTACAATAATGATATGACACAAAGGTTGTGGCCCATGAAAAAACAAAGGCTCAACATATTCGACCTTATCAAGATGGTGGACAACTTATATGTGCAGATACCGACCTTCTCAGAAGAAGGTTTTGACATTCCTCCTTGTGTCAAAATTTTGGTCGTAAAGGCTCGTCTACAAAATTTGGATTCACAGCTTACGACCCTCCGCCCTCCACTCCAACAGACAACCTCAGAGGTGACTCAACTAGAGAAAAAAATTACCTTGGCCAAAGTAGCCATTTGGGATGGCCAACAAAAATTGAATGACTTTTCAAGGGTGGTCGAACGTAGCTTCACCTTGTGGAACCATTTATAAAGTCCCCTAGAATTGACTTATATTAATGATCGAGTTCGCGTGATAGAGGTCGAGGTTGCATAACTGTTACAAATTTTTTTGCCTCACCCCATGCAACTTTCTTGAATGGCCTTTTCATTTCTCTATGCAAACTTAAAGTCATGTTTTTACCTTTCATAGCCAAAAAAATACATTTTTCCACATATACACGCCCTATCAGTTATACAACAACTGTATACGCAGGTTGCTCCACTACATCCCGCGTACATCAAGTTTGGTGCTCAAAATTAAAAATTATGTCGGGTTTCCATGCCATGTCACGAGATCCATGATACTTGACCTTCCATATACTAGAAATGTTTCAACTCGACCCTTTAGTTCCATGTGAAGACTATAAATTGATCCCTATCCAAGCCTTGGAAAGGGAGAAAAATCAACTTTGAGACCAAAGACACTCTAGAGAAATTTCACTTCATATTGAGTCTGCATCCCTTTATCCTTGAAATTTTGAACCCCTTGTTCATCCCCCAAGATCTTCCTTCTTTTTGATGGAGAACCTCATTGTTTCCTTTAAATGATCTTGCCTTTGGTGGGGGATTGAAGTGGTGGAGGCCCAATTGGAGGGACTTAGTTTCTCGGTTCCATTTTGTGTCGTTACAGAAGTTTGTCACCTATATACTTCTGTTGATTATTTTAATAGAAATACTCTTTTCTCGTCCAATTGATATCTTGCAAATATTTGAATTATTATTCCATGCGCGTATTTTTCATGCATGTTAATGGATTATGCTAATCTATATGCTAAAATTATATATTATCACCATATGCTTGCATATCTTGGTTGTCGAGAACAAGTTGCAGGTATAAATCTTTGAGTTGTTTGCTCAAAGATAGTATTCATCGAATGTTCGGGCGAGGTAGGCTCTTGGCCTTGTCTTGTTAGAATTTCATTTATATAGCATACTTTAGATTATAGTTGATTTGTGCATGTCATTCTGTATGTTGTGGTTTACCCCATGCCATAAAGAGATTTTCCTCATAATAGAATTGGTGACCATACTAGGGAATGATCTTCTTTTTTGGGGTTTGGAGTGTTTTTCTCCTTGATTTTCTCTCTGTTAGCCTGAGTTTCCTTGTCGCATGATTTATTGACAACCTATTTTTACTTTGCATTTGATTTTCTTAGCTCAACCCTTTCCTTGATAGTGTTTTACTATATATACATGGTTTTTCCCTTGACAGACGTGTACATACACGAGTTGTCCTCCTGTAGGGTGTGTACATATGTGAGTTTTGCTCAAATAGTTGCATACATCAGCTCTTTAGTCTTGCTGGCTGATGTGTTTGCTGGGTGAGTTTGGTTGGTTGTTGAGTCTTCTTTGATCTATTTCCTGACTGCTAAGTGTTTATAGAGTGGTAGGAACCCTTCTTATCATTGATTTTTTGGGTGGTATTCTTTCTTATCATCTTTTTCATCGGTTTTCCTTGCACATTGGTCTGAGTGTTTGCTTATTGGTATCCTTCTTGGCTTGTCTCTTTTTTCTTGTAGTAGGGTCCATATTCTATTCAGTCCTTGCATTTTATTTTCTTTATATCGAAAATACAAAAGCATTTTCTCATGTTTAATTACGACATTTTCTCCTTTGAATACTTTACATTGATTTTGACACTTGTGGAGAGATTGCATTTCATTGAAATTGTAGAGATTGCATTGAAAAGTTGCATTTAAAAGCATAACATCTCTTTAGAATTCAATATTAGTACTTCACAATGTTTTTATATTCGCTTCTTTTATATGCTAAGTCGTAATACCATCATTTTTACGAACACACCTCTTGAGTAAGAAAAATCCATTAAAAGTAATGTTGACTAATTAAAATTGATTAAAACAATTTTATTTTTCATGGTACACAAACAAGTATAGGACATAGGGCCTTGGACTAGGATTTTGTGAGTAAATTGCTCCAAGGCTATTGAACTAAACATACGTGTCTGACCAGGGAGTGGTGAAAACCATTGTGTAATTAGTGACATCAGGGGGATCCACTCACACCGGAGTTAAGAATGAGGTCACACGAAGTTGGTTGCAGAGATAGCCCTCTAATACCTTCTTAGTGTCGGAGATATTTCTAGGGTTCTATTCATATTTGGGGGTCTTGCTAGTACATTTACCTCTGTGAGAGGTGGTTCTCTCAAGATTTTGGGCTTTGTTACCCTTCACATACGGTGGACCGGACTTACGACTATTCACTTGTGCATTGGTTATATTGTGGTGACTCTAGTTTCTTGACTCAAGTAGCCACATAGGTTACTTGCAAGGGTTATTTTGCAGGTACCTTGAGTTAGATAAGGGTTGGACATCACAAAGCCTTTATGGAGGATTAACTCTTCGGAGGAATCTGATCGACTGCGATGTTAAGCCCATGAGGGCCCTTATAAATGATTTTGATACCTCCAATATTTTGAAGGGAGTCGTAGGCCCCTCTTGGGTGAGACATACCTACTCTAGTGAGGGAGGCCCCTTTTTAGCCACTATATCTTGTTTGTGTGCATTGGCCTTTTTTCTTTACTTTGGTGTGCTCTCTGATTATTAGTTGGCCTTAGGATTTTGTATTGCATCGCGATTTTTCATTGCTTCACGATTTTTCATTGCTATGGTTAATGGAGCCCCCATGACTCCCTCAGTTAGTGCCTCCCAACCCATGGTCTTTGCTCATTCCATGGGGATGAATCCTTTTGTATTTTCGAGTGGTACATTGAATCATGATAATCAACCAATGCCTTGGGCCTCTAATCCTTTCTCTTTTGGTATGCCGGATATGACTTCACACTTGCCACCCTCTATTTTGTTGTCTTCTGTGAATCCTAGTTTTGGGTCTGGGGGCATGATGCCTCCTTATTCTTCTTTTTCATTTGATGGGGGCCATATCTCTCAACCAACTCTTATGGTAGGAGGTTGGAATCCTCCTTCCTTTGGACCCAATCCTAGCTTCTCTTTTCCAGGATCGAGTGCTCAAATGGGTGGTCCTTATACTTATTGCATCTTGTCCATCTATCCTTCTTCCGCTATGATGGTTCCTACAAACGATTCTCTCATGGAGGACCTCCCTATGACCTCTGGTATTTCATCTAGAGGGAGTCAGTTTTATAGTATGTGAAACCCCTTGCATGAAGTTCCTTTATTTGGGGGAAATGTATATCCTCACATGAGTAACCCTTATCATGTCTCTTTCTCCTCGCAAGAAACCTCCTCGGTGATTATGCCCTTACAAAATTTTATGAATCATTTGGGAGGAGGATATTATCCTTATAGACAAGGCCATGGTGTATACCAGAACCCTGCTTGGCCTACGATATCTCAAAACCAGTCTTTCCAGGAACCTTGGTCTCTGATGCTGCAACCAACTGTTGCATGTCATGCTGGAAGCAAAAGTACAGTCACTGCGAGTCATACTGGAATTATATCATGAACCTATGTTATTCATATTGAAGATAGGTCAAGAACCTCTACAAGTCATGTTGAATACCAACAACCAGCCGCTGTAAGTCATGTTGGGGGCTGTTGGCAGCCAACCCATTTTTTTTGATTGATCTCAAAAAGCTGCCTACACCCATTGTGGTATCATGACAAATCATTGTCGCACTGTGCTTTGAGACATTCGTCTCATTTTTGCGACCGTTACAATTCAATTTCGTTTTAGTTTTCACAACTGAAAGTGTGAAAACACCTCTTTCGTCGCTTAGATTGTCATCGTTTTTGGTTGATTTGCTGAAAGACGCTTGATCACTGGTTTATCACATGACTGCTAAAGGTTGTCTCGAACTTATGTTCTTGAGCATTATCTTACCCTGATTGCGCATTTGGATGTATTTGATTGTCAAACCTTTGGGCATAAAAGTTATTGTTCTTGTTTTGGTCTTATGAAAATTGTAATGGATTTGGTCTTATTGCTTTTATCCTTATTATGGATTCTCACTCAGTTATTATATGAAAAGATTTGGATCATATTGTTCTCAAAAGATTGGAATGCAAACATTACCATATGTACCAAATACATGGGCAAGTTTATAAGGCGTAATAACATTGGTTTGAAAGCGCATTGATCAATCACATTGAACTTTACAAATCGATGCATTGACATACTATTTGCAAAGTTGGATTATACGTTGAATGTTTCATAAGTCCCGAGCTATGTAAACCCTGTGTTTGAGCGATTGATTGAACGATGGAATTGGCACGACGGATCGATAGTTAATGTTGGTACTGTGCTTGTTTAAACTTAACACTTGGCACATTATTATCATATGAGGTGTTGGTTCTCACTCGGATGAATGGCACGTAGAGGTGATGATTCACCTGTTGGCTGGTCAATGCATTTGTTTAAATGATTCTGGTTTTAACAGCTCTGTACAGGTCATTAATGCAATGCGTGGCGATGGTAATCCCACCACCTTCGCACGCATGGAGTTGATTTCGGTCTCGTCGAGCATTCAAACTGTTGAAACCCTATCCTATTCACTTTGTGCATTGTTCATTCGGTGTGAACCCTACCATGAACAGAGGTTATGGCTCCTGTTGTGAGGACCGAACCTAATGGATGCCAAGCGCTGTTGATATTCGATAGTGCATACAGCGACCTTGAAGAATTCGGGTGGCTTTCGTTTATAAGGAAGTTTGATGGTTTTAATATCTCTGTTGCTCGGCAATTCGCACTATCATTCGACGGTTGTCGAGCCAAAGTTGGAGATGTCCAGCTTGAAATCACCGAACAATCTCTCAGCCTGGCAACTAGCTTGCCTGTCAAGGGACAGAAATGGTCCAAAAGTTATAAAGTAAACGATGTCCCGTGGACACTGTTGTTTCGGTCTCGGATAGTGAGGTCGTCCAACAAAGGTTTACCTGCGAAGATGTTGAAACCCCGCTGGTATGATCTCTTGATGATTATCAAGCAATTCGTCACTTGTGAAGGCAGGTATGGATTTGTTTTCCTGTTTCATATACGTTTATTGATGGTGTTTATGGGTTTCGAGCTTAGCATGCCGCATTATCTGCACCGAAGTTTATTTAAAATGGCTAAGAAGTACAAATGAAGTTAGGCTGACACTAGCCTCTTCCATGTTGGGTTGATTAAAATGTTGGTTGTGTATGAATTGGGTTTACGTCGAGATTCCTGGCACGATTTTCTCAACCGTAATGGTTTTGAGGAATCAAGTCCTCCACAGGTCGATAAGCCTGTGGTATCCGAGAGTAAGTCTACCCCTGTACCCTACCGTGTTTTACTACCTAAACCTGAAACCCACTCACCTGTGAATTCGCCTATGGCTGTGACTAAAGTGGCTAAGCCCATAACCACAGAGGCTAGGGCGAAGACTATTGCTAGAAACAAGAAAAACGTAAGGAAGATCTCTCACATGGAGAGAAATAAGTCTAACCCCCCTGCCAAGACAGAGCCTATTATGTTAAGCAAGGACTCAGATTCGAGCATTGAACGTTTTCTAGCTGAAGAGGGCTTTTGTGGTGACGAACCTCCTTACGATTTCGTAGATAACTTGCCTCCTAGTCTTCGGGATAACCATGACTTCCCTGGTATCAAGCCATCTCGTGAAACCCTTAGGGAATCATCAAACCCCCCTTCTTCTCAAAAAGTTGCTTCACCTTGCGACCAGTGTGGACTGTGGTTAGAGAGATACTATTTGGATGTCCCTAAATTGCAATCAAAAATTTATGATTTAGAGAAACAAGTGGCATTTCTCACTGGTCGGGATGCAAAGGGGCGGCCTAGTGATAAAAATCAACGGACTGCTGGATCAATATTGTTCAAAAACGTTGAGTCTGCCACCGCAGTGGTCAATTCAAGATTGACATAGTTCCAGCAACTGTAATGGTATAATTTTCCCTCTTTTATACAGCGTCGTCACAAGCTCTGTTTATATGTTTGACTTGCTCTGTCATGCATAAGTTTTATCGATTTATTTGGATTGGTTGTAATTAGATTTAGTTTGATTTGAAAATATTGTTACTTGATATCTTTTCTATTCTTGAAATGCAAACGATATCTCTGTTCGATTTGATTATATCTTGCGCAATACCATGAGCCAATTGGTTGACTGTGTTAATTATAATTTCTATATTGAGACCGATTCGTATATCATCTGTTTCATAATCAAGTTTCGAATGGATAACAATTGTTACGATGTGAGTTATATTCCGATGATAACGACTGTTTGATTCGATTACAGGGATGGATTAATTACATCAAATCTTTTGATTTGGGTTTATAATTAATGCCCGGCTTGATTGACTCTATCAAAACCCTGTTTGTCAACTATGTAGTGATCTAATATGATGACTGTTGAGTTGATATTTGTGGAGATGGTCCGATTACATTGGGAATAATTCATACATATGTTTTAACAGAATGATATCAATCTTCTGTTGTGATTCAATTAGGCAATTACGGTTATGAATTTACTTGTGGATTATTTGAAACGCAGCAAATGAAAACTGTGGTTGGATTCTATGGATACAACGATGTGTGAAATCATTAATGCTTTCTATATTGGTAATGATATGAATCATATGATAATGATGGTTTGCATCTCATACGATTTGGTTTGTTATTGATGGCATTCTTGGAACCTTCTTATTGA
>ML780770.1:619579-645752 GCA_009831015.1 Picea engelmannii | reverse complement strand
CTGCCTTCTGCGCTGGTGAAAGCGCAGATTTTTTCAAAATCAAATTTCTCAGTCATGGAGAGTCCGTTTTGCATGCTTAAATAGTCGATCGACATCTACAAATCCTAAGCTTTCCAATGGTGCTTTCAAATCTGCATTTGGAGTCTAGGAAACTATTCAAATTTTCCCTACAAGATTAGACATCGTTCTTTCAAAAATGCCAGTGCATTTTTTATCGCTAACACTTCCTTATCACTTTTAGTAGCTTCCACCCAACTTTGAGGTTGAGACATGAGTACATGGGCATGGATCTCATCCTTGAGGCCACTGTTAAAACATTCTCGGAAAAAAACATCACACATGCCCTCTGTGTGGAAATCTAATCGCTCAAAAGAAGCGATAAAGTCTTCCACCGTGCCAGATTGTTTCAATTTTGTCAAATGGCCTAAATGGTTGTTGTCAATGTCAAAGCATTCATAAAGCTCTTTCACAAATTGTGTCCAAGCCACATACCCTTGTAGGGCATTTTTTCTCCATTGCCACCATTGTCAATGTTCTTGATCTAGATGGAGAACACCATAACGGAGTTTGGCCAACTCATTTGTAATGATGTACAAAGAGAAATAATTTTCCATTTGAGTTACCCAATTGGTGGGATCTGAGCCATCAAATTTTTTCACATCCACACGTGGAAGGCCTAGGTCACACTGAAAGTGATGGGGTTGAAAAGTTTGGGAATTAGAGGAAGTTTCACCTTCGGGGTGCAAAGGTGGGTCATAAGAGGTAAGGTTTGTAGGGATATTCATCTTGGAACAAATCATGTTAATGAAGGATGCAAGATGGGTAGTGAGGTCTTGTTTGATGGTTTCCATTTTTGCGTCTATGGAGGAATGCATTTTCTTATTGATGGTGGAAATATTGGCACTGATCTGCCTCACTTCTTGTTGGGTCTCTGTGAAAGTAGAGGACAAGGAATTGAAGCGGGCTTCCAAGTCTTGTCTACAGGTGTGGGCCATGATAAAGAGGGAAAATAGAAAGGGATGGGTGGGACCACACAGAAAAGGGGTTATGGGTGAAGGGTATCACGACGATCAAGGCGAAGAGGGGAATCCAATGGGGTAAGGCCCAAATAAGGGTGTCAGAAGGGGTTCGGGTCGACGTGAAAAATAATTGTTGAAAAATGATAGGTATGACTGCGATCAGGGCAAAGAGAGGAATCCAATGGGATAGGGCTCAAACAATGGTGCCAATAGGATCCATAATTGTTTTTTACTCCCATGGAGTTACAATCTGATATGAAGAATATTGCAGTGTTGAAATGCCCAAATTATTAACAAGAAGAAATGTGTAGTAATTTCGCAACTAGAATGCAGGAGGCACAGTTGCGTGNCAGGGATTAGGGTATGCAGGGTTTCCATAGACAAAGGTTTTCCCTATGCTATATCTCTTTGATATACGTGTGGGGTACAACAGTAGTACTCGACCCAATATCTCAGGGCACCAACTAAGGAGGCTAGACTGTGCCCTTAGTCGTACTACCCGACTACCTAGGTCCTAGAGAGTATATTCTCGAGTGTTTTTCTTGATGGCACTATAGAAATCAGGCTTCCAATTGGTTTATCTACAGAGGGCTTCAAGATATCTAGGTCGATTTATACACAGGTAATGTCTGATGCGCTACCACTCGAAGTGGTACCAACATGGGTTACAAGGGTGGCCAACAATGTGCGCTTAAGTACCACTTGTTGTTCCTGCGTGTATGCTTCCCCAACCACGGATTAATGCGATGAACGACAAATCTATGTAGCTTTATGTCAGAATACGTCTCTATCTTGAAAAAAATCAACCCACAATTTTCTACCAAGGAAAGTGCTTTGATACCACTTGTAAGGTACCCGATCTATTATAATAGCCGAAAACAGAAATATTGCGGAGAATAACAACGAAACAACACAATAGATGAAACCACAACACCAGAATAATACATTTATTGATAGTAAACAATGTTCACTTGCCTCTTCGAGGGGGCAACCTCTAGCAGAGCAGTGCTTTATTACAATAATTCTCAAGACCAAAATTCCCATACCCTCTAATCCTATTTATACTAAATATATCTATCCAAAAGAACAATCTAGAGGATGATCCTTCTAGAAGTGGAAGCTTCTATTAGGTCTTCTTACATTTGACTTAATCTTCCTTATTGCTAATCCTTATTAGTCCCTGCCAAAGGCCTGGGACTATAGCAATGAGTTTGCTTTGACTTTGTATTAGTTTTTGGTTGACTTTATATTTGTTTGGTATATCCAATGTATAACATAGGAAATTAATATATGTATTTTTTTATATAATAAATAACATATTTTTCTGAAATTTAATTGGCTAATATCTTTGATGTGTTATTGCAGGCTTCACGCCATTCGATGTGCATAATCAATTACACAATTAATCTATTTTCCAAGTGTTGTTTTATTGTTCAAATGAGTTGGCACAAGGACATCGTACATGTCACTGGAGTGAGTCAGTCTTGAGTCCCCTCGATTCAATCAAACAATCAATGTGGGAACGCAATTCCCTTCTTTTTAGCCAATGTCAATTCGCCCTCTTTCCTGCCAATGTGTCAATTCATCCTTCGGCCAGTGCCATTCTCGATCCACTCATGCGTGAAGCTCGTTCTGCAATCTCCACTGTCCAAACTTCATGGCCCATTAATTATTTTTTTAATTATAAATATCCAAAAACTTAAAGGTTTCAATAAGAAATTAAATATGTTAGCTAATTAAAATTGAGAAAATTATTATTTTTTTAATTATATTAAAAATAAACATTTATTTACTATATTAAACTTTAGATTTTTCACACTAATTTAAAAATAACAACAAACTCATATGAAGTCAATAATAAACTCATTACTATAGTTACAAAAATATTGTGAATAATCGACAGGCCTCAGAGTCTTTAGTCTACTTACCATTACTATGTGTCCAAGAGAAATAGTACACATGTCCATGTGAAGAGGGTTACTTGGAGTTTTCTAACTATAGTATTAAAGTTCAATTAGAAGGGTTTTTCACTTTTTAATTAGAAGGGATTATAAGTTATAAACAATAATTTTTATTTTTTTTAAATAATAATATATATATATATATATATATATATATATATATATATGAATGATAGGGTGAATATTACATTTATATATAGGAGATTATATTTAAGGATGTTTACCTTATACGTCTTTCAATATGTAGAATTAATTGCATAATCAATTAATTTCACCAATCACAACATCTAAATATAAAAAGTTATACTATATATTTATTATTATATTTATATTTATATTTTAATTTAATTGGAAGGAAATTTAGGTTAATCCCAAAACTATACAACATATACATTAAAGTAAAAATGTGGTCAGAGATCCTGGCCAATTTTCATTTAAAATCTTTACAAATTGATTTCTTTTAAGACTGTGAAACTAGTCCCTAGTTAACATATTGTTCATGTTTCACAGTAATCATCATCATCAATAATTATAGGGTGTCAACTATCATCTCCATTTCCAAATCTACTTGGCAGGGACTAAGCTGCCATGCAGCCCTTGTTAATATTGACATTTATTACATGGAAATATATTATTCTACCTACATGAGGGGTTAGGGAGGTTAGGTCCCTAACAATATTACAAATTAATAACTATATAACATAATGCTATTATATAAAGATATAATAATAACAATACATTATGAACATATAATGGTATTATTATTGATACATAATAATAATGGAGATATAATTAATAAATGATAATAGATATCATAAAATAAATAACAAAAGTACTAATAATATAAAATATTGAGTATTGAGTATTTCAAATATATTGAACATATCCTGAGACAATATCACAAAGATGTTAACTAAGTAGGTGTAAATAGGGTTAATATTGTCAAATCGAAATATGACACATAATCATCCTTGACTTTTATATGCTGAACTCAACATTATAGTTGTCTGACTTATTTGAAATTCTATTGGTTATTAAATTTCCAATTCAACAAACACGATTTTTCTTATAAGGACCATTTTTGAAGAAATTTTTCTCTAATGTTGACCGGTACCACTGCAATGATCTTGCTAATATAAATACAATCATTCCTATTAAAAAAAACTAGGGTTTTCATTATAATAAACCCTAAAACCAATATAACTTACATGGCCCATTTATTGCGATCATAAATCTCACATTTATTATGATCATAATGGAGTTCAACTTGAAATACAAACAACTTGGAATATGATAAGTATATATATTATTAATACACAAGAGGAAAAAGAAATAATATTTTAAATTAATGTAATTATTTTGGAGGAAAAAATATAAATACATATTTTCATGTATTTTCATTTTATTTCATTGCATGTTCACTAAAAGTATCATGTGTCGGTACTCACATGATGCATAATTTAATTCAATTATGTGTCTAATGAGTTCCCACATTTGATACTTTTAGTGAGCGTGTCGTGAAATAAACAAAAAATACATGAAAAATCACATTTCTATTTTTTACCCTTAAAATATGTTTTAGCCAATAAAATACATATTTCTTAAGCATACTTCTCACAAATTTCCTCTTGTGTGTGAGAGAAAAAATATATATCTTTTAATATCATGCAATTATGATGATGATGATGGTTAACGTCCACTGAGACCAAAATTGGTCTATCGGACTTTAAGAAAGGTAAGAGATTACTTAGATTTCTTTTTAATGTTATTTCAATGCTAAAACGGAATTAGGAGAAGCATTCTACTGTCATTATTGTTTTGATGACTTGGAAGGTTAGGAAGTTCAGTATTATGACAAAGATTTTGAAAATGACATCTAATTTGTGTATGCGTAGGGCACTCCAAGAGAAAGTATTTTTCATCTTCAACCTTGTAGGTGTCACAAAGATGACATATTCTTTCATCCCATGGTGTTTTGGGCATTTCCCAACACTCAGTCTCACTATGTAGCTCATGAGAATTAGTTCTAATTTTAGCAATATTGATTCTCTTCTTAATGTTAGTAAAAAAAGAGAGATGCTTTTGATCTTCAAGATTAGGGTTGACCACCTCCTTATAATATCTTAATTTTATTTTATCCTCTAATTCTTTATCACATAATAGATTCTTGTTAAATTTAGCTTCTACAATATTTTTAATATCATTAGTATTCTGTAGAATAACTTCTTATTTTGTTCCCCAATGATTTATCCAAGACTTGCCATCATTATGCCATCCATGCTTGAGTCGTTGGTGATTTTGGATAAAGTCTAAAGCAATTTTGGGGAGCCTCTTGTTATCCACGTTGTTTATCTTGTTCTTGTACATTAAGTACCTAATCATAGTTGTGTTCTCAATAGGGGAAATGATCTCTTCTATTAGGAGGATAGGATAGGGTCTATTACCTTTAATTTTGAGATTATAAGTTATAAAATTATTTTGGATTTATTCTATATTTCTCCGGGATTCTTGAGAGATATTGCATCCCCAAAATTCATATCCATATAAGATGACATGAGTGACAATAGTTTCAAAGAAGAGTTTTTTCTTATCCCATAGCCAAAGGTCTGCTAATTTACAATTATTTTCAAGCCCATAATAAGATTTCCACCCTTTATTTATCCTTTTCTGAATGATGTAGGTCCAATTGAGCTTGTGATCAATATCAATTCCAAGATACTTGTACAAGGGCACTTCCTCCAAGGTATTGTTTTCATATACAAAAATATCATAGGTGATATAATTGGATTTAATTATCATAACCTTTGTTTTGTCAGTGTTCACAGTCATTCTTGTACTAGAGAAAAATTCCTTGAGGATTTTAAGTTTCTTACTGAGTTCATGGGGATTCCTTTCCATAAAAACAATATCATTGGCATAGAGAAGAAGGATGGTGACTATACTAGCAAGAATCGGTCCAACACAATCTGCATCTTCTAGACAAGCTTCCAACTTGTCAATGTAAATGCCAAAACGGGTAGGGCATAGGGGACAACCTTGCTTGAATCCTATATTGTAGTTAATTTCTTCTGACCAGCCCTTAGTGCTCCTAAAATTGGAAATAAAATTCTCATACAACCTTGTTGCAACATCTCTTAGCCCGGAGGGAACTTTTAGCTCTTCTAACCTATTCCAAAGTTTGGTCTTAGGCACAGTGTCAAAAGATTTCCTAAAGCCAACGAAACAATAAAGGATATTGGTTTTATTGTTGAGACACTCCTCTATAATGATCCTAAGCATGACAAGGTGGTCCATGGTTGAATGATAACCTCTAAAACTAGTTTGTCCTTTAGCTCTTTTTCCGTGGATTTCTATCCATATGCTTATCTTCTTTTCCAAACTACTTCCATATAGATTGGATAAAATGGGGCTAATCATAATGGTCCTATAATTAGAGGGATTGTTTTTATTCCCTCTTTTAAAAATAGTTACAATGAGGCTTTGAGTCCAGGGTTTAGGGAAGCCCTGCCTGACTGCTAAATTGAAGAGCTTATGTAAGTGAGGGATCAGAATAGGTCCTCCAAGTTTTAATATTTCAGCTTGGTATCCTTCGATGTCCTTATCTTTCCCGTTTTCAAGGTGCTTAACGCCAACCTTTATGTCTTCTATAGAATCTTTTGGAATGTTGTCTAGGACATTATGGGATTCGTAAATATTTTTAAGGTAGGAATTCTAGTCTGTTAGGGGATTCATATCATTATTTTTTTTGTTTTATGAGTTAAAATTTTCCTTCAATATTTCTTTGGATCTATCTTAGATAGGTGAAAAAAACTCTCTTGCTTTTATTTATTCAGTGCATTTTTTTTTCTGTTTAATTAGGGTTTTGTATCTATTAATCTTATCAAATTTCAAGGACTCATTAGAGGAGTCCCTAATGGATTTTCTAGCAAGCTTTCACTCATTATCATACCAAGGGTGGACAATTCTATTATTCTTTTTACACAACACTTCGATAGATAATTTTTTTATGGAGGTAGAGAGGTGTGTTGTAAAATTATGATAGATGTCTTCAATATTGTTCTTATATGATAGAATATTTAATTTAGTGTTTAAGTCCTTTATGAAGAGATCAACTTTATTTTTGTCAAAAAGAAAGTGTCTTTGGTTATCAGAGTTATTTTCAAGGGGGGTTTTGTGCAAGATAAAGTTTAGAGTTAGGGTTAAAGGTCTATGATCAGAGTCGGACTCATGGTCATTTAAAAGGCCAAAATTTACTATTTGGTTGTATATAGGGATATCTAAAATCACATAATCCATAATAGTACTACCCAACCCATGGATACAAGTCATTTAGCTAGATTTTGACCATTTCATTAGAGCATTGCAAATGATTATATCTTGAGAACTACAAAGCTTGATTAGCTCGGTACCATACAAATTCTCAGTCAAGTCTTCTGAATTTCTCTTGTATCTATTAGCTAAAACAAGGTCCTCATCTAGCCATAGAGGATTATGGTTGGAATCACTGCTTAAGATAATAGCTTGATTAATTGCATTTATAGCACTAAAGTCTCCTAGCAGGAGGATACTACCTTCATTTCTCAAACTATAAATATCTTGTTCTAAGACTTTACAGAGAATTTTTTTATCTATATTGTTTTTTGTATAAAAGGTAGAATTAATATGTGTGAAATAACAAATTGCTATATACATCTTCTTAGCATTAATATCCAAAATATCCACCCAAATGAATTGATTGAGATGGTGTTTTTTATGAAGACGAATGTGAGGAAAGATGTTTGTTCCTATGTAACAAGCTATGCCTCCAACCCCTCTATGAGAGGATTTCTTGTTCCATGATGACCACAATAGAAATTCTTATATGTTAGGGACCTTAGATTCCTCATGCTCCCAAGTTTCAACTGGAAATATAATATCAATTTCACTTGGGATCCAACTTAATATAGGCCCTTTCTTCTAGGGAAAACCCCGACAATTCCAAGAGAGGATCCAAAGTGTCTCAAATTGCTATTGATTTTTATCCTTTTGGTCTCTATCCTTAAGAATAACTTTTTGGTTCCTAGTTATTGCTCATTTTCCTTATTTTTTGGCTTCCTTTACCTTTTGAACCTCCTTCCTAAATTTAGCTTGATCTTCTGGAATGAGGTCTTCATTTATAAATATTCCATACCCTTTTAAGCTCAGAATTTTACTGAGTATGTCATATTTATGGGCATTAGAGATTACTATTACCCGAATCAACCTATCTGTATGTTCAATTCTTTTTCCCAACCTTTTTTCTTCTACAAGGTCAATTGTTTCAATTTGCGATTTATTTTTTAGTTCCTCCTTAACCATTGTTAATGTATCCTTATCTTTCTATTCTTTTATACCAAAAATTATGAGGTTCAAGGATTTTTTGTTACGCTCATGGTCTAACTCTATGAGATTATTCATTTCCTCTTTGATAGGTTTGATATCCAATTTTCCTTCCACACTATTTAGGGCCAAATTGTTAATTAACTTTTCTTCTAGCTCTTTAAGCTTGTCTCTAAGATTACGATTTTCTTTGGCCTCTTCTTCCTACCTTGATTGTTTATGTTCTTGGTCTCATTTTTCTATTTCTTGTAATCTATCCTACATTTTAATCAGCTAAGTATCAAACCCTAATAGTTTATTATCTATATGTCTTAGAATATCATCTATCTAAATTTATTATCAAGCATTGCCTCTAACTCACTTTGAAGTTTGTCTTCTCTCTATTCTCTATGTTTTTCTAATGATTCTATCTATTCATGCAAACTATCTAGGGTTACTTTGCTAGGCCTTCCTTTGTTAGATTTAGGTATTAGATGAATTACTCATATTGAAAATAAAAATAAATAAATAATAAACTTATGCACTTGATTCATTGTAGGGTTTGAATAGTCATAAATGTGATTTAGTCATCGTAGATCAGATTCATTGCAGACACACATAATGTATTCACCGTAGTATGGTTCACCATAGAAATACATTATTGTTTTATTTCTATGAATATGTATTCACCACATCAATTCATTGTATTATGTATGCACCCCAAACATAAATATTCACGTGGTATGTATTCACGATAGAGATAATATTCACCACCGCAGAGGATACTATTCACCATTGTATACATAATATTCATCTCCCAAGATTCAATATTCACCACCGCAGAGATAAATATATAACCGCGGAGATACATATTCACGTGGTATGTATTCACTGCAGAGATTTATGGTTTGTTAATCCAAAACTAGGAAATTATGCTCGTATAATTGCTTCTACGGATCACGTGGCATGCATAGCGTCCATAACCAACATAAAGGTCCTATAAAAGCAATTGTTGGCCTACAAGTTAAAGATGAGAAAAATATTTGATGTTTGGTCTAACATTGATGGGTCACATAGGTTAGATCAAAATTTATATAAAGGAATAATAATGATATTTTTTCACATTATTATATTGTTTAATTTATTTATAAAAAAATTATTTTGAAATTTTTTAATTTGATATTAAATATACAAAATATTAGTTATACAAATAATAAATTATAGTTTATATTACAAATTTTTTATATAAGTTAAAATGTTTTGGCATTATATCATTTATCATGTGTACACAAGAATCTAAATCTTTTACTATTATTTTTAATTATGATCTCATAATTCTACATCAATCTAGTTTACATTGAAAGTATCATTGATGAGAAATATAGATTTAACTTCACTAGATACACTTGTAATGTAATCTGATGTGACATATGTTATTATTATTTTATACAAATTTCCTTAGGAGACCCATTTTAGACCTCAAAATTCCTCTAATGAGGGTTTTACGATCAAAATGAAACGTGTTTCCTAGAGTCTTATTGGTGTTTCACAAGCTGACTTAACCAAAAACATTGAACTATTCTTCCTATGCAAGTTATGGATATGCCAAGTTGGCCTCTGACCATGATTTTACCAAAAATGACTAACTTCATTGAAATGCATGTTTAACCTTTTCACTACAAGGCCAAATTGAATGATTGAACTTGGACAATGTGTTTAGTCATTACATGTCTTCCTAAAATTATAGATTTTTAATTTGGCACCCAAAACTTTATGATGTGTAAAAGTACTCTGAATTTGTTTTTTTTTTTCCACAATGTAAAAACCATGGTTGAATGCCTTAATGAAATGCACGTCATGACCTGTAGTTAATGATAACTAGAAATAAAAATATTCCAAGCTAGAGTTATTAACCTTTTCTACAATATCACATACTCAATCATCTAAAATAAATGTTCTATAGAGAAATCAAAGTCTATTGAAATAACAATTGATATTATTTGTCAATTGGGTTTAGCCTGAGTGGTTTGTGTTGAGTGTTGTTTCCCCCCCACCCAGGTTCAATTCCCACAAGTGATATGTTGAGCTCTTAAATGAGCAAGCTATCGAAAAAGACTCGATGTTCTACAAAATCTGGTTTACCCTGAGTACCATCCTCGAAATGAGGGGAAGTCCCTGGTGGGTTTCCTTGTGCTCTATTCCAAAGTTAAAACAAAACAAAAAAACAAAAAAATGATATTGTTTATCAATTTTCATGGTCAATACAAAAATGCACTCCATGGCTAAACCAAATACACCTAGGTTATGAAATTTGGACCGAAACATAATTACACAATATTGAACCTATCTACCCATGCATAAGGTCTTCCAAAATGGCTACTATCTATTTCTCCCACTTTTACACAACTTCAACGGAACACACACCAAATCACGCATGTTGAAGGAAATTATATGAAACATCGACATGATATTTGAGGATGCCCTAGGTCATCTCTCTCTCTCTCTCTCTCTCTCTCTCTCTCTCTCTCTCTCTCTCTTCTTATTTTTCAATGATCACGTCATGATACATATACCTAGAATGGAGAACTAATGATCATAAGTATCACAGGGATAAAAAACTATAAGTTAGATCCATTAACATTACATTTCATAAAACCCTTACTAACTCAGAAATTGTCCCATGGAGTTTAATTACATGAGACAATACATGAGTTTCATAAAATGTGATTCTATGGAATCACATCCACTTGATGGTATATAGGACCCCTTATTCCCGCATTATAAACATTCATATCTAACACAAGAAGCAAAATGTTTCCTCCCTTCAAAAACATTTTTTGTCATTTGAAAATGGGGCACGAGCATAAATAATTTGCCTTAATAAAATGCATGTCATATAGTGTAATAGGGTCCTATGATCAAAATGAAACTTCTTTCATGAAGCCTTATTGACATTTGACAAGCTCACATAATTAAAAGTGTTGAACAATCCCTCATGCACAAGTTATAGATCTACCAAGTTTATCTCTGACCGTGATTTTCAAAATTTACTAGCTTCACTAAAATGCATGCCCAATCTTCATTATAAGGCCAAATTGAATGATTAAGCTTGGAGAGTATGTTTTTAGTCATTACACACCATCCTACAATTATAGATTTTAAATTTGACTCCTAGAACTTTATGCTATGCACAAATACTCCAAATTTGACCTTTTACATGGGATAAAAAATCTAGGCTGAGTGCCTCAAGGAAATGCAATATAAGACCTATAGTTAATGATAATTGGAAATACAAATATTCCAGGTTGGAGCTACAACCTTTTCTGCAATGTCTCATACTCAATTGTCCAAAATAAATATTCTAGAAGGAAATCCAAGGCTACCAAAATAGCAATTGATAATATTTTCCAATTTTTATAGTCGATACAAAACTATAATCTAGGGCCAACCCAAGTACACCCAAGTTATGAAATTTGGACTGACAAATAATTACATGATACTAAACCTATCTACCATGTATCATGTCTACCAAAACAACTACTTACCTATTTCTCCAACCTTTTCACAACTTTTTTAAAAATGAACACCAAAGAAAAACCATGCACATTGAAGGAAATATAAAACAGGCACATGATATGTAAGGATGCCCTAGTCCTTCTATCAAGCTTAGGAGTCATGATCCCATAAACCTCTAGATCATCTATAGGATTTTATCTTTCTCTCTCATCCCTCTTACTTCTCAATTATCACATTAATATGTATATAAATAGGATGGAGAAGTAACAACCATAACTATAATGGGGATTGAAAACTATAAGTTAGATCTATTAACAATACATTTCATAACTCTTACTAACTCGAAAATTGTCCGATATAGTTTAATGACATGAACTAATACACAAATACCCTAAAATATGATGTCGTGGAAACACATACACTTGATGACATCTATAGCCCCTTATTACTTCATTCTAAACATTTAGATCTAACCTAGCAAGTCAAAATATCCATTTCCTTTCAAAAACCAAATTTTCCATTAAAAAACAAGGCACAAATAGAAATAAATTTCCTTAATAAAACACATGCCATAGAGTGCATGATGCAGGAGCATCTCAATCATCTTGGGGATGACACGATGAAGGCAGTTGTGGGGATGTGACAGAGTTGTTATGATGGTAATTGGGCAATAAGGAATGTGACATGGTGTAGAAATTGACAGGTTGTTGCAAAACGAAGTGATGATTGAGGCAGTGCAGCCAATGGGAGTGTTGTTGCAGGATGGAGGCGTGAGAGCCTGATGAGGAAAAAATTGTTGTTGCATATAGAATGAATGTTTCATATTGTGGTAGGAAGCAGAGGGAACGCTACTACATGATGGAAACGTTTCTACAAAATGAGTAAAATACAAGTGCATGGAAGGAAAACACAAATCTTTGCAAAAGGAAAGGATGTGTTGATGAAGAGTGTGTTGTTGGTAGAATTTGGAAGGTCACGTGCAGGAAAAGATTCACTGAGGAAGGGATGAACTGGAAGCTAGAAGATGAAAGGACATGAGGAGTTCTCTAGGCAAACTGAAGTGAACATTTTCTTAAAGAATAAGACACAACATCAAAGAATTCACAAGGGAGCTTGCAGAATCGACAAAATGACAGGTTACACGAGACAATGTGAGAGAGAAGTGGTTGAGGTTTCCATGGCTTCGACCTAGCAACCCGATGGAGTTGTAAGCTTGTATCTGACCATGGAGCCGTTGTATTGTAATATGTATGAATGAATAAAAGAGTTTGATGTTTTACCGATTTACTCTTTTGGTGTGTCTGTGTGAATGGAATCATGTATGATGTTATTTGCATGTTTGATGAATTTACAATTCTTTTCCTAGATAATTATATACCTGTGAGTGATGCATATCCTAGTCGAGAACAATCATGTTATGATATTGTTGTACATGTGGCATGAGTTTGTGGAAATCCATGTTGGAATTTTTTACCATTTGCAGATGGGCGTGAGTCTGGGAGAGACTGTGCATTTGGATTGATGATTCTATGTGGATACGTAGAAGGGTCTCTAGATTTGTGAACTAACTCTGGTTGCAGGTGGAAAAGGTACAATTAAGATCTCGATGTATGATGCTCGTGAGGGAGTGTTTATGTTTGGATTTGAGACTGAGTGCAAAGAGTTATGTATGAGCACAAAATAATGTCTGCATCCCACACATTTGAAAGGTCTGCATATGATAATGTTCCTTGGTTGATAAATTAATAATTGATTCAAGATTGTGTGACACAATTGAAGGGTGATGCAGCATTGAAGGGGGCATAGAGAGTTGTGAATAGAATCTGATGTAGAAATGGTGTTTCAGTTGAGGCGTATAAAAGAATGTGTTGCAGAAGCAAGTGCAGGTGTGTTTCAACCAAGGTGTGTTGTAATAGGAGGCGGATTACAACAAGAGATGTGTCGCAACAGAGGTGTATCATAATAGGAGACATGTTGCAGTAGAGACGTGTTACAACAGAAGACATGTCACAACAGAATATGTGTTGCAACAAAAGATGTGTTGCAACATAGGTGTGTTGCAGCAGGAGGCATGTTGCAGAAGAACATGTGTGTTGCAACAAGAGAGGGATTGCAGCAGAAATTGCAATAGAAAGGGTGTTGCAACAGAAGGTGAGTTGTAGCAAGTGAATTTGTTGTAGACTGGTTAGTACAGATTGATGTTCTGTAACATCTATTTGTTGGTTCTACAGGGAAGAAAACACATACGTGATAGATGAGGTACAACCCCAGAGGTTGTGGCATGATTGGTTTGACAAATCATGGAAATGTAGCAATGAGGAAGAAGTGTTATGGAAATTGTGATTCTAGCTATGCACAAATCAAGAAAGGTTATGTTGCAAATGTACTCTAATGGTAGGGAGTGGACTCCCTCTGCATCAAGTGGTACTAGATCATGGTTCGACTCTGGAATGGAAGAAACTGCAAGGTATCAAGTTAGCTTCAACTATGAATGAAAGAATTGCAAGGGTGTGAGAGTTAGTTATGATCTTAAGGATTGGTTTCTTGATAGTGTTCCCATGTAACCATGGTAGAAAGAAGACCTGGGAGAATGTGGTTTCATCTTGTGTTGTTGAAAGAAGAATTGTAGGAGGCATTGCCAGAAAAAGGGTCTGTGAAGGTAGTCTAGTTGAAGGCTACAAAATAACTCCTAAGGATTTCTCCGTAAAGATGGGAAAGTCAAGGAAGTGCATAAACCAAGAGTTAGAATGAAGAGGATGGAGTGGTAGCAGATGTCAGAGTGAAGTTTTTAAATTGGGAAGAGATTTAGCTGTGAAAAGATATCCAAGAACAAAAATTTGCATGAAGCAAAGTCCAGAAGGTTTTTATTGAGAAGGAAGAAGTCTCTGAGATATATGGCTGCTAGAAATAGATGGTAGTTGTGGTGGTGGTTATCCATAACTATTATCTTGAGATGAAAGAGGCAGCATGGGTCATGAGAGGATTCATGAGATGGCAGTTGGGGTGGTAATTATCCATGATTTTTATCTTGAGATGAAAATATAGTCACTAGAAATGAGCGAGTGTGGCTGCAAGAGAAATATAGTCGAAAGGTTTCCTAGACTGGAGACTAGGTTCATATGTTATGAGGAGCATGTTGGTAACAATGAGAGCATGTTATTGGATGGTGGCTAGAGGTTTTGAGTGGACTTGAACTTAAGAGAAATGAGGATGAACACAGATGTAAAAAATTATAGCAATGGAAAATTACAGACACTTGTTGTTGTGTCGAATGTAACAAAGAAAAGAAGGGAGTGAAGATGGAGTTATTTGTTTTCCCTTAATATATTCTTTGTTTGTTTGCACGAAGGAAGAAATTTGTCGTTGCATATGGAAGTGAATGTACTTCGCTGAGAAGAAGATGCAATAGAATGATTATGTGCAAGAAAAAGAATTGCAGAGATTACAACAATTGCAAGATCACAGATGTTGCAGATGATGAATATGTCTAAGAGAATGCCCTAGTAGAAGGTGATGTCGTGAAGATGAGTGGCCTAGGAGGAAGCATGAAGGAAGTTGTTGAGTTGAATATGGATGAACTTATAGTCCAAAAGACGAGGAATTTTATGAACATGTTGCTGACAAAGAAAGAGAATATTTTAATCTCCTGAGGAAGAAGAGAAGACATGCTACAGAGGTATGTCAAAAGGGTTGAGGTTGTTGAGGACCGAGTGTGGAGGTGTTGCATGAAGAGGAAGGATCTTGAAGTTATGTCTCTAGTAATTTTTCAAGAATGTATATATGTTGACATAATCGCCAACCGAGGCAGTCTGGATGTGGTTATGTATTGAGTTAAGGGAGGTGTAACATGGGAGCATGTGACTCCATGTTGTGTGGCTTCGAGCATGAGTGGATGGTTGCATTGAAGATACTTTGTACATTGCATGAAAAAAGGGCAGTGGGATGTCATGGATGGGACATGACTTAGATCCAGTTGTGTAGGTGATGCATGGTTGAAAAGCACCTGACTAGTGCTTGTGGTAATGAAGAAAGAGAGACATAGAAGGTAGCAGTCCCGGAAGGCGAGGTGCTACAGAAAATTGAGTTGCAGCAGGAAGAAGATGAAAATTCTAGATCTCCATGATGAAAGTATTGTGTGGTGTTGCAGATGGATGTGCAACAAGGGGAAACAATGAGTTGAAATAAAGAATGTGCATTAGAAGAAGATGTCTTGCAGATTTGAATGTGTAGCAAGGAGGACTGTAGAGTTGGGAGTGCAACAATGATGGAGTTGCATTGGGTAGTTGTAGATGTAAATGATTTACCTCATAAGCATGAGAGAATGCTTTCTTAAAACCTAGGGAGTTTGATGCAGTAGCATCTATTAGGGACCTAACCTCCCTAACCCCTCATGTAGGTAGAATAATATATTTTCTATGTAATAAAGGACAACATTAGTTAATAAGGCCTATTTGATAATATGAACAAGTTTGATGTAAGAAGACTTAATAGAAGCTTTCGCTTCTAGAAAGATTTTCCTCTATAATGTTCTTTAGAAGATAGAATTAGCATAAATAAGAGTAGAAAGCATGAGGAAGCTTCATTTTGAGAATAATTGTAATAGAGATCTGCTCTACTGGAGGTTGCCCCCTTGAACAAGCAAGTGAACATTGCTTTAATTCAATAAAGGTATTATTGTTGGTGTTGTTATTCTCATTATTTTATTGTTTCACTGGTGTTGCTGCAACATTTTTGTTTCTTCTTATTATAATACATCTAGTACCTTACAAGTGGTATTAGAGCTCTTTCCTCTGCGAAAATTGTGGGGATTTTTTTCAAGGTAGAGATTTGTACTGTCAGCATCTCTAAAGCACAAAGATATGTTGTTCGATAGGTAAAACTGTGCCTTGGGAAGACTACACGTAGGAAATACAAACGGTTTCACAGGGTTACTCGAAACAAACGTTTCACCTTGTTGGAAACCTTTGTAACCCCTATTCGTATCCCTTCGAGTAGTACCACATCAAACAAAATTTGTACACGACCATCACTCCCACGTACCGTTAGGTATATCAGAAGTCTCCTAGGTCTCCTGAAACCAACTATAGATCAGTCGATCGACTACTTGAATGCTATAGTGACACCGAGAATATCACTTGGGAAGATACTCTCTAGTACCTGGGAAATCGAGTAGTACATCTAAGGGTATGGTCGAGCCTCCTTAGTTGGTGCCCTGAGATATTGGGTTGAGTACTATTGTTCGACCCAACACACATATTAGAGAGTTATAGCACAAGGCAAACCCTTGCATGTAGGAACCCTAAAAACCCTAGCCCTCGGGAAAGGAATATAACAAAAAATGAACAAAAGAGATATATTGTCACACAACCCTACCTCCTACATTCTTGTTGCGACATTCCTACAAAATTTTTCATGTTAACAATTTCTGAAAATCGTCACTACAGTGCTCTTCAGGTCGAAGCATAACTCTACATAAGTTAAAAAAGAAAGTATAGTGGTCCTACCAACACCCTTATTTGGGACCTATCCCCTTGGATTCCTCTTTTCAGCCTAGTCATCATGGTGCCTATCATTTTTAAGCATTTCTTTCCATGGACCCAACCCCCTTCTCGACACCCTTGTTTGGGACCTATTTCATTGGATTCCCCTTTTCTCCCTGATCGCAGTGGTATCTATCACTTGCAATCCTTTTTTTTATTTCCATGGACCCACCCACCCTCCCTCCCTTTTTGGCACCCTTATTTCCCACCTATTCCATCATATTCTTCTCTTTGCACTAATCGTAGTGGTACCCTTCACTAGTAACCCCTTTTCTGTGTGGACCCACCCACCCTATTCCTATATTTCCCTTTCACCATGGCCCACACTCATAACCAAGACCTTGAAAACCGCTTCAATTCCACCATAGACGCCAAAATGGATGACATGAAACAAGACATGAAGCAGGGCATCAATGCCCACATTGACAACCAACTTGAATCCTATGCTACCAAGATCATGGCATTATTGAATATTCACGGAGGCCTTACCTCATTTGAGCAACCTTCTAACCCATAAGGTGTTGCTTCCTCAAATTCCCAGACTTTTTAGTCCAACCCCCTTCATCGTGATCTACATCCTCCATGAGTGGAGGTGAAAAAATTTGATGACTCAGATCCCACTGGTAGGGTCACTCAAATCGAACATTACTTCTCCTTGCATGGCATCAATTATGACTTGGCCAAACTTCATTATGGTGTCTTCTATCTGGATCCTAAACACTGACAATGGCATAAAAAATCACACCAAGGGTATGTTGTTTGGACACAGTTTGTGGCCGAACTTTATGAACATTTTGACACTGACACACATCATCTAGGCCGTTTGACCAATTTGAAATGGTATGGTACCGTGGAAGACTTTATCGTCACATTTGAGCACTTGGCTTTCAGAATAGAGGCCATGTTTGATGTATTCTTCAGGGGATGCTTTATCGGTGGCCTAAATGATGAATTCCAAGCTCGGGTTCTCATGGCTCGCCCCCAGACTTGGTTGGAAGCTACTCAACGTGCCAAGGAAGCACAACAGATTGTCTTTTACCAGAACTGAAAACCCTCTTTTCTTCCTCTCCCACTCCTTTAGATGTTTAGTTTATTAAACAAATCCATTTTATTTAAGTATTCATAAAAAAACCAAGGATAGGGGCATTGGCCTCATAGCGAGAGGCATTGCTCAAACTTATTGATTGGCTTTTAACTTTGCTCTTCACCTCTTAGCCTTAGTGGTTTTATTTATTTCGGGGTTTAGATTTGACCTTTTCATTTGACCCTTGAGAAATCATACATGACTAAGATAATATTTTTTATGTGAATGGAATGAATGGGGAGGTGGAAAGTGGTTAACATGGTTGGGATATATATAATGGTATCTAACCTAAACACCAAGCGATATAAGTCAACCCAAGAGATGACACACTTTTAAAAGAAAACATGTTCCCCAAGATAACATGAGGTAAGTAATAAAACCATATTATAGCTCAACTCACTCGTCTTGAGCGTGGCACAACAACTCATGCAGATTTCCACCTCATTTCGACATCAACTACCCACTCATGTTCAGAATTATCGTTGTTTTTCACCTCATTTCGGCATCAACAACCCACTCATGTGTTGCCTTATATTGATTCATTATAACGTTGCCTCGAGAGCTTTCTCCCCATCCTCTCTTGTTGCTTCCCTCGCTTCATTATAAAAACATGTTCCCCAAGGTAACACGAGGCAAGTAATAAAACCATATTATAGCTCAACTCACTCGTCTTGAGCACATCACAACAATCCATGCAGATTTCCACCTCATTTCGGCATCAACTACCGACTCATGTTCGAATTATCGTTGTTTTTCACCTCATTTCGGCATCAACTACCCACTCATTTTGGATTATTGTTGTTTTTCACCTCATTTCGGCATCAACAACCCACTCACATTTCGACATCAACTACCCACTCACTTCATATTATCGTTGTTTTTCACCTCATTTCGGCATCAACAACCCACTCATGTTCGAATTATTGTTTTTTTTCACCTCATTTCAGCCTCAACAACCCACTCATGTGTTGCCTTGTAATGCTTCATTATAAGGCTTCCTTTGGGAGCTTCCTCCCCATCCTCTCTTGTTGCTTCCCCTGTTTCATTATAATGCTGCCTCGGGAGCTTCCTCCTGATCCTATGATGTTGCTTCCTTTGCTTCCTTACAGTGTTGCCTCACGACAAGCAATATACAACATACCATGCAACATTCAATGAATAGTATTGCCTCACGGTAAGCAATATACAGTGTACGATGCAACATTCAATGAACATTGCGACAGGTGGTATATACATCATCAGATATTCCCCGATGTATATACCAAGGTGATAATATATATACCAATATAATAATGTATATACCAAAATGATAGTGTATATACCACCTGCAACAGCATTGAATGCTGCATATCAAACTGCTTATTGTTCACCGTTTCCTCAAGGTCACTTGTCTTTTGAAATGACACTTAACACCCTCTCCCATTCTCGTCCCTTAGATCCATCCAATCCTCTCTTGTTCTATCCCTTGCCTCGTTATAATGCTTGCCTTGGGGCACTTGTTCTTTGGAAGGACACGTAGGCCCCCCACTCACACTCTCTTCCCTGAGACCACGGGGGTTAGCAAGCACTCTGTTGGAAACAGCGCGCAAGAACTCGCTTTTTCTGACATTAGCCACTTGTAAATGTATCTATGAATGCAAGTGTGTCAGCCCAGAAATGGGCAAGAAAACTGAAAAATAACGAGATCGAGCAGCGTGAGATAATCATTCACTGAACCTAGATGCAAAAACTGAAAAATAACGAGATCGAGCAGTGTGTGAGCCAATCTTTCACTGAACCCAGATGCCAAGAAAATATATTACAAGTTTTCAGATTAGTGTGTTCTATTTTCTGTTTTTGCTTGTTATACTTTTGAGCTTCCAAATCTTCAAGTAGGAAGATAGTGAAATGAAAATATGCAAATTTTTGGTTTATTTATGAAGAATCTGCATATATTTTCAAAGACAAAAAAATATGTCTTTGTAAAAATGTAAATGTCTTTGCAAAAATGTAAAAGCAATGATTTTAAAAATTTGTTGAGTTAAATTTAAGAGAATTAATAATTACGCAGGGGCAGTCCAAGAGGTAGTTTAATTGGCAAGTGCCGTGAATATGAAGTATATGAAGTGATATGAAGTTCCATGAGGTTTCGAGTTCAAATTCCCTGACTTATCTTGTGTGCTGCGTAAGGGGCATCGTGGGCAGTTGGCAAGGGGCATCGTGGGCAGTTGGCAGCTCAAGGGGCAGCCTAATTGGCAAGTGCCGTGAATATGTGAATATGAAGTGATATGAAGTTCCATGAGGTTTCTAGTTCAAATCCCTCGACTTATCCCAAACATATTCTGTGTGCCACGTAAGGGGCAGCTTAATTGGCAAGTGCTGTGAATATGAAGTGATATGAAGTTCCATGAGGTTTAGAGCCGTGAATATGAAGTGATATGAAGTTCCATGAGGTTTTTAGTTAAAATCCCCCGACTTATATCAGACTTATCCTATGTGCCGCGTAAGGGACATCGTGAGCAGTAGAATAACTTACGAATAACTTAGAGTAAGTGCCCAACTAATTGCTGATTCCACCAGACATATAAAAACCCAGAAAAGCAATCTCTTTATATTATAACTTTGCAATCATTCATGTTACAGGTTTATGTAACAAATCTTCTCCAAATAAACTCATACATGGACAATATAAATTCTACAAGCCAACATGACATGAAAAAATAACAGGATCTAGAAATCATATGGCCTTTTCTAATACTTCACTCGGGGGCATCTTGCTGAGCATTATCATCTTTATGGATGAGAGAGGTGAAGATCTGAGCGCTTGTGTCAAAGAGATGTGCTCTTCTGTAGTAATCACGAGGAGACCTTCCTTTGTCATCTGCCATGGTCTCCTCTTCCAAGTTATAGAGCTCTTGTGCCTCTTTCTCTTTCTCACGTGACGTTTCTGCCATTATTCGACCATCGATCCCAGCTAATCTATTACTGATCTTCTCTTCAAGGTCCTCATAAGCAGGAGACTCTGAGCCCTTGGCGCCCTGGTCTTCAGGATTTTCAGAACCTGAAACTGATGGTCGTTTTTTTGAATCTGTGGCCCTGCATCCTTGTGACTGTTCACACAAAAAAAAAAATTAGATATTTTATCAGTCAGAGCAAATAGCTAAGCCATCCATAATAACAATAATCTTAACATTAGAGCCCAAAAGAGCCAGCTTGATTACTTACCCAGATCCCCCTGCCAACGGATTTTCTCCAATCTGCAGGTGTCGAAGTATTCGAAGTATTCTTCCACCATGGCACTGGTACTATTTGATTAATGCATGCCGGGCATGAAAGGCTTGAGCTCCGTGGTGTGAGATGATAAACTTTGCGCAGGGGAAACGATGAAGATAAATATGATAAAGAGACGGTGTTTTGACAGAGAAGGGCCATGGCTACAAATTCATTCAAACAGTTCATTCCATTCCATTCACAGTCAAGGAAGAGAAGGGAATGGAAGCCTAGAAATAAACAGGTATGAAGTTGATCCATGATCAGCTCGCTGTCCCATGCAGATGCAGATAACGTGCCACGTGTCGTTGCCGCGTTGAGAGATTGACACCTAACACTACACGTTGGCCTTTACTTTATTTTTTATTACGCCAAAGGCGGCGTTCTTTAAGGGGAGGTTCGTCGTCTGTCACTGTCCATTTGCAAATCGCCACCTGTTTGATATTTATAACGCGTTATGTCTCACGTGTTTTTTTACGTGTTAACACTCAAGGTCAACACCTGTTTTTTACGTGTTCGACACTCAAGTTCAGAGTTCTTTGCATCAGATTTCTTTTCGTGCTCAAAACCCATGACCATAAAGACTTGTATGCTATTCAAAACCCTTCACCATAAAGACCAACTTTAGAGAGGTGGGAGAGGATATACGAAACCTAGGACCGTAAGGACCAGCTTGGAGGGATGGGATATGAGATTTTAAAGGAATTTAAATATATTGATAGTTAGTTCTTGGAATAACTTATTCAGCGAGGGTACAATGGATAAATTAGCAGAGCTCATCATCACGCTGAACAGGAAAAAAGTTGAACAACGGAAATCAATTTATAGTATTAACTAAATTAATTTACAGTATTAACTAAATTAATTGAGGATATCAAATATGTTTGCTTAACATTTATTTATTTTAAATTTAAATTTATTAATTATTAAATGTAGTATTATATGTAATTAAGAGTAATTAAATAAATAATTTTATATTTTCAAATATAAAATTAAATTATTTAAATTATTAGATGTTGTTAATGTTTACTATCAAATTTAAATTTATTAATAATAATTATAATTTATTTAATATCACCAATTTAGATCTATCTTAAACTTGGATCTATAAATATTGAAAGAGATCTAATTTTTTAAAATGCAATTTAAAAATAAATAAATTTATATATATTTTTTTTAAATGTAAATAACATAATGCTAACACTTCAAGAGAGATCCTCTGTGGTACAAAGTATCTTACTTTCAAACCATGGATAACATTAATTTTAGTTTGTCTTTTGAAATAAATATAATGTATTTTCAATTTTCTTTATAAGAAAATCCTTCAAATTTTCCATTTCCCACCCTGGATCGGCCTTGTACATTTATAATGTATAGTATAATAGCTTTATTAGAACAATGGTAGTTGTACTTTCTTTATAATTAATATATTTAGGGTTTGTTGGGTTTAAAGAAGAATATAGAGAAGAAAAGGTCAATTCTTGAGATGTTGGCATTATATAAAGTTAGTGAGATCATAAGCTTTCATGGTATCACTATCTTTTAACAAGCAATTCATAAAAAAAATAGTGGTATTTGTACTTTCATTATAGTTAATGTGTTTGGGGTTTGCTATGTTAAAAGAAGAATATAAAGAAAGCAAGACCAATTCTTGAGATGTTGACATTACATAACATCATTGAGATAAGAAGTTTTCATGGTATGATTATCTTTTAACAAGAAATTCATAATAAAAATTGGGGTACTTGTACTTCCATTATATAAAGTATGAACCTAGAACACTCAATTAGGCAAGTATAATCCATATCTTGAGATGTTGAAATAGTGAGAATAAAATTGTCATTGTCCATCAATTTAAAGCTAAACCTATCTATCTTCATTAATTCGAAGAGTATGAAGAGGTAGGTTGTGGTTGTCGTGCCACATGCATTTGGTGGTTGAAATTTACATATTCACTTTGATACCCTCACTCTTTCCCTATGTCTCTTTGATATGTACCACAACAATCATAGCCAGTTTTGAAACCTTTCTCTCAATTAAGAACGATGTTGAGAAATTCCCTTTCATTGATGGCCCTTAGAAAAATGTATCAACTTCATCAAGAACAACGAACAATTTGGTTTCGTCTCTATAGAACTCTTAAAGCCTAGAAGAAGCAACTATTTTTCTAATTCATTGTCCTAAACTATAGATTGAGACCACTTCACCTGTACTTTTGGAAGAGATATTTTTCTATCCTTGAATTTGAAAGCAAGATAGCGTGATTTAGTCATAAAAAACGTTATTTCATTGTCGTAAACTATATATTGAAGCTACTTCACCTATACATTTTGGAAGAGATATTTCTCTATCCTTGAATTTGAAATCGCGATAGCTTGATTTAGTAGTAAAAAATGTAGTTAATTAGTATCTGTGTCATCAAAGATAGAATGAAAAATAATATTATTAATTTGATTTTTATTTTTTCCAAATAGGGGTTATTTTCTCTTTTGAGTAAATTTGGTAATATGAATATAGTTTTGATGTGAATCTAGGTTGCAATTTTGATGTAGTATTCATTCATACCATATGCAATTGTTCTCTTCCATTGTATAATCTATACATGCTAAACATAGGCAACAACTTAGTTGACAACTTTACCTCCAGACAAATTAAATTTGTATTCTAGAACAAACATTATGCAAATGAATGTTTACATTCAAATACATGTTTTTCATGCTCATCTTTTAACATGTAGTGTAATTAAAAAAATTATAGAATGATCTCTAGGCCATGCACATGGTTTCTAGCCTCTCACATAGTTTCTAGCCTCCAATTGAGTTGTACACGTGAACCACAAAATGTCCCAAGGCATAATGGTGACCCTATCTTTCCTTGTATTCCAATAGTCTTTGAGAGATTATCTTTATATCTTGTCGTTGCACTATTCTTTCCATGTGTCTCATTTGGATTAATAATCAAGGAACATTGTCAAATTGACCTCAAACTAATTTGATGTTGATTCAGTATCTCATAAACTAGTCCATCACATCCTCCCACCATTCATCCATTGACGCTTAACCCATCAAAATGTCTTTTTAATTACTTATTCCTAAACTCTAGTCAAGAGATCCAACCATTTAAAATAATAATAAAAAACTCCCCCTATCTTTTAATAGCATAATGACCTTTATTCACTTCGGCATTCCATTTCCCCTCTTTAGGGGTATGCTAGTACTTTACTAGCAAGCAATATGATTGCTTTCTCTTCAAATTATAAAATAGAGTAATCATCCGCAACAAGATGGTTCAAAACTAACGTGGATTCATATATGGTTCAACGTTAAAGGTGTGTAGAAGACATTGATGTGTGGGTTCTAACTTCTTATAAAGCATCTAGAAACATAGCACTTTCAGAAAATAATGAAATCATAAATTGAAAATAACTAATCATAATGTAAAATTTAGGTTGAAAAGTTACATCTACCTACAATTTATCCAACTTATTTTGAAAAGACAAGTGAAATCACTAGTCAAAAATCTACCTACAATTTATACAACTTATTTTGAAAAGACAAGTGAAATGACTGGTCAAAAGACAAGTGAAATGATGGAGTAGGTTAATTTGCAAACCAACCAGTTTTAATGGGCCTGAATCCGACCAGATTTTCAGCTTGAGTTTCACACTATCAAAGTTCCATGCAATTCAGTACCTTATCCCCAAGAGTTTTGCCCCATTTTAAACCAACCCAGATGCTCAACAAATATACCAAAATTTTGAATTGGCCAAAAATTTAAAATTTACAAAGCTTCATATTTTTCATTTAAAATTTGGAAAATAAAATATGCAACTATAAAAATTTGAACCTGAATCTTATCTCTAAGTAAACATAGAAGCTTTATTCTAAATCTCCTATTTCAAATTGCGAGTTCTCTTATGCCAAACAAAAAGAGTGGCTTTAACTTGTTGGAATCTAGGTAAGTGATGCATCCAAAAGAGCTTTTCAAGACTTGTTTTTTGGACGATCCTTTTTCTAACACTCTAGGTGCTTTACATTTTCGATAGGAATGTGCAAGTTATTTGATGTGTGGAAAGAGGGGTGGTTAGTGTATATTTTATTTACTATATTAAAATAATTATATAAATATATTTAATTAAAATTAGATATATAAATTAAAATATATTTTAATTAAATTTAAATGTATAAAATAAAATAATTATAAATTTTTATGTTTTATTAAATATATTTAAAAATAACTATATAAATTTATTGTTATCATTGAGTTTTTTATCTTTAAATTAATTTAAATCTAAAATAAATAAATATACATAATAAATTCATTTTAATTTGTATTAAAGTATATATTTTATTTATTATATTTAAATAATTATGTAAATTTAATAAATTATAAATTTTGATGTTTTCTTAAATATATTTAAAAAAAATTACATAAATTTATTTATATCTTTAAGTTTTATATTTTTAA
>ML780770.1:609464-619472 GCA_009831015.1 Picea engelmannii | reverse complement strand
ATATATATATATATATATATATATATATATATATATATATATATATATATATATATATATATATATATATATATATATATATATTATTTTTATTTTCCAAAAAAAGTAATGTAGTTAAATTCTTCATAACTCTAGTTAGATTATATTTAAGAGTATATATTTATTCTTTTATATATATAAGAACCAATGGTTAAAAACATGTATTTCCTCCTAAAAGATTACAAGTTCAAATCCAGAAGATTATAATAATAATAATAATAATAATAATAATAATAATAATCATAATAATAATAATAATAATCAAAGTTTAAGATAACTACCAAGACACCAAAGTCCAACCCAACTATTTCACTTACTTTAAGGAGGTGCACATACCCTATTCCACTATGGATTTGAACTTGTGACCTCTTATGAGGAAACACCTGTTCAATATGCCCACTCAGGTTAGTAATAGTTTTGGATTGTTAAGATTGAAACTATCTTTAACAATAATGTATAATTAGCAGGTTCAATGACCTCGAAAAACTTTACATGTTATATAGTTCCATGTTACATTATATATAAGTTATAATTGGAAAGTAAAGAATAGTTTCTTGTTTTTTTAAGTTATTTTGAACTTGTCAATATTCATTGTATAAATGTATTTGTAATTAATATTTAAGTATTATTATATTTTAAGAGTAGTTTTAATGAAAAAAGGCAAATGTTTATATAATAATAATAATAATAATCTATTTTTAAGGCCACGGCCAAGCCACACCAAATTGGTGTATGAGACCCCCTTGTTTGTGGGAGAAGGGAGCCCCCTCCGCCCAATGATTTGACTGGTAAAGTCTACAGAGGTATACATACCCTACCCCCCTCTGGATTTGAACTTGTGACCTCTTAAGAGGAAACACATGTTATAATTAGATTCCAATGTATATAGGGAAAAACATATATTCTTATTCATTTTATTTTGAGTTGCAAAAACTTAATCATAAGTTCTTTTATATGTTTTTAATTTTTACTTTCTTTTTTAAAAGTGGTTAACATGTGCAGCTTAAAATTAGAGTAATTCATTTTTTTGTATTTTTGTAAAAGTGTTAAATGGATTCATAATCTTTGTCTATGTTTTTCCCTTATTGTGACCAATTTGTAAGGGGGACATTTATGAGACGATCTGATGATTGGTTTGTAACTCAGAATCTTGGTGTGAACATGGACATTATTATAAGGCATAGAGGAGATGTTGCAACGTATGTTGCATGTGGCAATGCCTTTATTATCATGCATAAGCATAGATTTCATTTCTATAATAGATAGGCATAAGGCCTTCCGTGACACCCACTGAGCACAGACGCTCCTTGGGAAAACTAGATGGAAAGTTGGTCAAGAGAACACAAGGGGCATGTGATTGGTTGGGAAAATGAAGTATTATAAGCATGGGAATGAGCACCTTGGGAGCACAATGGAGACGTGTAGACCCAAGGGGGAAATTGCCTTGCAACGGAGGATGAGGAATCAAGGTTGCAGTTAGGAAAGGACGCGGTGACTTGGGTTCGCGCCCAAGGAGTGGACTCACCTTCCCTTGGCAGCATGGGCACATTGGAGAGGTTGGATGACCCCATTGGCACACCCACGAAGAGTCACATCGTCGATTCGAAGAAACACACAAAGAAAGGGAGCACCCAAGGTTGGGGCACACTGGCCCCAAGGGATGTGATGGTTCATGAGCACACGGGTTCGATGGGCACATCGATATGCGAAGGGGCACATCAGTTTGTTTGGGCACGCTGGTCCGTGAAGGAGCGTGACACACCTAAAGGACACAACAGTTCACGAAGGTGACACTTGGAGTCCATATAAGAGAAAAAGGCACATGAGCTAGAACAAAACACATAATCACAACTCGATTTAGAGAGTGAGCTATGTGGCTCGGCCTGAGGTGATGAAGTGTGATGAAGATGAAGGCGAAGTGTGAAGACTTGGTTTAGTCTCTTGTTGGAGTGTCTTGGGAAGGGTGCATGACAGAGAGGCATGAAGTTCAAACAAGGAAATTGTTGGGCCTTGAAATTGATGCTATTTCCATTATCAGATACCTCCTTTTAAGCACTAAATCCTCCTTTTTACCTTGTCTTTGCTCCTTTCACCATGATTATCTCATGTTTTTCAATGAAATGTCATCCAGAGCTTATAAGGTAATTATGTTGTTAATTTAATAATTTTCCCATTGTTTTTGGTAGATTAGGAGGATTAAGAGTTGATTATTGCTAATGAGGGTTTTCCTAAGTTGAGATCATGTAACCCACCTCGTTGTTTGGCATATACCCGAGCTTCTAGAAGAAGATTGAAAATATGGGTTTTGTTCCTAGACCCATCGAAATGATTTTATGTTTTCCAAGTCGTACCCATCTCTAGCATGGTCACGTACAAGTCTTTATCAACGTTTCAACCAAAATTAACAATAGTTTCCAGGCAACAATATTTAGACGTGATTTCGAGACTGATGAAGACGAATCTAGAAAATCTAAAACATGGTTTTTTTGCAAAACATCCCAATTTAAATAGTGTTCAAGCAATTTTCTTAGAAAGTGCATGGTTTGGGAGATACAACCTTTTCTCTAAACTGGGGTTGTCCAGATTTCTTGTTATGATCGTTTTTCAAATGAAATGTCAAATAGATGCAAAGGATGAGATCTTCAGTGCATTACAATAGATTCAATGCAATTGGGAGGCAAGATTTTATTAGTTTCGATTTTGTATCTATCTTTGTCAGGGAAATAACTGAAGATTGAACTATATCTATTTTCCATATCTTTCATTGTTGTAATCGATGCATACAAGGCATGACATAGGGAGTCTTTTTTTTGGTTTGTCTGAGCACTCTTTTGAAACGCATGTATATATAACTAATCCTAGATGGTGTAGAAATAAATAGACATTACTAGATTGTTACTTTGTTCTTCATAAATATTTACCGTTGAACTTTCAGTTCATCAATACAAAGCGATCGTGCTAATGTTCTGAGGCAAATTCTTTTGTTTATAATTAGTTTTTAAGCTTGTAGTCTTCTAGCAACATGAAGCTGGTTGGGAGGGCCCACCAACTCGACTCACGTTGCAATTTACTTTCTGTAGGATTAGATTTAATATTACAATAAGTATATATTTTTTCATAGTAAGAATCAGGTTAGTTTCACTACAAGGAGAACACCTTCTAGCAAAGGTGTTTTCAGAGGTTTTTAGTGTTACAAAATTTGGCAAAATTTTCAAAAAAACCTCTGCTACAACCTTCTCTATTGGTTGTGGAGGTTTTAGCAAAGGTTTTAGTAGATGTTCCATATAACTAAAAAAAATTGGGCGGGCGAAGGTTATAGAGGAGGTTTTTTTTTCCAGTGTTATTCTTGTCAAGATGCCCCGATGTAGTATTGACAAACACGCACTGGCACATTTCTATAATAAAACGCACCGAGACACTAATATAATAAAAATTCTCTGGATCTTAATATAATGAAAAAATTCCCCAGTGAATTTATAACTATTGTGCATTGGTTCCACCTTTTTCGTCATATGCAAAGAATCGATGCTCTTATAATTACTATGCATCGGTTCCACATTGTTTTCATATGACACGTCGATGTGCTTTAGGATTTGCCTACCACATTGTGTTTAAGTTATAGCTAGCCCCAATGCAACCATGTTATCCTAAGACCCAGTGTGTTTAATATATCACATGCCTCAATGCTTATGTAATTAGTACGTACTGGTATTTGTTTTAGCATCTGCACCGAAGTGTAGTGAAATTTTGAATATTCGAGGTGAGATCTCAACGCCATTATTTTTAGTATGCATTGGTGCATATACTATAGTAAAGGAATTAGTGCGCAAATAATATTTAGAGTCCTGATGCGTATAATGAACATAACACACCAGTACAAAAATTATTTTTAGTGTCCTGGTTTATATTTCAAAGATCAACATCGTACAATTTTGAAAGAATAAATATTATTGTACGTTATATTGTTTATGGAACGATGTGTTTTCTCAATAGTACGTAACAATGCGTTTTTATAATTAATATGTATCAGTGTGTATGATGCCTCAAAATGCATCGATGTCTATATTAGGGCACACACTGTCTAGTGTGTTCAAAATAATACAATGCACTGATATGTATACATTTTAATTTATTGTTTTTTACAAATTTTCAATTAATTATTTCAAAACTAAATATTTTTTATAATAATATTGTTTTATGTTTTTGTTATTGCAATTCGATTTAATGATTTCATTAATGTGTTATCCAACCAATTAAACCTCTGTTATTTTTAACAATGTAAATCATACACATATTAATTATTCGAGAACACAACATTTTACAACATTCGACGATGCATTGAAATAAGAAACCCATTTTATTATATATGAATAAGAGACCCATTGTCATACAAAAAGGGACAACGTAAAGATCCAGTACAATAATCAAATTGCAACCAATTTGTAATTGTTACACTTATTGGTAGTAAGTCCTCATGCAATTGGGACAATATGTCGAGTACATTAAACAAAATCCCTGATTTTCAGAGACAGATATTCCAAAACATGCAACTTGCAGTAACATTCAATTATATTGATTGGCATTCATCAATTGAGTTGTTGACATTGCTCGCGTTACGTGCATGCCTCATTTATTCATAATTTGTAGGTGATATTGTACTTTGGTTTTTTAACATAATGTTTTCTTGATCGACATGTTTTTTATGTTCTACCCCTTCATCTTTCATCTACAAACATAGAAATAAATTATAATAAGTATATCTACATTTATATATATAGTAGAATATACATGATTGCATAAATAAAAAAACATACCTTAGCACCAAGTTTTTTATAAACAATACACATTGTTTCGAAGCCATGCTTAGTGAATTCTCTCAAAATATCCTATGATGTCTGCATTCCACACTTTGTTTCATACATGTTTAATATGACATGACAAAGCACAATCGATATAATCAATATAATTTTTTCTTGTTTTTTCATTAATTATAGAACAAGGGAAGTTAAACAACATGGCTACTTACAAATTGTTCAATTAAACTTTCATTCTTCAACATATACTCACAACCCATACTTAACCCAATGTTTATCAATTCATGGGTTAGATCCTCTTTGTATGTTAGCACCTAGTAGAAGACGTCCATGGACAAGTGTAAATTAATTATTTAAATATAAAGATCATAACAAACATGAAATATTAAGAAAGGTAAAAAGTGTAAATACTCACAAAGTTTGTGATCAACCCTTTTATTTCTCGTCATCCTATCTTATGTGATGAATGGATTCTATTTGTTTTTCTTTGTTTCAACAAAAATAATTGAAAATTGGTATTTCACACAATACTTAAATTCAATGTACATAAAAGAATAAATAAATTATTACATACCTCTTATGCACATTGTAGTTGGGATGGCTCCTCTTGCAACGAAATTATTTACATTTCTTTTAACATCTTCTTCTACAATTTTCTGGACATCCCTACCAACATGTCTTGGTTTTCCCCTTGTTTGTCCCTTGGAATTTTCAAAATCTCCCTGAAAAAGAAAAGAGATATAAAAATTAGTATTTAAAAAAAGAAGATATCGGTGTGTATATTAAGATAATTCGAATCGGGGAATCAACAATATCTATATGCACCAATGTGTCAAACATACATATATGCATCGATATAGTATAACAGTATCGTTGTGAAATTGAAAACATTTTACAAATTTTTGTATTCAGTCAGTGCTTTATGAATTAAGAAAAGCATGACTTCCTAAGTACTATTTCTTACGCATTGTCGAGCAATGAACAAATTTAAGAAATGACGATTTCCATTTAAAAACAATAATTTTTTCATTTTAAACTCAATGTTGTGCTTTGTAAACAATGTGCACCGCCAACCACGAAAATGATTTTTTAATAATAACTTGAATTGAAATAAAGTGGTGTTATTTACAAAAAATTATGCATCAGTGCGCTTACTATGTACATAGCGCACCAACCACAACAAAGGCGTTTAAAAAAAAATGAAAACGACATGACGATTTGGGATCCAATGCAATGAGTGGTTTCATTGCAATGAATATGAAATGCCCATATATAAATAACCAAACCCTATAAATAAATTGTTCTTAAAAAATACTTCTTGTGAAATATAGAAGGAGAAAACAAAAGAACGGTGAGGAAATTAGGGCTTCCAATACTGAAGATAACTATGAAACCCTTTTTTTTGTTTGGGAATGCACTGAAAATTGTTTGAATCAAATAGGAGAATCATCAGGATGATTAATAGAATGAAATCATATACCTGAAATTTCTTTGTTGCGGATTTCTATGTAATCTATAGTACTCCCCCTCTAATTTGGCTCTTCAAAAAAATATACCCACATGGAAAAATTTGTTGATAAATCTTTGTTGCACAAATATCCTCTCTAAAATTTGACAAACAATAAAAAAATGAATAGGGTTTTCCTTTATAAACGAAAAAAACCCAAATTCCTGCTCATTTTTTCATTGTATATTTCGGCGCATTAATGATAAACATGCATGCTATTTTTTTTCAAAAGTTATATTTTAAGTGTGCTATGTCATGAGAAGTGCACCAGTGCGATATGTATAATGCACCAATTTATTTTCGTAATAAATTTCAAAGTATTGATATTAAGTGTGCATTATTTTTCTAACTTCCTTCAGTTGGTGCGCTATACAATTCGAAACACATTGGTGCGAAAGAGTAATTAATAACATACCGAGGCGATGTGTAAGTAATAACGCATCGTAAGACAGTTAAATTTACAAAATGCAAATGTAAATATCTGTATTTAAATTTTGTGGAGGTTTTGCATTACGGAGACAACAATGGAGGCCGGTCTTTGGTGCTTATCTCAATTAACTGCACCGATGTGTTTTGTTTATACATATGCATCAGTGCATCTTTATATGATAAAGTGAACTGGTGGGGGAGAGAGAGAGAGAGGGAGAGAGAGGGAAGGGGATACAGTGAGTGAGAGAGGGAGGGTGGAAAATGGGTAGATGAAAGAGAGAGAGGGGTGGGGGGTATAGGGAGAGAAGAGGAGGGAGGGAGAGAGCCAAAAAGAGAAAGAGAGAGGTCGAGAGAGAGAGAGAGAGAAAGAGATAGGTCAAGAGAGAGAGAGAGAGGGGTATAGGGAGAGAAGGGGAGGGAGGGAGAGAGCCAACAAGGGGTAGAGACAAAGGGAGTTAGAGAAAGGTTAATAGAGAGAGGGGGGGTTGAGCATCAAATTCACATTTTCTATGTTTGAGGAGGATATTTTCAGGGACCGAGTAACTATTTCAGATTTTGTAAATCCAGATTGAGATTTATTGTATAGCTAAGTCGAAAAAAACAATTATATTGTAGAAAAAAGAAATGATTTTTTAAGAGTTTTTTCAAGTTATAAAAGTTATTCGGAGTTATTTTTGAAGTTAGATTGTTCTATGCTACCCAAGATGATGGTTTTGTCTCAAATGCAGGAAAAACAATTATAATATCAAACAACCAATTCTTCATATTCCAGCGCCGCCTCATTCTATATCTTTGGAACTCCTTCAACTTCTCTCACACCAATTGCGATACGTCTAGATTTTATTGATAATTCATTTATCTCATTGAATTTATGTTATGTATGCATGTGAAGTTTAATAATTTTTCATTGAATCTTGCAGGATCAAGATTCAGGATCGAGATTAGATGCTCAAGACATTCTTGTGGTCCCAAAATTCCACAAACACTTATCAGGATAAAGATAGTGCAAGAAGGTGTTTGATGAAAATGGACAACTTCTTTACCTTACCAATCCTAACATGTCATCTTCCAACAACCATCCTAGGTCAATGCTATTACACCATGAATTTGATCTCTTTTATGTAGAAAACCCCGTAGGGTGTAAGAAAAATATTATTGAGTAATTTGTTTTTGGATTTTCAATAGAACTAATGTAAATGTATTGTTTAATTCGACATTTGTTTTTAAAAGGGGTTGGTTTCATGTTTATTATTGGGAAAAAAATTCCTGCTTCTAATAAGTGTTTGGTATAATGTTTGAACATATTAAAAGCATTGTGTTACTAATATTATCAATGTAATGATCAATATTTTACAATCGAGATTCTAATGATGAATGACCTATCCACCATCTATCGTTGCACCCCACTAAGATGTCAATTCGTGAGCCTTCTACTAAATGAAAAGAGCTCAGACATGAAGCATGTTAAGAATGGTTGAAACAACCACCTATTCATTTCCCACTAGATCCCAAGTCACCAATTCAAAACCTTGACAATAACACTAGTTCTTCACATGTCAGGAATAAAGGAAATGATATAGAGGTTGGTATGGATGATTTCTTGCAGGACCTAGGCCATGGAGGGATTGTTGTTATATGCATTCCATCAAAATGAACTAGGGGATGGTGTTGATGTTGTATATACCTTCTACGAAAGACTGAATTCTTCTTCCACCACCCCTCTATTTGGTCTAGTACAAGGGTCTACAAGGTCTACCCAATTAGGGACTACAATGTTATTGAACAACTTAAAAGCAATGTATGGTATGTCAGACGTGTGTTTCTTGGTACTTTTGAGTTAACTAACCATTAAGTCCCCTAAATTTTTAAGGAATATTGTGACACAATGAAGCAAGAAAAAAGTTGATTTTATTCATGCTTAATGATAGAGTAAATTTCTGTTGCCCACTAATTGTAGGTTACTCAAATATAAGGTACTTCTGAGTGATAATTTCTTGCCCGATATTTCACAGAGGTAAGGAAAATGATGAAAATGTTGGGTGTTGAGTACATATCATACCATGCATGTCTGAATGATTGTATTCTATACAGAAATGAATATGCAAACAAATACATATGTCCAAAATGTGGGCATGACAAGTACCATGAATAAATAAATAAACAAGGGAAAGGTGCATGGTCCTCCTCATAAGATATTGAGGCACATGCCTATAATTCCAAGGATTCAAAGGCTCTTTCATTGCAAACAATTATCCATGTTATAGGGGTGGCATGCCTCACATAAAAGTGATCCAGGAGTTATGTGAATCTCATAAGATTCAATAGCCATGAAGCATATAGAGGATACATGGATCGATAAATTCAATGATAAAGTATGGAGCCTCTGATTGAGTATATTTATGGATGGATTTAACATGTATTCCCTCCAAAACACCAACTATTTTGTTTGGCTAGTTGTAGTGATCAATAAAAATACCCCCATGGTTGTCTGTGAAGAATGAACATCTTATGTCGACTCTTATAGTCCCAAGTAGAAGACAAATGAAAAGAATGGATGTCTACCTCCAACCATTGATCGATGAAATTAAGCAATTATGGGAAGGGATACATGTATATGATGTATCAAGACCCATCCAAATGGATAGGTATTTTATGTTGTACGACATATGTGCGTACTGTTGATTAAGGTTGGTTGTCATTGATGTCAACCCTTGAAGAAAGACCCGTAGCACAAAGGTTTGGGTAATGGACCCAATAGTGTTTGATGTAAACATGACTCATTATTGTTTTGTCATAGTTGATAAGAAGTAAATATGGATGAACTCCAAAGTGGTTCCCTTATGGTGAAAGCCCTCATGGGAAGACGCTTTGTGGAGTAAGAGAACCCATGCTTAATTGTGGAATAATGAGATGAAGGAAAGTTAATTTGTCAGGGAAAATATCCTAGATGGATAGTTCTTGTCATGTCATTTCCGGTGGTATGTGGAACGTCACATAATTCCTCACGGTTAGAGAGTTCTGGCCATGAGAATGGAGACCCCAGGTTTGGGTAATGGACCCAAGTTTGTTTGATGGGTAACGGTATGAGTTATGATATATTTTCAGATAATACTATTCTATATGGATAGTACATGTCATGCCATTTTTTGTGGTATGTAGAACGTCACATAACTCCTCACGGTTTGAGAGTTATGGCCTTACGAAGTTGGAGGACCCTCA
>ML780770.1:537774-595863 GCA_009831015.1 Picea engelmannii | reverse complement strand
AAACATTTCATATATAGATCTCTAGTAAAATATAAAACAATCAATATAAATTTCAATCAGTACCACTACTAGCTAGGTCCATCACCAGAGTTAGGTGCATTAGTGTCTCTGCTACCAAAGGTAGAGCCTCTATCAAGAACAATTACCTCATAAGTAAATGTCGACAAAAGTGCACTATCAAGTGTCTCTATATCAATATCATGAAGATGTGGTGTAGCAGTACTCGATGTGATCAAAGTGTCCAAAGAAACAAAAGCTTGTGACACATGTGGACTAGGAGAAAGATAATGATTGGTGGATGGTGACACAAGTGGAGGAGGAGGGGGAGGATCAGTAGAATATGGTGATGTATGTGGAGGAGAAACAGGAGGAGGAGGATCGAACATGGATACAGGTTCAAAGACATGTGGAGGGGAAACGTGAGGAGGAGGAGGAGGATTAGATGTGGATGCAATTTTAGACACATATGTAGGAGAAGAAAGATGATTGATATATGTTGCAACCAACTCACGTGGAGGAGAATCAGAAGGAGGAGGAGGACTATGTGGTGGAGTAGAGGATGTGGATGGTTATGTTGATGAGCTATATGCAGTGGGATCATGAGCACCACCCATAAATGTATCGTTGATGTTTATGGCACCAAAAATATGACACATCAACATCGTCACATGGCAAGTAAAATTCCTCCATGTAGTAGAGAGATCCTCTACCCGTAATATGTCTCTAGGGGGTGCAGGTACCACTCAGTGACTAGTCATTGTTATTGTGCAATCTGTAGATTGGGAAACTCCCGATCCAATCCATGAAAGTGTGACAACTATGGGAGTAACTACCCACTATCACCTTAGATAGACACTCCCCTCACTTTAGTGATGATGAAATCACCACAAGGGGGAAATCTCGGTGACCCTAAGGGGATTGAGATGAAAAGTGATATGATAATGAGTTAAACCCCTATAGGACAAGATTGGAGATGAATAATGGCTTGGAAAAGATTCTTGTGAAGGAGGAGAAGGTTGCCAAGTGTTTTATACTTGCAAAGCAATTCTAGCCCTTCCTAGAACAAGACAAATGATCATAAACCAAGCCTTAAATCAAATGGGAATCAACAAGATAATATTGTTGTCCCAAATTGAAACAGTATGGAAATATATAGATCATCAAATAAAGATGTTACTATCTGCAAAATTAACCATCCAAAACATCAAATAATTATTGGGTGATCAAGCCCTAATCATGTAGATAATATATCAATACTTAAACACAAGTTTTGATGGTAAAATAACACTGCAAAAAGATGTTATCATCAATAGATTAGGGAAGGCTTGTGGCTGTAGAAATTTTTTACTACAACAGAAAGCCCTTGAGTAGGAGAATAATTAGCACTAATTACTTGCAATTTTCAATAGTAGAAATAGTGATAAAATATGACGAAAGAGTAAGTTTGAAACAACCTTAATGGATGTAGAAAATAATTTATAACAACAAGAGAATCACTTGGCTAAAGAAGACACCTTAGAGGCTCAAACAAGCTTATAGCATGAAGAACAACTTCCAACTAAGAAGATTGCAAAAACTCTATTTTTCACATATACCAATACAATGATTTTAGATCTCCAATGAAAATTAGATTAGTTCCTTATTAATTGGGTTATGGGGTCTCCTTTTGTAAGGGCTATTTGTGTTACCTCCCTAGGGGTGTAATCCTTTTTACTCCCTAGGGAAAACCAAACTAGCAAGGTAAATCTAGGAGGGTGTAAGCCTTTTTACTCCTCTTAACAACCTTTGCAAAGTGACTTATCCTAGGAAAATGTGATAGATATTAGTGGAGGGTGTATGCATTTATACTCCTCCAAGGGTTTAGACAATAATAACCATGAAACAAGAAGAAATAACAACAATATGCAGAAAATTTCTTACCAATTTCAAGAGATAGCAAGATAATCCCTTTTCTCCCAAGAATATTCCACCACAAAGCAAGAAAAAGAATCCAAGAGAGATAACACACCACTTTTTTCCACCAAGAGACAAGTACTAGCATCCAAAATTGTATAAGAGAGAGAAAGTGTGAATTTTCCAAGTAGGGCGAAAATTTCAGCCAAGCAATATGTAATTCTCAAGTGTGTTATGTCTAAAATGAAATTGGCAAGGCTTTTATTTATACAAGACCTTGTAAAAAAAAAAATTCCACATACTTAGGTTAAAACAAAAATTATGGAGGTCGACCTCCTCAATTTTCCCCTTTACAAATTATAATTCAAGTTTACAAAAGAATAAATCCCTAAATGATGATGTAATGCCCTTTAGGGGTGATGTTTTGGCATAATGAGAAGTTCATTGAGGTTCTTGAGGGATACATTGGGCCTCCAAAGGCCATAAATTCATGTGAAAGGGTCTTCCTTCATCAAAATGTGTCAATTCATCATCAAACCATCCAGCACCACCAAACCCTAGCTCTCCAAATGTGACATCATGCCCTAGGATATGATGTTTTGAGCCTCCAAGGCCAAACGTTGGGAAAAGAGAGGGATAGTCTCCTTATCCAAGGTCTCTTCTCATGCCTCCAAAGGAAATGTTCATAATCCATGTGTCCAGAGAGAAGAGGGCACATCATACAACATGTGGGATTCATGCCCCAAATGAAGGTCCAAGTGACCTTGTGCCTTCACGATCAAGCTTTCACATATCAAGGACCTAAAAGGACAAACAAGTACACCCTCCAAGGGTCCACAAGTCACAATATCATTCCCAAGTAATCCATATCTAATAAATGAACCACCCAAACATGTGCATCAAATGCCCCCTTTTCAAGATAAACAAATGCTCAAAGACCTTATACAATTTTCCAAATTTAGATATGGGAGGGGTGTCATAATTCCCTATTGGGTAAACCAATTCCTCAAGTAGGAGATGTTCCCAAGGAGAAAACTCTCTAAGCCATGTATTTAATGTGATGTGAATGGGGTGAGACTTCTAGGTATGGGGTTTCATGGCATACAAGGGCTCATATTTTCTCATTAATGGGTGCCTTTGTTAAGGGATAGCCACATATGTTTTCTCTTTTTGATTTTAAGGAATATTTTTTCCAAACCCTTTATTATCGATTTAATTTTCATGTATCACCAAGTTGATGACAATAAGGGGCACTAAAAAGGAAATGGATAGCCCACAAATGCTCTACCTTAGAAAGTTTAAGTAATTGATTAATTATTTATTTTATGTGTCCCTTACTTTTATCTTTTGAGAAGTGTTTCATTGCTCTCGAGATCCCAAGATGAGCCTTTATTGCATGATGTTTTTTCTAGGGAACCTCCAAGCCTAATTGCACCTTCTTCCCATGAAATGATGTACATGCCCTTCTTGGGTCAATAATCCTGAAAACCTAAAAGGTAGGGAAATGGATGGGAAGAAGTGATGGAAGGTGGAAAGTATGAGCAGGAATGGTAAGATTAGTTTTCAAGGAAACCCCCTAATAGCAACCATTTCCCTGAGGGTGGGAATTTACTAGGAAGCCATGACACTCACCAAGATGAAATAGGGAAAAAGGAATAATTTCAAAGAAAATGTTTTTAAAATCAAGAAAGGATCCTTTGCAACATGTTTAAATGCTTCAAATATTAAAATGACACTTTCCACAATACCAGACGTGTTGCCTCATGGAGCAAGACCTGTTGTCCTATGTGGGACAAGAAGGTGTAGTGGATGTTGTTTCCATAAAAATGATGGTGATGTGTGGTATTATAGGGGCACTTTCCTGCTCATTTGCCTCTCGGTACTCCATGTCTGCAACCTGAGGGCCTCAAGAAATCATCCCCTTAGTTATCCCTAGGAATGGGGAATAACATATGGCTCCTACTTAGGGACATGTACTCGTCGTAGAGTGCATGAGAACCTCAACTTTTCCTAGTAAGATCTATTCCTACACAAACTGAAACAAAAAACTGTGGATATCTAGGGTGGCTCACTCATCCTTTGTCCATATGATCAAAATTTCAAAATTTCAACTAATCTTAAAAGAAAATTTTGCATGTTTTTCAAAAGTTTATGAAGTAACATGTAATATGATGTAAAGAAACTATGTAATAACGCAAGTAGAGAAAAATGAAAATGAGATATGATGTGAAACTAAACTATCATGAGAAAACAAGATGCAAATGTAAGAAATCAAAATGTCCTACCTACTTACCTAAGGCCCATGGCCCATGGTGATCAAGTCTTGTGGATGTCAGGTGAAATTGTATAACCAATACAACCAACTAAGCATCTAATCAAGGTATACCCCCCTGTGCTCAATTAGGTAATATAAAAAATATAAGTCAAGCATATAATAATGATGAGCATAAATAAACTTATGATCAATCATGAAAATAAACTCATGGAGATGGGTGGGAGGGAGGAAATCATGTTGGAAAGAATAATCACAAACCTGATCGATCCATATTTGAATAGGACTACCGCATATAGACGAAGAATCATATTCATATTCACTTAGAGTACCATTGCTTACTGAATATTGAGAGGAGATGAGAGATTGGAAGAAAACTATATGGCTTCCCAAAAAAGAATAAAGACAAGGGATGGCCTCATTTCTGGAGAAAGAAATCCTCCTGATACTGAAAAAACGTTGCCCTTTCATCTGCATACTCGCAAAATTCCTCGGGATAAAAATATTGTTGCTATGTAACATGAGTCTTTGAATTCTATGGGATGACCACAACCTTGTACCCATCATAATCTGAGCATGAAGGTGGTTGGAAATCTTCATAGAACAAATCTGAATCCCCAAAAGGATATGAATCACAACTCCCAAAGGATGACTAAAATTCATCATGAGTATATTGTGACAAGTCATCCTCAAATGGATGGAATAAATCTATGACCATATCATCATCACGATTCCAAGAATTTGAATCATATGCACATGAATACCAATCCTCTGAAGATGACAACTTGACCCTCTTTTCTTGAGAACTACCCTCATTGTCATAAATGGGATCTCTATAAAAAAATGAACCAACCCACATCCCATATACATCTCCCAACCTGTATTAAATCATTGATGTGTTGATCAACCATGTCGGATAAGTCCTTCACAAAATCATCTGCATCATTTGGACTAATCATTTCTTCATATTTATGTGCAGGAGGAAAGCAAGGTTGAACAACTTCATCTTCTTCAAGCGGGAAAATGGATACATATATCTCATATGGATCCTCAACATGTTGCACTTCATCAAAATTATTCTTTTTCTTCATGGAAATGCCCCTCTAGTGTGTCTTCATCACAAGGGGCTTAATCCTCAATGTGGAGTGCCTCACCTTATGGTTCCTGAAAGGATAAAAAGGGGAACTCTTCTTCTTCTCATAATCTCAGACTTCCTCTCTAGTGGGTAATGCTTTGTCAAGATCCTGCACTTCCTTGGATTTTTTCTCCTCTTCCTGGACCAAAAAGAAATACCAAGAATCCAATAAAGATATCACACCACGTTTTTCCACCAAGATGCAACTACTAGCATCAAAAATTGCATAAGAGAGAGAAAGTGTGAATTTGCCAAGTAGGGTGGAAATTTCAGCCAAGAAATATGTAATTCTCAAGTGTGTTATGTCTAAAATGAAAGTGGCAAGGCCTTTATTTATACAAGACCTTGTAAAACCAATTTTTCCACATACTTAGGGTAAAACACAAATTAGGGAGGTCGACCTCCTCACTTTTCACCTTTACAAATTATAATTCAAGTTTACAAAAGAAGAAATCCCTAAATGATGACGTCATGCCCTTTAGGGTTGATTTTTTGGCATAATGAGCAAGTCATGGAGGTTCTTGAGGTAAACGTTGGGACTATAAAGGACATATCTTGATTTGAAAGGGTCGTCCTTTGTCAAAATGTGCCAAGTCATCATCAAACCATCCAACGCCACCAAACCCTAGCTCTCCAAGTGTGATGCCATGCCCTAGGATATGACGTTTTGAGCCTCCAAGGCCAAACATTGGGAAAATGGAGGGTTGGTATCCTTCTCCAAGGTGTCTTCTCATGCCTCCAAAGGAAAATTTCATCATCCATGTGTCCAAAGAAAATGGGGAGCACCATCCAACATGTGGGCTTCATGCCCTAAATGAAGGTCCAAGTGACCTTATGCCTTCACGATCAATCTTTCACCTATCAAGAACTTGAAGGGACAAACAAGTACACCCTCCAAGATTCCCCAAGTAATAAAATCATGCCAAGTAATCCATATCTAATAAATGAACCACCCAAACATGTGCATCAAATCCCCCCCTTTCAAGATAAACAAATGCTCAAAGACCTTATACAATTTTCCAAATTTAGATATGGGAGGGGTGTCATAATGCCCTATTAGGTAAACCAACTCCTCAAGTATGGGATGTTCCCAAGGAGAAAACTCTCTAATTCATGTAGTGAATGTAAGGTGAATTGGGTTAGACTTCTAGGTATGGGGTTTCATGACATACAAGGGCTCGTATTGTCTCATTTATAGGTTCCTTTGGTGAGGGCTAGCCACATATGTTTTCTTTTTTTTGTTTTTAAGGAATATTTTTTCCATACCCTTTATTAGCCATTTACTTTGCATGTGTCACCAAGTTCAAGACAATAAGGGGCACTAAAAATTAAATGCATAGCCCACAAACGCTCTACCTAGGAAACTTTAAGTAATTGATTAATTATTTATTTTATGGGTCCCTTACTTTTATTTTTTGAGAAGCATTTCATTTCTTTCAAGATCCCAGGGTGAGCCTTTATTGCGTGAGGTTTTTGCTAGGTCACCTCCAAGCCTAATGTCCCCTTCTTCCCATGAAATGAGGTACATTCCCTTATTGGGTTAATAAGCCTGAAATCCTAAAAGGTAGGGAAACAAAGGGGAAGAAGTGATGGAAGGTGGAAAGTATGAGCGAGAATGGTATGATGACTTTTCAAGGAAACCCCCTAGTAGAAACCCTTTCCCTAAGGGTGGCCACTTACTAGGAAACCATGACACTCACCAAGATGATATAGGGAAAAGGCATAATTTCCAAGAAAATGTTTACAAAATAAAAAAAGGATCCGTTGCAACATGTTTAAATGATTCAAATGTTAAAATGACACTTACCACAATACCGAACTTGTTATTACATGGAGCAAGACATGTTGTCTTTTGTGGGCCAGAAGGTGTGGTGGATGTTGTTGCCATCAAATGGATGGTGATGTGTGGTATGATAGGGGCCCATGCCTACTCATCTGCCTCTAGTACTCCATGTATGCAACCTGAGGGCCTCACGACATCATCTCTTTAGTTATCCCTAGGAATTGTGGATAACAATCATGACACGAAATAACTCATCCACCACCTCTAGATGGACTCCCATATCTAGCCTGTGTGGCATGTGGGGTCTATGTACTACTAGAGGTTGGTACTCTACCTCCTCCATCACTTCATTCTCATGTTCAGAAGGTGCATCCCCAACATATGTGCCAATATATGTAAAACAATAGATAATAAAAATAAGATAATTGAAATAAAATGTTACAATAAATTACATGTGTGTTAAACAAGACATAAAAATATGAAAAGAGATTGATAAAAACATAATGATAATACTACCTCTCTCATATGTTGGCTCCTTTATTTTAAATTAGATGTTTGGACATGCTCTCCAATCTATCCTAGCATATGGCTACTCTACAATATCAAAGATAGGATCATCATCGCTTGACAATAAATCAAATACCTTATTTCCTACCAGAGTAATGAGAAACTTAGAATGGCCCCTCTTGGGCATCAACTGCCCCGACATGCACATACACACATCAAACATTTTCCTAGAAATAAATTAGGTTACCTCTGGCCGAGTGGCATGAACCCTCCCAAAAAATAGTTTATACAACTCAGTCACGAATGGGAACAATCTAGTCCCAAACAAAACAATGCGACAATGATCTAATGCACGACAAAACTATCTCAAAAAAACATCTTCCCACCTAATCAATTGGGGATCTTGCAACAAAATATATACATAATACAAAATAGAGAAAATAATGTGCTACCCATCAGAGCTATATTGTGGCAGTGATAAGATCATATGACACAGGCACCCAACGTCATGTCTTGAAATAAACCTATATGTAGTTGACCACCACAAACTTTGAACTCTGAAGCTGAAAGAATATGTGGACTAGCACATCTCTGCACATATTCCATATAGGTCTGTTCCACAACATTGGGAATTAGTGAAAGGAAATGGGGAAAACACAACCCCCTCCTAGACAACCTAGTGATGAAATAGACATCCTTTTTCATGGGATGATACCATAGATCAAGATCGACCTTGAACCCATGTCTCACATGATCCCAATGGCAGATCAACTATTGTAACCATGAAGAGTTACCCCTAAGGGATGTACCCTCCTGATAAAAAATTAAGAGGAAAACATCCATCAAAAGGTCATGTGTCTATTATGAAAGAGGGTGAGGGAACAACTCCCTATCCCTATCCCTATCCCTAGCCTCCTACTCATGCACAAATGTGTGTGTCTCGAACTTCCACCACTCCACCTCCTCCTCTCATCATCGTCGTCTCTGATTCACATACAAATATTTTTATGCACATATATACAGATAAAATAAATTTAAATTATAAAACAAATACATATATAAATGACGTGGAGTTAAAAAAAACCAAAATTAATTTTTTTTGCAAAAAAATCTTTAAAAGCAACTTGTGTGCTTCCAATAGAAAATACACCCCAAGGATGGTGTGTTACATCAAAACAACACCATCGTTAAGTGGTGCATCCCATAGGATCATCCACACTGAATTAGTTATTTTAACCGCGTCAGTTCAGTGATTTTAACAACCCTGATTCATTTTGTTTACAAAGGTACACCGCAACGTTAAAATTTATAGTGTACAAATCCATGGTGCCCTTTGTTAAACCAAAATCATTGGTGTGCCATGTCTACCAGAGCACAGACATGTTGTATACCAATGTGTTGTATTACTAACACATCACTAACGGGCCTTACAGAAGATGAATCACTTTGTTTATCTTTCAAAACATGTCGCAATGCGTACGTTTAAAATTTACGTATCGGTACACGACGTCTATTTACACACCTCCACATATTGTAGTGGTGCATTGTCTAAGTCACACCGCTCTAATTGGTTATTCAAAATTCACCCAGTGTCGTTGTATTTACGACACTGGTGTGTTTGTTGTATTGATGAACACCACTAAGATAAACTTTATTATCGTAGTTGAAGTGGTGTGATGTTTTACTATTAACGCATCGGTACCACCGTGATAGTGGAGCACCGACGTTTTGTACCACGATGCATTGTAAAGAATAGAGCACCACGAACAAGGCATCCAATGAGATTCCTTGCTATGAAAAGTTGGGAAATATATGTCCAAGTGTGTTTTTGTATACAGTATTGGTGTGTTGGATTAAAATGGTTTCACTGCTACGTTAAATGTTATAAATCGTTATGTTAGCGGTGTCGTTAGTTAAGTGAATTGTACCGATGCATAATCTTCAAAGACACCGGTGTGATTTATTTGGTGTGTGTATTTTTTATTATAATGTATGACGATGCATTTTAACATTGACGCACTGGTGTGTTATGTTTCGGGTCTGCCCCGGTTCGATTGGTTAAACTAGGTGCACCGCAACATTAAATTTTATGTATCGTTGAGCTAGCAGTATGTGTTATAGCAAGATTTTCCTCACCCTATGCAAATTTGCTCAGAAGGCCTTTTTTCTATTTTTCGTATGCAGACTTGAAGTCCCTTTTTGCAGTTCCCAGAGCTAAAAACAATATTTTTCCACATATACACGCCCTAACTAGTATACAACATGTGTATACACAGGTTGCACCATTACATCCCGCATACATCAGGTTTTGTGCCAAAAATTAAAAATGGTGTCAGGTTTCCATGTCATGTCACGAGATCCGTGATCCTTGACCTTCCATATACTGGAAACGTTCTAACTTGGCCCTTCAGTTCCATTTGAAGGCTATAAATGGTCCCTATCCAAGCTATGGAAAAGAGGAGAAGAATTAAACTTTGAGAGAAAGTTACTCTGGAGAAATTATTCACTTCATATTGAGTCTGCATCCCTTTATCCTTTTAAGGCTGGACACATTGTTCAGCCCCCAAGTTCTTCCCTACTTGATTGAGAACCTCATTGTCTCCCTTATATGAGCTTGTCTTTAGTATAGGATTGAAGTGGTGGAGGCCCAGTTAGAAGGGACTTAGTTTCTCTGTTCCAAACCATGCTGACACAGAAGTTTGTAATTCATTCACTTCTATTGATTACATTTTAATAGAAATACTCTTTTCTCGTCCAATTAATGTCTTGCAAATATTTGAATTGTTATTCCATGGGAATATTTGTTATGAATATTGATGGATTATGATATTGAATGTGCTAAATTTATATATTATCACCATATGCTTTCATTTCTTGGTTGTTGAGGAGAAGTTGCATCAGTATTTCTTTGATTCAAGTGCTCAACGGTGGACTTCATCGAACGTTTGGACAAGGTAGGCTATTTATATTGTATTGTTAGCATATTTGTTTATATAGCATACTTGAGATTATAGTTGATTTCTGTAGTCATTTCCGTCTATTGTGGTTTACCCCATTCCATAGAGAGATTTTCCTTGTAACAGAATTGGCGACCATATTGGGGATAAAATCTTCTTTTCAGGGTTTGGAGTGTATTTCTCCTTTGATTGCTCTCATTTATATTGATTTTCTTGTCATATGATTGCTTGACAACCTCTGTTCATTTTGAGTCTGATTTTGTAAGCATTATCCTTAACATGGCAGTGTTTAATACATATACATGGGTTTTTACCTGAAAGTCGTGTACATATGTGTGTTGTCCTTCTGCAAGATGCGTATATACATAGTTTTCTCTTGAACAGTCATGTACATATTTCTTGTGTGCTTGGTTTCTTATTTTGATGTTTGTTGGGTAAGTTTTGATGGTTGTTGAGTCTTCTTAGGTATATGTTATGATTGTTAAGTGTCCGTAGAGTGATAGGAAATATTTCTTTAGTTGAATTTTTTAGCGGTGCCTTTCTCATCATCATTTTCATTGATTGTCCTTGCATCTTGGGATGGGTGTTTGTTTCTTGATATCCTACTTGGTTTGTCTCTGATTGAATTCAATATAATCTTTATATTAAGTTGTTGTTCAGTCCTTGCATTTTCATTCTTTTATATTGAAAATACAAAAATATTAAACATTTTGCATTGTTGGCATTTGATCTTTTTGGTTCATATCGTTGATCTTAGTACATGTATGGAAAGATTGCATTTTATTTTGAATTGCAAAATTAAATTGAAAATTGCATTTTGAAAATCTTATCATATTTGGAATTGAAGTTAGGACTTTTCATTTTATTCATATTCATTTATTTTATCTGCTGAGTCATAACATCATCAGTTTAACCACCTCACCTTTTTGAGTAAGCAAGGCCACTAAAAGCAACGCTGATAATTTAAAATTGATTAGAAATGTTTTTATATTCTAGGCTGCACAAACTAGCTTAGGATTTAGAACCTTGGAATAGGATTTTGTGAGTAAACTTCTCCAAGGCTATTGAATCAACATATGTGTCTGACTAAGGGAGTGGTGAAATCCATTGTATAATTGGTGACGTCGGGAGGCTCTGCTTACACCGGAGTTAAATACGAGGTCGTGTGAGGTTGGTTGATGGGATATCCCCCTAATACATTCTTAGAGTCAGATATATTTCTAGGGATCTATTCGCATATGGGGATATTGCTAGTACCTTTACCTCTTTGAGAGGCGGTGCTTTTGAGGTTTCGGGCTTTGTTACCCTACCCATATGGTGGACCTGACTTACGATTGTTCACCTGCACATCGGTTATAACGTGGTTGCTTAGTTGCTTGACATAGGTACCACATAGGTTACTTGCAGGGGTTATTCTACAAGTACCTTGGGTCTGATAAGGGTCAGACAACACACAACCTGTATGGAGGATTACCTCTCCGGAGGGATCTGACCAACTAGTTGTTAATCCCACGAGGGCCCTTATAACTGATTATGATACCTCTGATATTTTGCAGGGAGTCTTAGGCCCCTCTTGGGCGAGGCATACCTACTTTAGGGAGGGAGGCCCCTTTCAGCCACTTTATCTTGTTTGTGTGCATATTGGCCTTTTTTATTTATTTTGGTGTGCTCTTTGATTACTAGTTGGCATTAGGTTTTGTTTTTACATCTCAAGTCTTGAGTCATCGTGGAGCCAGACCAGCTTCCTCGGAGGTCTCGCCATTTTTTATGATTACCACTGCATCTTGAGTCTTTTCCTTCTAATAGGCGTAAAGTTATCAAATGTGGTACACACACCTCCACTTACTAGACTTGTGATCATACAAGGATGATTATTGAATCGAGTCAGAAAGATATTGGGAGTCCTTCGACTCCCATACCCACAATAGTTAACAGTACTCCTTTGACACCTTCAACCACAATGGTTGTAGTTTTGGAGGTTCTTATCATCACTCATGTTCATCCTATAGTGAATACTCAACCTATAGACATGAACTCTTTTGGGTCCCTTTGTCACTCATTGGGCTACAATATTTAGTCCATCCCTATGGCCTCTAGCCCTTTTTCTTATGGTATGTCGAATTTCACATCGAAATTTTCATCCTGCATCCTAGCATCTAATCTGAATACTAGTGTTGGACATGGGGGAATTGCTACTTCACATACTCCATTTTCGTTTGGTGGTGCTCATATCCCACAAATGACTCCTACAGTTGGAGGCCTTCCTCCTTTTCACCCCGGGTCTAATCCCGGTCCTAATTCTCATGGCTAGAGTGGTCAAACTGGAAAACAAGTTGTTGCTTATGGTCTGTCCTTTACACCTACCTCCTCTGCACTGATTATGACCAACAACTTTGGCAGATGAAGGCACCTTTATCCTCCGGATTCACATCCCGAGGAGGTCAATTTCATTCCTTGGGAAACCCTTAACCTGGAGCCTCTCCGAATAGGGGAAATTTTTACAATCCTCATCATAACATTCCTACTGGAATGGTTCCCAACCAACCCTTCATGAATAAGTTCGGAGGAGGGTCTTACAATCTCGAACAGGGCAATGGTACATACCAAAAACCTGGATGGGTTGTGATTCCCCAAAAACAATCTTTCATGGGAGCTTGGGTCTAGATGTCGCAACCCCATATCCCTTTCATGTCCATGCCCAATCTTCCAGACTTGTCTAGATTAATGAATGACCATGTGCGTCATGATCCTACATGCCCCCCCATCCCCACCAAGCTTCCTTTGGATATTTTGAAATTTGAAGTCAAGACTGGTGAGGATCCTAGTGGTCACGTCACTATGTTTCATATTTGGTGCTCTTCGAATTCCCTTAATGACGATTCTATTAGTTTAATATTGTTTCAACGCACCATCACGAGGGTTGTCGTGAAATGGTACATAGAGCTACCAGGGGGGACATACGAAAATTTTAATCAGATGATTTTAGTATTCCTCAACCACTTCCAATTGTCATTTTGTTGGGATGTTGGCACATAAATTCTATCAACCTTCCATTAGGACAAAGCCACCCATATCTCGGATCACATACAAGAGTGACATAGATGGAAGAGGTTGATCAAGGCTTACATACCTCCGAAATTCCTGCTAGAGTGGTTCCTTAAGTCTTTACAGACATATATTTTGAAGGATGTTTCTACATCCAGGGTTACATCTGAGGAAGAAGCGATTTTTAAATCCCAACAATTAGATCTTATATATGCTCAGTCTCGGATGTTATACAAGATTCTTCCAGACACACCGAGGTCAAACTATGACCCTAGAAAAAATCCCAGGCCTCAAGTTGATTGCATTGTAGGATCTGCCAATGTGAAATATGTAGACTTGGTGACAAGCCAGTTGAAAGAGTTATATCTAAACCAGTCTGTAGGAGGGCCAGTTTTGTCTGTGTCCTCCACTCCCACTCAGTCGGTGGATGTACACTCTCTGCAATCGTTGACCAACCCAAATGGTAACCAACAACCAGGATGGAATAAAAATAAAGGACGTGGTAACAATTGTAAGGGTGGGAAGAATAACAATAAACCCAAGGACAACGATAATAATGAGAAGTCGAATAATAATATTGGTGAGGGAAAGAAAGAAAGGTGGAAGGTGAAGTTTCCCTGCAAGCTTTGTACAGACAATCACCTTACCCACTTGTGCCCCAAACTTGTAGAAGTTGCGAGGATTTTATCTCTCCCACCCATTGTGCTAACTAATCCTTTTCCACATAATCAACACATGGCCTTGAGCTCCTAGAATGTCGTAAATGTGGTGAGTGGGAGTCAAAACCCACCAACGCAAGATGATGACTACCTATGCATCAATATGGTTAGGTCTAAGGTTAATGTAGCCACTCGGTCTTGCGATTACAATCCTTCACAGTTTGTACCTAGTATAGAGTCTCCCCCTCCTCCGGAGACGCCTTTACATATCTAAAAACCATAGCCCCTGCCTCGTATTCCAAAAGGTATACTCAAGCGCTCTACCCAAAATCCTAATGCTAGAGCCACCCATAATTACTCTATTGTCTAGGATTTGGGTCAAACACCTTGTGTGATGTCTGCTCTGGAGGTACTCCAGACGTGTCCTTCACAGAGGAATACCTTGTTATCTACGTTAGGAGCTCTAGATATTTGTGGCTCTAAAATTATCAAGTTTGACATCATGGATGTGAAGCCTTGCTTGTCTTACCATGTGGCATTCCAAATCAACGTGGGTTACTCAAAGTATACCATCAAACGTATTGTTCTTGATGAAGGCGATGCAACATGTGTGATGTCCCTGGTCTGTTGGAAATCCCTCAGCTCTCCGACCCTCTCTCAATCTTCGACCATGTTGACTACTTTTTACGGTCATTATTTCCGCCCTCATGGTATTCTTCATGCCTTCCAAGTCCAGTTAGATGGGAAGACTGTGGAAGTGGATGTCGAGGTGGTTGATGTGCCCCTCGACTATAACTTGTTACTATGACGCAATTGGACCTATGCTATGACTGCAATCATATCGTTCGTCTTCCATACTCTTTGCTTTCCTCATGATGGGAATATTGTGACAATAGACCAATTGTCCTTTGTGTATGCTAGACCCAATGCATCGGTTGGACCATCGATCCCCGTGATCGACAATTATTAGCTGGAAACTGAGAATATCGGTGTCGAAATGTATTCATCCCTTATGGGTACCTTCGAATTCATGGCACTGGTTCATCATATCTACGCCATGTCCAGTAGGTCTGCTTCGTCAATGAGGTTCATTCCTTTTCGTGCTTCTTATTTTAACGATCCTTGGACCCTACCTTCCTTGACTGTGTCTTGTGAAGGTCAATCACATACTGGAATGACTATGCCATTATCGGTAGCAGAGATATTATATCAGGTTGTTCTTGACTCTTCCACCAATTCAGATCCTGTTACATTGCAGACGAATGAGGAGGATCATGTTGTCGAGCCTGTATGGGCCACTTCATCATCTTGTTCATGTGACTGCGTCAATGATACTTTACCCTCGAATGAAGAAATCATAAAGGCCATGAATGGTTCTGACATGCCATGGGATGATATGCACCATCGCTCTTATTTTCTCCCAGAGCTTGCTAGAATCGAACAATATGATTTTAGATCTACCTTCAACGAGATAGTCGGTCACGCCGTAGTTCCACTTGATATGCACAAAATTTATGCCGAAGGAAACATGGTGAGTATCTCTCCCACTGCCATGATCAATATCTCTCGTATTCCTGGCAAGGTTGAAAATGTATACATCGATGCAGATTGTTTGGTGGAAGAAATTATGATCTACACCGAGCTCTTCAAATAATTTTGCGATGTATTTGCTTGGTCATATTAAGAGATGCCAGGAATTGACCCTCGAATTGTCGAACATGAGATTAAAACCTACCTGGATGCTAAACCTATTTGACAAAGACTTAGATTTTTCAATCCTAGGAAGGCCTTTGTTATTAAGGCAGAGGTAGAAAAACTTCTTAACACTGGCTTTATCTACCCAGTTCCCTTGACTGAATGGGTATCAAATCTTGTTCCTGTGAATAAAAACAAGGAACCATCTGTGTATGCATGGATTTTCGTGACCTGAATAATTCTTGTCCCAAAGACAACTTCCCGACACCCTTCATTGATCAACTTCTCGATGAGTGTGCATAAAGGATTTTTTTTTCTTTTATGGATGGATTTTCAGGATATAACCAAATTCAGATTAAGCTCAAGGAACAACATAAGATGAAATTTATTTGTCCTTAGGGTACATTCACATACTGGAAGATGCCTTTCAACCTTGAGAATGTCATATCAACCTTCCAACGAGCTATGACCTTCGCATTTCACGATCTCAAGCATATAGTCAAATCCTATCTCGACAATTTCGTTGCTCACTCCCATAAGAGAGTGGATCACCCTACACACCTTCGACTAGTTTTTGAAAGTTCTCATTATTACCGCATCCATTTGAATGCTCATAAATGCATCTTTTTCATTAGGTCAGGTTGACTTCTAGGATTTTTAGTCTTTGATACTGGGATCATGGTGGATCTGGTAGGTTGAGGCAATACTTTGATTGCCTCCCCCGTGCACTATTCGTCAACTTCAAGGTTTACAAGGGAAAGATAACTTATTACGATGGTTTATAGTTAACTATTCTAATATTACTAAGGGTTTCATGCATCTCTTAAAGAAGGAAACTCCTTTTATCTAGGATGAGCGAGCCCAGGAATCCTTCGATGCTTTGAAGAAATCCTTGGTCTCGACGCCTCTGTTGAAGTCTTCAGAATACAGTAGAGATTACTTGATTTATATCAGCGTGTATGAAGATACAATTTGTATGGTGTTGGTTCAGGAGGATGATGAGCTCCGTGAGCACGTCATTTACCATCTTATTCGAAACTTAGTCGACCCTGAACTCAAATATTATCATGTTGAAAAGCTAACTTTGGTTGTCGTTCACGTAGTTCAACGATTACAGAACTATATATTTCTTTGCAAAAATATTGTGGTTGTCAATTTCAATCCATTTCAATACGTCCTTACTAGGTGTATCATAGGGGGGAAATACAATAAATGGATTCTCGTTTTACAAGAATTTGATCTCAACTTTGCTTCTGCAAAATCCAAGAAATCGCTAGTTTTTGTAGAATTAACATCTGACTTCCCGCAGTTAGATGAGGATGTTATTCATGTTGATTCATTTGCAAATGAACACATTTTCCTTTTCTCGTCGTCAGACCCTTGGTATGGAAATATTGTTGTCTATCTTCAAACTTTGGATTTCCCTCAGCATCTCTCGAGAGATGACCAATGACGTATACGATACCAAGCTAAGAACTACCTTATCGTCGACGACACTCTATATCGCCTAGGAGTAGATAATATTTTGCGTCGTTGTTTGACTCATGAATAATTTGAGTCTATTCTAAACGATTGCTACAGTGGGGCTTGTGGTGGTCATCTATTCGGGCTCGCGACAACCCAGAAAATTTTGCGAGCCGGTTATTTTTGGTCATATGTTTTTAAAGATTGTGTCGAAGTGGTTAAGAAGTGTCACCCCTTCCAAGTGTTTACTTGGAATATGCACTTGCATCCAACTCCTCTCCATCCATCTGTTACCATCGGTCCCTTCACCAAGTTGTGGGTGGATTTTGTATATTGCAACCCGACTTCGGTTGGGGGGAATCAACATATTATCATGGTCATAGACTACTTTACTAAGTGGGCCAAAGCCATGCCTATAGTTAAATATGATGGTAATACTGTTGCTTTATTCGTGTTCAATAAAGTTATATCCATGTTCGGAATCCCGATTGAGATTGTCACTAATCATGGCAGACACTTTCAGAGCGAAAAGATGAAAGAATTAGCATCGAAACTAGGGTTTAAACATGGCCACTCTTCGCCTTAATAACCCCAAGAAAATGGAAAAGTATAGGCCGTGAACAAGTCTCTCAAGACCATTTTGTAGAAAACTGTCGACCAGAGCAAATCTAACTGGCATATCATGCTTTATCCAGCACTTTGGTCATACCGAACCTCGGTTAAGACTTCCATCGGTTTTTCTCCTTTCCATTTAGTGCACGCTGTGGAGTCGATCCTACTTATTTAATGTGAAATCCCTTCTCTTAGATTGGCAGTTACGCTCCCACCTGACACTTCTGATCTCGAGCAATGCCTCGTACACCTAGAGAGTCTAGATGAGAAACATCGAGACACATCCACAACTATCGAAGCGAATAAATGACGTGTCAAAGTCCAATATGATAATTTTTTCTATCCTCGGCAGTATGTTGAGGGTGACTTGGTCCTTCTATACAATCAAGTCAAAGAACCACTAGGGGAAAGCAAGTTCAAACCCATGTGGCATAGTCCCTATATTGTGTGATGTGTCTTAGAGAAAGGAGCCTATGAATTATAATATTATGAAGGGAATATGTTGGCTGAGCCCAGGAATGGGCTCTACTTGAAAAGATATTACAGATGATCCCCAAGATTGGGCGTAACTCTTTGTATACTAATGTATTTTACTGTATGTACATATTTTCCCTCTTTCTTATCTTCAGTTTGCTTATCACGTTTTCCCTTGGTTGGAATATGTCAACGGAGTCTTCGGTCTACTTAGGATTCGCATACAGGGCCAATCATCATACACGAAACTTCGCTTCCACCACTTGGGTTGTTTACTCACCTGAGGGTCTACTGGTGTCTTTAGGTGGTGTTTTCCTAGGGCCATCAATGAATAATGTGGCCAAATATAGCTTCGTTATAGAAATTTTGCATGATTCCATTTCACATGGTATTCGCTCTTTAGAATTTCACCTGGAATCCCAGTTAATAGTATGTCAGTTGAACGACCTTTACCATTTGCGAGACCCTACTCTACTCCGACAATTCTTACGAGTATGACTTTTGGAACGACATTTTGATTTTATTACTTATCATGACATACCTAGAAGTTCTAATTATGTATCTGATGCATATGCTAATTTTGTTTTAGATTCGCATTTGTCACATAACTAAAGCAAAGAAAACACTTTCATCAATGTACACATTGTAATATAAGTAAAGTCGAAGATGAATGTTTTTATATATTTTATCTCTCCAAAAAATATGGTGTTATAGTACAAAAATGGAGCTCACACCCTCAAAATACATATACGGTCGATCATAAAATAATCACAACATATACGCATGTGGCGTTGGATGGGTGTCATGATAGCATACTATGGAATTTGCGAGACACTGAAAGAGTCATACCCAAGCATGGGGCACACCTACCACTTGCCGATGCATCGCCTCCGACAAATCCTCCACCTGAACCATAGGAGTCCTTTGCATCAAACGAGACAGGTTTCCCTTCACATTTTGAAGCACTTTATCAACATCCCCTCCCATTGTCTCATCTCCCTGGTGCCTCTTCTGATTTCATGGAAGTCCCTCCAGTTGTCGTGGACCCACGTCTACATCACATACATGTTTAGTTAGTACTTGACATCATACAAAAATATTTTTATTTTCTTATACAAAAATACAAAAAAAATGTAATATTCAAAAACTTTTGCATACCTATGTCCCCGTAGGCAGAACCTGGTGGTAACGGCATGTCTGTATCTCCTCTAAAGTCAATCCATGCATAAGGGTAGTCCTCCATAGCCATCACCTACTGACTCCTCCAGAAGAAAAACTCATCGTTGTAGGGTGTTGGTACCCTACCACCTCCCTGTCGCCTCATCACCTCAGTCCACCATGGCATGGCTGGATCATGAGGTCCATGCAGAACAATATCAACTCTAGGGCCCAAACCTGGAACCCGCTCAAAGAAAAAACTACACAGGATAGACGCAAACCCGAAGTTCCTCTTTCTACCCAGTTTGCAATCTGTCAGCTGGCTCTTCATGTTAGCCAGCAGTTAGGTGCACAAGTCATAAACCATGGGTCATAAGCACTCCACTAAATAGAACATAAGTGGCCTCGGTGCCTGGTGCAAAGAGGTTGACCCTGTGATCTATGCCAACACTAGGACAATAATCTTGAGACTTAGATTGTTGATCGCTCTGATCAAGAGTTGGCTCCCTACCTTCTCAGTCCCTACAATGTAATGGGTGGCTATGTAATCCTCTATGTTCATGCCATTCCTATCTCCCCAGGATTTGAGGTTGACCACCTCACCCCGACGCGACAATCTGTTCAAGAAGTATATGTCCTCAACTTCAATCCTCAATGGTTGTCCATCAAGGTTGAAGGTTTTTGTATCAGGATCCCAGTAGTTCACTAGCATATGGAGCAGTCTCACTTGAGCTCTCATACCTTTGAGAGCCCAAAAATTATATAGCCCAATTTTTTTTAAGGCCATATGGGCCTCTGGATCTCTCTCCACTACAACATCCACCTCCTCATGATCTCTTTCTCTCCACTGTAGCACCATCCTACAAGATTCAAACCATTTTTTGAGTTAGTAACATTTTAAAAACCATATCCACAGACTTGTACGTGGGCTACAGTTTACATAGTCATGTATAGGGATACTTATATGATGGTTGGTTTGCAAACAATCATGTATAGGGATGCGTATATGTGACCTGATGATCTATAGCCCGCGTATACCCAAGTTTCTAAGTTGCGCCTTAAAATGCTCAAAAAAGGAGACATAATTTCAAATTTTAATCCACTAGAAATAATGAGAGGAGAAAGATGAATTACCTGGTCTAGACGGTTGTTGATTCCATCGCTCGTGGCTCCTGCAATCAACTATTGAAATTCGTGGGCAATTTGGTCCAAAATTCACTATTTGGCTAAAAAACACAAATGGTATAGTAAAATTGTTTTTTTTTACTATTTATAGAAAAAAATTACCCACTTTGCATAGTTTTTACTAATATTTTGGCCTAATGGACTAATATGACAGTGGATGGAGTTGGTTTTGGTGGTTTTATCTAGGGATTCTTGCAGTTTTTAGTGCCATGTCGCCCGTTTGTAACTTTGGACAGGTATTTTTCAACCAACATATAGGATAGGTCATCAACCCATTATGCACATTTTCATCATCATATGACTGCAACTCATATTCCTTAGCTACGAACCCATTTAGTAGCGACACAGAACCTTCTTTTTTCAATTAGAAGTGTCGTTATTGAATGGTAGAGACTTACCAAACATGGGTGCCCTAGTTATATCCTCTACGCCATTCGGTGCCCATGCAGAGATTTTTGTCCGTAGGACCGGGAGTCCCTTATAACTAATACATGACTTTACATTTGAACCTCATTTCGTACTCATAAGCATGCATACCTATACCTAGCAGGACTCCCAACGAGTCTGGTTTAAGCTCTTTTTTTATTCTCTCAAAAAGCGAAAAGATTGTCGAGTGAACTTGTCTCTTTCACACTCGTAAATTGGATTTGAAAGGACGTCTCTTTGGTGTAAGTTTACCCCTTTTTCAAACCAAGTAGACTAAGATTAAGAAAAAGGACATCCTTTGGCCTTAAGTTGTAATTTCATCTCATCCTCTTGCTTGTAGTATTGAGCATATTGTCGGCTCTCGCTTTTGCATTATAAACCTATCACTTTAGCAGTTTGCATCATCAGCCAAGCAGAGCCTTGTTTATATCATTTGCATCTTGACACCCTATACCCAAGAGGAAACATTCCCTCTAGTGTCCATCTCCTACATGCACCTCCTTGCATTGAGGATAGGTATGTTCCACTGTTGGAACTAGTTGCTTACGCGTGACACTTGTTTCCTCCTCTCTATCATAGCATTCATTTGACTATGAAAAAACAAAAAAAGACGAGCGAGAAAAAAAATATTATCTTATATTGGCAGCAATCATGTCTCCTTTGAACAGAGCACAAAACTTTTGAGTCCACTTGTCATCAAAATTTTGGGCTTAGCATGACCTTAGGAAGTTGATCTCATTACTTAGAGTTTCCTCCCCCGACTAGTTACTCTTCCAGTCCCTATGGAGAGTTTGATTGGTGCCTCCTGCATCACAAAGTTTCATCATTGAGTCTATGATGCCAGAGTCTTCCATATGTTGCATGCTCTTGTTCAAAGGATGTATATCAACCTGTGTTGGACATTCCTTAGAACTCTTGACTTTTCATATCGGCCATACCCTCAGTGTATCTCAGAGTTACATGAAATTGTAGTCATGCCGCGCACCTTGGTACTACTTTCATCATTGGTAGGTAACCTTGAACCCAACAATCGACATTTCATCATTGGTTGTTGATTGGGGGTTTTCCCTTGTGTTCGACAACAAGAAATATATTCACACCTTGGGATTCATGCAGTGTCTTGGATTCCATTAGCCTTATTCGTGGTTTCCTCACCTTTGTCAGCAGTTTTCCTTATCGAATTCTATTCAGAGGCTATTTTTCATGTACCGCTTTCATCTGGTACACACGAAAGATGCACATCGTCGTTGGTTCATGAACATGTTCTTCGTCTGATTTCCTCCAAATAATCAAGCTCCTATTGTGTACCTTATGTTGAATGATGAGATATGCATCAATGATCTCCTTTCAATAGGTCTCCTTCCATCGACTTCAACCCATCTATTCTAGAAACAAAACCTAGATTCCTATGAGTACCTAGAGGCTTGCAGTCATCAGTGGCAGGTTCTCCCACCATTAACAGTTGGGAATACATAAATGTCTCCTGATCGATGGATTATTCAAGTGTTCGACCTCGACACCTTTAATCACACTTTTAATAATTTACTCGGTGCCTTGATACCTAATTTCATTATCGGTAGGTTGTCTCGTGTTTGTTAATGGTATACCTTAATGACCGGTAATCAGACAAAGTCTCATTGTGTTCAAACTCAACTCCTTTATTCACATGATGTAGACTTGCACCTTTGGCGGATCATGTAGAAGACTTGAAGACATCAGTTCATAGTCACAACTTTCCTAAGTTGTAGCTATCTTTCATTGGACCAATACCTATGTGACTTCAGTGATCATGGGAGATCAGATTGTACTTCATTGTATACACATATCTTCAAATTGATTTTGAGACTGGTTTTACTGGGCCTTGTTCCTAACTATTATAGCCTTTGGATTGTAGCCACCTTTGTATTTAATTTTCATGGCCATGAACAATTGTTTGGTATATTTTCATATGGATATGCAGTGTAATTCAAATTGGAAGCCATGTGTGCAAAGTCAATACAGATTGTTATATTCTCATGAGAAACTAGTTCTTCCAGTTGGGTCTCCATTACTCCACTTCTAGGTATTATAATGTATTTCGACCATCGTAAATACTCCTCTGACCTCACACATTAGGGGGCATCTGTTATAGAAATATTTACCTCACCCTATGCAAATTTTCTCAGAAGGAATTTATCCATTTCCATATGCAGAATTGAAGTCCCTTTTTGCAGTTCCCAGAGCTAAAAATAATACTTTTCCAAATATATGCACCCTAACTATTATACATCATGCATATAAATAGGTTGTGCCATTAAAACCTGTGTACATCAAGTTTTGTGCCCAAAATTAAAAATGGTGTCGGGTTTCCATGTCACGTCACGGGATCCATGATCCTTGACCTTTCATATACTGGAAATGTTCTAACTCATCCCTTCAGTTCCATTTGAAGGCTATAAATGGGCCCTATCCAAGCTATGGAAAAGAGGAGAAGAATACAACTTTGAGAGCAAAGTTACTCTGGAGCAATTATTCACTTCATATTGAGTTTGCATCCCTTTATCCTTTTAAGTTTGGACACATTGTTCATCCCCCAAGCTCTTCCCTACTTGATCGAGAACCTCATTGTCTCTCTTATATGAGCTTGCCTTTGGTGGAGGATTGAAGTGGTGGAGGCCCAACTAGAAGGGATTTATTTTATCGGTTTTGAACCATGCCGACACAGAAGTTTGTAATTCAATCACTTATGTTGATTACATTTTAAAAGAAATACTATTTTCTCATCTAATTAATGTGTTGCAAATATTTGAATTGTTATTACATGGGCATATTTGTTATGAATATTGATGGATTATGCTATTGAATGTGCTAACTTTATATATTATCACCATAAGCTTGTGTTTCGTGGTTCTTGAGGACAAGTTGCAGGTGTATTTCTTTGAGTCAAGTGCTTAACAGTGGACTTCATCAAACGTTCGGATGAGGTAGGCTCTTTATCTTGTCTTGTTAGCATATTTGTTTATATAGCATACTTGAGATTAGAGTTGATTTATGCATTCATTTCCGTTTGTTTTGGTTTACCCCATTCCATAGAGAGATTTTCCTCGTAACAGTGTGGTTAATGAATTGAAATGTACCAGTGCGGGTAGAAGCTCGTTGTGCGCCGGTTTCTAGGCATTCCGAAGGACACACTGCTTTCTTTTTTATAATTTATCATGGTGTTATTGCTTGAATGGAACTGATGTGTACATATATATGAGATGCACTGGTGGTGATGCTCACTGTGAATTTTACACAATACGTATTGATGTGGGGTGAGCCAAAGCATTCAGGCGCACCATGCAAAATTGAAAAAATGTCAAATTTCAAGATAAATTCTAATTTTTATTGGATGAAAATGAAAATAGGAAGGTAATAAATAATTTACCTAGTCTCTTTTGTCCATAGGTGGCATGGTTGCATCGTTGAGAGGAAATTAAAATTAACGGTAATCTCCAAAATTTGGAAATGTGTGGAATCCACCAATGGAGTTATCCAAGTCAGCGTAGAGCACCACAAACAGGGTGTCTTAGGAATAAAGGTGAGGATCGGTACTTGCTTGAAAGTTTGGAAGAACAGGATGCACTGTTACAATGAAATTTAGTTTGGTAAAAAAAAAATATTTACCCGACCATAGTGTGCCTCATGGAAGTTTGGTGCACCAGTGCATAATGTTCAATGACACTGGTGTGATTTATTTGGTGCACGCATTTTTATTATCAAGTATGGCGGTGCATTTGAATATTGATGCACCAGTGTGGTTGGTTAAACTGGGTGCATCACTATGATAGATTTGATGTATTGTCGAGCTAGCATTGCAGTTAATGAAGTGAAATGTATTGGTGCAAGTAGAAGCCTATTATGCATCGATTTTCGGGCGTTCTGAAGGACACACAACTTTTTTTTTAATAATTTATCATGATTCTCTTACTTGAATGTCATTGGTGTGTACATATATATGAGACACACCAGCGGCGATGCTCACTGTAAATTTTACACAATACGCACCACATTGAGGCGAGTCGAAGCATTCAGGCGCACTATGCAAAATTGGAATTTTTTTTCCAAATTTCAAGATAAATTCTAATTTGATTGGATGAAAATTCAAATAGGAAGGTAATCAATAATTTACCTACCCTCTTTTTTCCCAATGATTCATGGTTTTTCCATTGAGAGGAAATGAAAATTCGTGGTGATTTCCAAAATTTGGAAATGTGTTGAATCCAACAATGGAGCTATCCAAGTTGGTGTAGAGCACCAGAAACAAGGCGTCTTAGGAAGAAAGGTGAGAATTAGTGCTTGTTTGAGAATTTGGAAGCATGGGATGCATTATAACAATGAAAATCAGTTTGCTAATTTTATTTTTTATTTACCCTATTGTGGTGCACCTGGCGATAGTTAGGCATATTGGTACATAGTGTTCAACGACACAGGTGCGATTTTTTTGGTGCATGTATTTTTATTATAAAGTATGGCGGTGTGTTTGAACATTGATGTGCTAGTGCTTTATGTTTTTTGTATACACTGGTGCATATATACCTTAAAGGTGCACCGAGAAAAAAACCTCAGCAAAAACATCTGAACCCCACCTCTGCTAACAACCTCCACTATAAACAACTAAGGGATAATTTTTTTGGGGAGTTTACGTAAAAACCTCCACAAGAATGTGTTCTCCTTGTAGTGTTTGATATCATAGTAGTTAATTTATGTTTTCAATTGAATGTTAGATAAATCTCTCTTTTATGAATGTTGTGTGTGGATCCTTGCAGAGATTAAATATTCAATTGAAGACTCAGAGACAAGTTGTATTTCTCATTGTGTCACAAGAAAATTCTAGTGATAAGAATGAAAGAATGTGATTTGAGCCATTAAAAATGCCATGTCATTGGTCCAGTGAACAAGTTCTATCTCTGTCAAGTTACAATTTATGCTTTTCTTTGAAATGATTGATTGCATGTTTTAATTTGCATTAGTAACCTAAAAGAGTATAAGATTCAATGAAGATTTGAATTAAAGATTTGCTTCATAAACAGATATAGGAACATTTAAGAATATGGTATAAATGGAACTCTATAATATATAAGCCAACAAAACATTTCTTTGATCAAGCATGCAATGAACTAAATACCCCTATGGTGTAGTTGTTTTGCATTTGATTTTGTTCTAAGTTTATCACATGGTGTGATAACATAGTTACTTGAACATCCATCTTAACTTGATCTTTGAAAAAATTGCATATGAATAGTTGCAAGAACACACTGGTTCATATTCAACATGAAATATTATAGCATGTGCCCAATAATTGAAGATCTAGTAGATGACAAGGATTTGGAATTCAAATGACTCTACATTTAAAATTTTGTCTTCTTTTACGTTTTTCCATTTTCTTTTTATTACCAATAGTTATTAGTTAGGATAGGATAAGATTTAATCTTGCATTTCTTGTGCTTGCATCTCTAAGTTTACAGACTCTTGAATTGACAAATTTAATGTCCAAATATTATACATATAATTTGATTGACAGTAGTGTGTGCGATGGGGAGAAGTTTGTGACATTCAAGCTCAAGTTGCGATAGAGAGACTCAAGTGTATGAGAAAGTAGGAAAGTCTTGATGGTGTAACAACATTTGTATAGTGTAAAACTTATAACTTCTTTGTGTAAGCATTGTAACATTATTTGTATAGTAGAAGACTTAAATGAGTATTAGGCACAATTTGTACCTCCCAACCATACTTGTCTCTTCTTGTGTTAAATTGTTGCATGTTCTTGGTTGTGTAATTGGCTAAGCATAATAACTTTGTAATTGTTTAAGTAAAGAATGCAGGTGTATTTGGAATGATTGACTCATGTCAAAGTATGGGTGTGTCTTGAGTGAGGCATAGTTCAGACGAAGTAGTTTCGGTTTAGTTTAGCTACTGAAATGAAACGTTGCAATGTTGCATGACCTCAAGTGTCAGGAGACTTGGATGCACCAAGTCGAATTGGATCCTTGGGAATATTGTGGGTGCGTGACAAATGGTATCATAGCATATTTGGCTCTTCACCACTGTTGTAGTCACAATAGTGGAGTTAAGGCGTAGAGACAGTTTGTGTGTAGACTTAGTGATTGGTTTGGTAAGGTGGACTGACCTTTCATAGAGATGGTCTGGGTGTAGGCTTGGTTGGATTGATTAGTGACATAAGTAATTGTTATACTTGTGTGCACACCTTGACCACTCACAGAGTTTGTGGACTTAACTGAGCACTAGGACAAGACGAAAAATCATAGGACTTGTCATAAGACTTGTCACATAGTTCATTGCAGAGTTAAATTTGAACGAATTTAGGGTTGTTGGTTAAATCATTGAAAATTTGGTTGCTCCACTGAACAAGAAGAATGAATATGACCATGACAACAAGTTGTGTAAAGAATTGTGAAGAAGCCACGTGATTTGGCACGTTCACAAACTTACGAAGGCATAGGTTGGGTAATAGCACACAATTCTCTTGGTTCAGCAAGGTGTCGGTCATTCAAACAAGTGAAGAAGTTGAGTCTGGACAAGAGGAAGAGTTGTGTGATTCAAGCCAAGGCTCCAAGAGATGGAATTCATGCATGAATGGTAAAACAAGATGGACATTATGAAGCAAAGGTTGATGTAGTGTTGGGAAAGTTTGAAGAGGATGCTTGCACTGATTGCACAATGGAAATCATGTGATGACAAGAAATGGAAGAATAGAATGGACATTGGGAATCAAAACTTGTCATAGCTATGGGAAGGATTGAAGAAGATGCATGAGATCGAGGAACAACCAAAATTCTATGACGATGAAACAAGGTCCTATTTTGATGGAACCGAGTCTAGGGAGATGTCAATATTAGGGTTTCTTGAAAAGGAGGACACCCAAGGAAAAGGAGATGTCACAACAAGGAAGATGTTGCTTGATCGCAAAGGAAGACTTGTTTGGTGTTTTATTTGTGACAAAAACCACTTCACAACAGATTGTTCGATGAAGACTAAGTTGGAATAGTTGGAAGAATACCAAGTGAAGCAGGTAGAGGTGAATATTGCAACCATGATGGAAGTATTCCAAATGCCCACACTTTCAAAGGAGATGTTGGAAGAAATGGAATTTTTGGCATCACATCTACAGGATTTACAAGATAGAGGTTGAAAACAGTGTTTGTAAAGTGAAGGAGAAGGAATTTTATTTGTGGATGTGACAATGAGTGGGGTGAAGGTGGCTTCTTTGGTGGACATAGTCGAGACCCACAATTTTTTGAGTGAGCGGACCGTGAATTTGCTTCACCATAAGTTTGAGAGTAGCATGGCCAGGTTCAAGGTGGTAAACTTAGCAGTGGAACTGATAGTTGGGGTGGTTCACTCCACACATTTGAGAGTTGGAATTTGGTTTGGAAATTAGGACTTGACAGTTTCTCTGTTGGATGATCATGTGTTTATATTGGGGCAGAACTTTCTCATATTTCCAAGGCAGTTCCACTCCCACACACAGGTAGCTTGGAATTCTTGGACGAATCCAAAATGCCAGGTATGCCCATGACAAAGAAGAGGAAGCTTGGATGAATACCCAAGGTGTTTGTGATCAAGTTGATTGAGGGAGTCAGTAGAAGTGCATACAAAGCTTGTGATGCATTGCAACAATAAGGGTTGAGTTCGGTCATGATGAACTTGGGAGGATTGGGCTAGACAGAATGAATATTGATAGCAGTGGAGACATCGGTGAATTCTATCTTGGAGAAGATAGATTGATTATGAATCTTGTAGTACCATAGCCAAGATCATGAGGATGATTTGAATTCAATCATCGCAACACTTTCCAATTTCATTGCATAGGATACGCATCCTGATTCACTTTGATGTCAACAGAACTATTGTGAAGGGGTTGAGGAACATCGGTTGGAAGACTCACTTTTGTAAAAAACTCTAAATGTTGAGACAAAGAAGTGTGTGGAGGCACTCACTCAGCTAGACTTGGAGTCAAATGTGGAATAAGTGGGGATAGAGGATCATCATCCCACAACCATTGTGAAATTTTGTAGGAAATCCATGGGAATATATGATTTTAACTCAATGTAGAATGAATTTGAAGAGTTGGAACTTGGGATGCATGCCGAAGGAAGTCAAGTTGGTATATATTTACTTGCGCAAGGAACACAAGTCAGACAATGTGTATGATAATAGCCTTGGTGGCAGCTATTGGGTACACTCCATTCGCCGAGAAAATAGAGATTTGGCACACTGTCGAGAAGCAAGAAATGTGGCATTAGGCACCTTGTGAAGAGGTGTCGTCACAAAATTGGAGATATGCATTGTCGTGAGGAAGGTAGTGTGGTGTGGGGTTCTTTGGAGGAAGGTGTCATAGTATAATTGTACGAGTATGACTTAGTGAGTTGGAGTAGGAGGAAACCTCACTTTGGCACATTGAAGACAATAGTTGGTGTGTTGGGTTGCGAAGAGGCAACTTGACAAGAATTTGGCACACTAGATTAAGGAGACAACTTGGAAACTAAGGGAAAGGTGCAAAAATTTGCCTTATCCTTTGAGGTGGGGTAGAGTGATGAAGGTAAGAAAATAAGAAATTGTGTTTGTGCATGGGGATTACATTATCATGAGTTGAACATGACGATTGGACTAGCTACCCAAATCAGTCCAAGGTATGATGGACGTCAATGTGGAGAAGCATGACTAATATGGTTGTAGTATGAGTGCAACAGTGACTCACGAGGAGTTCAACACTTAGGAAAATTGTTGAAGTGAAGTGGGTAATAGTCAGTTGTAGTACACAGCGACAACAACAACAAAACCAGAGAGAAACAAGGTAGCAACATCACAACAAGATAGTGAAGCAGAGTTGGGTAGCTTTCATCCTTGGAGTTGAGTGAAGTGACTGTATTGGCTTAGGAAGCAAATCATGCAGAGTTGGTTGTATTGCAATTGGGTTGATTTGTGGAAACTTCTAGTTTCCACTTCATAGGAAACTTGGGGTTACCACCTCACAAGAAATTTGGGGTTTCCATTTGGCACAAAACTTGGGGTTTCCATGAGACTTGATTGTGATCGAGGCACAAGTTCAGGAAGAATTGGAGACAACATATTTTTATGATGTTATTGAGAAAAAAATAACTTTAGGTGGGGGAGGATGTAAGGCCTTCCATGACACCCATCGATCGCGTATGCTCCTTGGGAAGACTCAAGAACAAGTTGATCAAGAGAACACAAGGGGCATGCGATTGATTGGACAAACAAAGTCTTATATGCACAAGCATGAGCACCTTGGGCACACAATGGAGATGTGTGGACCCAAGGGGACATGTGCCTTACTTGCCTTGCAATAGAGGATGAGGACTTGGGGTTGTGTTTGGGAAAGGATAGGGAAACTTGGGCATGCACCCAAGGAGTGGACTCACCTGCCACTGGCAGCATGGGCACATTGGAGAGGTTGGATTACCCCATCGACACACCCACAAAGAGTCATATCATCAGTTCAAAGAAACACACAAGGAAAGGGCACACCCAAGGATGGGTCACACCTGCCCGAAGGGACATGATGGCTCATGAGCACAAGGGTTTGGTGGGCGCATCAGTTTATGAAGGGGTACGTCAATTCATTTGGTCACACTTGTTTGTGAAGAGGCATGACACACCCAAAGGACATGATGGTTCATGAAGGTGATGTTTGGAGTCCATATAAGAGCACAAGGAAAATGATATAGAACGTAACACATCATTACAACTTGAGTTGGAGAGTGAGTTTTGTGGCTCGAGCTGAGGTGACAAAGTGTGGCAAAGATGAAGGCGAAGTGACAAGGCTTGGCTTAGTCTCTTGTTGGAGTGTCTTAGGAAATTTGCATGAGAGAGAGGCATGAACGTTAGTCAGGGAAATGTGTGTGATGGGAAAAAGGTTATGACATTCAAACTCGGGTTGTGATAAAGAGACTCGGGTGCATGAGAAAGTAGGAAAGTCATTATGTCACTTAGTCGAATTCTTTTATATATTTGTATTGAGATACTCTTTGTAATCATAGTAATAGAATTTGTATAGTAGAATACTTATACGATTGTTAGGCACATTTGTGTTGCCCAACCATACTTGTCTCTTCTTGTGTTGAATGGTTGTGTAATTGGCTAAGTATAAAAAATGTGTAATTGTTTAAGTAAAGAATACAAGTGTAGTTGGAACTATTGACTCAAGGCAGAGTATAGGTGCATCTTGAATGAGGTGTAGCCTAGAGGAACTAGTTTCGGTTTAGTCAAGTTGTCAAAATGAAACGTTGCAGTGTTTCACAACCCCAGGTGTCATGTGACTCGAGTGCACCAAGTCGATTTGGATCCCTAGGTAGACTATGGGCACATGAAAATAAGAATATGAAATCATTGCTTATTATTTAAAGGTTTTTTTTATAGTCATTCTAACATCATTTTTTTTACATATTCATTTATAGGGAATTGAGAAAATGGAGGAAACTATACATGACTAGGATGTAGTTATCAAAGGCACCAAACAATTATTTTATTGTTTAGTTGGTGGTTGTGTCAATATCTTGATCTGATCAAAATTATATGGCCTTAATCACCATTGTTCTATGATATACAATCTCCCTTCAATTCCCCCATGCCCAAGAGGTTGAGTAAGAGATGGAAATGCTAAATGTGCTACCAAATCACCAAGTAAGGTTAAAAGGCAGAATGAAAAAATCCAATATGATGTAGATGCAAGGTTGTGTCGTGCATGGAAGTAGGCATATGGAATATTTTTCAATGAAGATTTTTTTTCCACTATAAGTATTTATTGGCATTTGTATGTGTGTGTTCTTTTTTAATAATATAAATGTATTATTGTTGACTAAATTCATTGAAACTCTTTTTTTGCATCCAGTTTCTATGTTTGATCAACTCAATGATGATTCAAAGAAAAAAATCATTAAAAAATGAATTGTTGGGATCAAAGTCTACCTCATAGATGTATGGACACAACTAAACGCGTAGATAGTGTTTTACAACCAAAAAAAAAGAACAGGGCCTTCTAATGATGTAGGGGAAGAAGAGTTGGATGGGCATACACATATATTAAACTTTGGGGAAACTAGTAATAACAATGAGTACACAATTGAGTCCATTTTTTTGCATGCATTAATTTTCAAGACATTTTAACATTAGATGGTATTTATTTTTATTATCAATTGTACAATGATTTCCCATTGTTATTGATATGTCTAGCCTAATCAATAAAATTCCCCAAAGATATCTCTGCATAGTTTTGTTGTTGAATATAGATCCAATAACTTAGATATCCAATGAACAACAAGTTTTCAACCATTACGACGCTCACCTAGATTTCAAGGGGTTTTGGGGGAAGCAAGTTTTGCTTCCATACAATCTATTTCACATAATCATTAACATATAAATTTTTATATTCTACTAGGATGACAAGGTGAAGAATGGATATTCTATTTTTCAGATTTTCTTTTGTGATTTTCCATTGATTATATAGATCTAATTTTTTTAACTCTATACATTATTTCTTATTTATGGCGTAGGTGTTTTTTTTGGAACCATTACAATCATTACAAACCCCAGAAGATGGTCAAAATATTGAGAAGAATGTAAATAAAACATATCGAATGTTACAACCATCTTCACATTCAATGTGGCAATTCAAGGTAAGTTTTTTATGTATTTATACTTTATATAATTATTAGCAAACTTTTACATTTAATTTTGTTTGAGTTGCATGATTATATATTTTTATAATCTTATGTTTAGACTAAAGCATATACATCTCCCAAATCCACTTTGTACACAAATGATGGTGGACATGATGGTGGGAATGCAACACCTTTTTCAAAAATCCACCATAAATCACATTATATTCAACCATTATGGCATTCACCTCAACTTCAAGGTGAAGTAGGAGAGGTAAGTTCTATACCCTATACTCATATTTCATTATATCAATATCAATTTGGATATTTATTGATAATGTTATAACTTTTATAGAAGACAAAAAAGGTGAATGATTATGCTATGATTAAAAGGACAAGAATAACCCCAAAGAATTTGAAATCATGTGGGTTCAAGTCTTGCAAACAATGCATAGAGCATATATTCTCAACTAGTATTGCTCTCACAAAACCCACTAGGTTTGTTACTTTGAAGTCTAAAGAATGCACCAAGTTTAAGTAACTTGGGCTAAAAACCTATGGGTTTGGTCAGTATTTTGTATAAACAAGGCCTACTTAGAAATACATGCAAATATTTAGGCCTACAAGGAATAAGTATTTACATAGTTTCAATAAATAAACTTTCTAGTATTTTGTTTTATGTTTTAAATCTCAATTGTTTTGGCACATAAAGCACAACAAAAAATTTGGTTTTATGGAAGTCACTTTTATTTAAATATATAAAGTATTGTAGCCTAGCCTCTCCAATATAGGAAGGAGTTTCATTTTATGTGCACTACTTTATATATTCTAATTTCTACAAGAAATTAATATATGTTTGTTGATAAAAAAATGTGGTCACGTTGATTTTCTTGCTCTTGGAATAATAAAAAAATTGATATCAGAAGAAGAAAATTTTGAATGATTATAAGTTCATGGGGTATCCCTCAATCTCATATTTTTCACACATTTTTTGGATTCAAAATCTGAGTTCGTATGGCCAACATATCTAGGTTTTCATCTAATCACCCAAAAGAGGACTACTTCCATGTGCAACACAGTTAATTTTCTGGTAACTAAGAATTCTTGGAACCACACGTACAATTATTTTCTTGGAACCATGTATCTCTTGGAACTTCTCTCCTAATCTCTTGGAACAATTCTCTCTTATTATCTTGGAACAAGTTCCTTTTCATAATCTCTTAGAACTTTCAGTTATCTCTTGGAACTTCTTTCTTTTATCTCTTGGAATTTCTTTATTTATCTCTTGGAACTTCTTGTTTTCCTCGGAAAAAAGTGTAATTATATTCATAAAAAGAGAACCAAATTACATTCTGCAGGTGCCAAAGCCATGACCCAATCCTGGGTAGAATATCCCAAAGGGACAAAAAGTAATTGGCTAGAAAGCCAAAAAATACAAAAAAGACAAAAATTGATAGCAACCATTAATAGGCAAAAAACCCTTAACAAGAGAGCTCGTCACAGAAATAAAACTCCAAACAGGAATACCCAAACAACCCTAGGAGGTTGGATGGACCAGGTCAGAGCAGTATGAAAACCACCACAAGCCGAACTAGTTGCAGCGACGACCATGAACCCAAAAATAGCATCAGTAAACCATGAACTGCACACCCACTCCAATGACCTCAAGGTGTAGTCCTGCATCGCATGCCCAAGGAAAGGACCTCAAAGTTCTGGCACAACCTCCGCCAAATAGTAAAAACATCAATGATCATAGAAAGGAGCCAGATATGGACATACATCAAACCCTAAACAACTGAAGAAACCAGAGGGAGAAACCGCAGAAAAGGAGCAATATAATGCAAGGATCTCACATATAAGATTCAGATCTGAGTAAAAAAAACCCAAGAATCATCCCAACAGAAACACCCATAAACTAGACAGCTTCTCAGCAACAAAAATGGATCCACCCTTAGAGCAGACATAAAAATAGCAACGATGCACGAAGAGGATGCATACACCAAGATATTTATCCTTGACCGCACAAGGAAAGGAAAACGGCTCCCTTCCCATCCTAAAACAGAAAGATACACATCTATGTGAGAGATCCTTAGGTTTCCACACAGGAGCAAACCACCACGCAAGGAGTTCAAGGAACCAGGCGATATGCATCATCGATTGCCAACGGAGTAACACCTGGAGGTTTGGCATCTTCTACGGCCTCCTTTGAGAACCCTCACCGAGAAGAGAAGGTCCGAGAGCGCAAGCGTCTACGGCTAGGGTTTCCCCTAGCCACAGAGCTCAACATCCTTCCAGGTTCCATTATCTCTTGGAACTTCTATCTCTTGGAACTTCTTTCTTTATCTCTTAGAACTTCTCATACTCCATAAAACTCCTTATCCCTCCATCTACCATATCCTTACTCCCTCTTCCCCTCTTCCTATACTTAGAATTATTTTAAAATTCCATACACTGCAGGTTCTCCTCACCCTCACGGAACTTCACGACTCTCCTCTACCCCCGCCATATTTCCTCTACCTTTGTCCGTCCATCCGCTTATCACTCCTCCCCGCATGACCTTCCTCCTCTCTCATTCCATTTCCTCTTCCTTAAAATTTATCCTAAGTCAATCTCCATTTTACTATTAACCAATCACATGACGACACATATTAATCAATTCTTCCATGACACATGGAAGCCAATGAGACCATGACACATGGCATCCAATGGGACAATGACACATGGAAGCCAATCAAACTATGACATGTGATAGCTAATGAAATCATGAGATGTGGAATCCTATGGAAACCTATCAAACTATGCCACATGTATATGATGTGGATGTTGACTCACCGTTGACTGGGCTATGACTCATTGTTGACTGGGCAATCAAAATTTTATTTAATTCATGATTTTTCTTAAGGGTCGAATCTCCTTAATATCCATAGTCTCTTTATGTTCCACGTGAAATTCATGTTAATATTTTCCATATATACGTTAAACTTTCAAACACCACAATGAATGTGGGATGGATATTATAAAAAAAAAAGGTGAATTTAAATGGAGGGATAGGATTGACCCACGAAATTGATGAATGATTGTTGAACAACAAACTTTTGGAAGTCATAACTCGAGATCCGGGAGTCGAATTTGGATAAGAAATACCTCGTTGGAAAGGTAATTCGATGGAGAAAATGATGGAACAAATTTCAAGGGTTGAAATTGGTCATGATTCTTTCAAAAATTGAAACAACAATTAATTATTTTTTTGTGGTTTGCTGATAAATCTGCTTGGTACCTCGACTTCACGAGTTTATATATTGAGATCCAGAACTCCAAATTGCGTTAGGGAGGACTCATTGAAGATATGAGATAATGAATATTGCATATAAAATAGTTTCCATGGATGAAAGTTCAAATATATTGTCCAAAAAATTAAAACACAATCCACTTTTAAAAAGGAAGTCAATTTAAAATTTTCAAAATAAAAGTTTTATTTTTTATTTTTTTATTAAAGACGAAATGGGCCCCACTTCAAGGTACTGATTTCAATGATACAAATTCATTAATGATACTTTAATTATGAATCCATTAAAGTGGTTATTACAAGAATAAAAACGTGTGGAAAATTCTAGAAAGGAGAAAAAACCATAACCACTTCAAGAAAATATTGGGAACAATTTTTTAAAAATGAGGCATTATCAAAGAAAGGGTTAGAAGGTTTCATTATAAAAGTAGAATATCGGAATATAAAAAGTTCCATAAATCAGTATGCAACCAAGTCTATGATCAACAAATAAATATTTCCATTCTTCTTCTTCTACTACACCATTTTCTCAAGGTTGTATGCTTGTATTTCTTAAATGAGCACAAGGTTAAGTTCTTGAGTGTTTCTCTTGTATTCTTCTAATACTTTTCTTTATAAGATCATGGATTATTTACAACCATATATGTGACTGTCAATTGTAAGCCAGGATTGTCTATAGGATTCATGGAAATTTAGTACTTGTGTTTGACAAGCTTTGTTTTTGAAGATTTAGTCAACTGGTTTGCTGAGATGTTTTGTATTGTTGAATATCTTTATAAAAGTCCACAAAGAACTACTATGGGGTTTTACTTTAATGATTTCTCAAATTGGGATCTCTAAGCATGATACTTTTTAAGTATTCTCATCAAATTATTTCTTGTTATGAATGCAAAACTCATTTAAAGTTCTCTGAAATGATCAAAACCTCTTCATCCTTTTTCTTGTGAGAAGAAATGGATGTATCCTCTACTTGCATGTGATTTAGACAACTGTATAAATAATGTTGAGTGTACATTTATTCTAATATTGAAGATTTTCTTCAATATTTTTATTGTAAAGAAGTTATTTGTTGCACATAAAGATCAAATATGGTTATCAAGAACCATTCCATATATAAATTAAAGCAATAAATACTTGGGGTTTGTCATCTAGCATTCTCCCCAATCCAAGAGCATCAAGATACATCTTTCAGCCAAGGAGGAGTACCACCTCTATAAAAATGCAAGGGAATTTATATTCTCGTGAGGTTGTTATTTGGATCTTGACCAATCTAAATATCAACAATGTTTGTTGCTAATTGTGGAATATAATAACATAAATAGCTTATATTCTAAATATGCAGGTTTAAACATAAATGTTTCGAGATTATGGAAAACTAAATGAATAGAAACATAGCATTTTATTTTGTGCATGTAATCTAATTTTGATTTTAATATTTATAAAATATAATATAATAAAACAAATATTTCACATTGTTGTTGATACAAGAGGAGTTTCATTTTTTTTCACACACTTTATGTGCATTAATATATCTTTGCTAGTCCCCCGGATGGGGTGCCACCTGGATAGAGTCCGAGGACACATGGAACCAAGCGGCCAGGGGAGTTATTAACCCCGGCCGCCAACCCACAACCATTAACTACCGCATGGATCACACTATGAGGAAAGTTATGGTAGTGTGTCTGGACAGACAGGTCGGGTTAATGGCCGCGTGAGCAAGCCAGACCAGACATACCAGGCCTAGGTTGGTTGTCAACTCGGCTTCAATGGCTAGAGGGGTTGTCAACTCGTGGGCTTGTAGCAATAAACGAGCATTCGCCCTAGTGTATTCTTCCATTCTCCATCCACCCTGGTTAGTGCTCTTTGTCTCTTCTGAGCGCTTCTCCATTGATTCCCTATGTGTATATTTCTTGGGCGCTCTCACCACCTACCCTTGAAATTGTGTTAGCTTTGATACCCTCTTCCTACTACACTCGCTCGGCCCTCACAAGATCCTTCTCTGCAATTTCCCCAGATCCTTCTCCCGCTTTTCCTAGCACCATCTCTCTTCCTCCCTACCCACATCCCAATGCCTCCACACTCTTCCCAGCATGCCTAGAGAAAAAGGGAAATCCAAGAGGGGTGTGCGTTATTACAACACCCTCTCTAGATGCAATCGACTCTCCCCCTCCCAACTGGCTCTCATTGTCCATTTCACAAGCCCACAACACACCAACCAGAGGTCCCAGGAGGCACCTCCATCCACCCCTCTCTAGCTCCATGGCGTCAGCCCGGTGAAGGAGGAAGCATCACCTTCATGCATGCACATTCCTCTGTCCACCCCTCATTTTCTCCATGGTCTCAACTCGGTTAAGGAGGAATCACCACCTTCGTGTGTGTGCATTCCTCTAGCCACCAGTCTCTTCCCCCCCCCCAAAACTTAATCCACAAGACCCCTACTATAGAGATGGTAGTTGTATGGTGGAGGAGGAAATCTCCCTGAGCTGGCAAGTGGAGGAAAACACAGTGGCTGCCAATGAGAACACCCCATAGGTCTCCAGCTAGGAAAAGGAGGAGGAGCATCCCCAACAATTTTCAAATCACCTCACGGAGGAGAACCTCCAACTCATCTTTGAAATCAGGCAGAAACAGGATGATCAGATGCACTCTCAGCGCATCCTTCGCCAAATAATGGACATTTTGTTCGACGCACTAGAGGATTCTCCTACATGAACTTAATGACTAACATGCGGCTAGTGGTTCACCCTGGTCTACAACATCCATGGACAACCAGGCTCGACAATGGAGTGAAGTCTCCAAGTTACTGTTCTTCGTTAATTCCAGTTGCAGGATTAATTTCTTAGTTTACTATCGCAACAAATCAGAAGGACACATAGTTTTCCCCTACATTGTTTATGTAGTTTTTTCCATAGCAGTCCTCTTAATAGTTGATCTTAGAGGCCACCCGAATATTGTTCACACATTTTTGTTTTCGCAGATAGGATGCAAATTTTTGTTAAAACAGTTTTGTTCAAACAGTTCTAGCTTACAGGATGATGTGTCGAACTCGAAGCATCTAAGAGCCCCCTGTTTTGGTTTCCCTTCTATGGAAGAACAGACGTCTCACACTTGGCATTGTATAGCTTACAGATGTTATTAATACAAAGATCCACTTATATATATATATATATATATATATATATATATATATATATATATATATATATATATCTTTGCTAGTAATTGTTGAATATAATAATGTAGATAACTTATATTCTAAGTATACAGGTTTAAGCATAGATGCTTCAAGATTATGGAAAACTAAATGAACAAAAAAGTGGATTTTTTCTCTTTTCAGTTAATACAGTACCTCGATTGCACTTTTTAAATACAAGGTATCTGGATGAGCATGGTTAGAGTTTGATGACAAAATATCAGTTATGGCATATATCCATTATACTTTATAATTAATTTTGTATATTTTCCATTATATTCTTTTAAAATTTATAGTTCAATGTTAGAAAATTAATAGTTTCATATTTTTTAATAAACGATTAAAATATATTAATATAGATATATAATATTTTTCAATTTTTCAATAAAAACACTTAAAAAAAAATATTTATATATTAATAAATTCATGCTAAATTATATAATCAAAATATATTTATATTCTTAACACTTCCTATCACATCAAACATTACAAATAACTTTATAAATTCATAATAAAATATGAATAAATATGAATCTAAATGCGATGTGACTTATCTTTCTTTTATAAAATAATGACATAATCATGTACACTTGTTTCGAGTGATGTCATATATATAAAAATAAAAAGATTTGATTATAAGAAAATAAATATACTTACACTATAGTCAACATTATATATACATATTAAGTGATTTCCGTGTGAGAGAAGGAATATATTCATGCACTCCTACACTCCTATAATATAATATATATAGATACACACGACTATAATAAATTATACTCTTTTAAGTATTTTTTATGTAAAATTTAAATTTAACAATTGAAAGAAAGTTTAATATAAGAATAAAGAACTCAAAGATTAAAAGATTATATGAATACACAAAGCAAATCAATAAACTTTCATAAAATTATAAACAAGAATCACAACAAAACCACAAAACCATGGTAAAAAATAATGGATGCATTCAAACCATGAACTTAATTTATAATCAAAATCAAGTATCGTAAAGGGATAAGGTTTATCTTTTCTTCAAAGTATGCAAAGAAAAATTAATGGAATTTGATAAATTTTAAATAAATGAACCATGACCATTGTGAATTTATAATCACGAAACCATGATAACTTTAAATTCCAACCTCTAAAATTATGATAAAAATGTAGTGAAGGCTAATAGTGTTTATATTTAAAAATACATTAATAATTTTTTTATAAATAATAACAATAATAATCTAATTTTAAAATTTCATTTAATGAAATATTAAATTAATATTTAAAAAAAAAAACATTAAATTAATATATATTTTTTTATGTTTCACAAAATAGGCTTTTTTTTAAAACTTGATTATTTAAATTTACAAAATTATATATATCAAACAAATAATCTTTTTGGGAAAACACACACACTTTAACCATTATAAATACATGAAATACTAGTTTAAAATTCATAACCAAACTAATTTAAACCTACAATAAAAATGTAATGTCAAACTAGGGTTAATCTAGATTTAACTCAATAAACTTTTAGTTGGCTACCATAAAGATGGAGTTGACCGATTATTTATTTTAAATAATAAAAAAAAATTAAACAAGGTCACTTTCCATAGATGGATCTGGATAGTTATGTCCATATGTTATCCAAAAGTTAACACTTTGATTATAGTCGCGAGAAATACCACTAAGGAAATCCGTGAACAACTTTGATGATGGGAAATCATGAAAACCATGATCCCAATGTAAATTGGCATGACCACTCATCACAAGATTATTTCCATAGCATCCACACTCATCAGCCTTTCCTCCGTTGAAACCACCCAGTTTTCCTCATCTCTACAGGAGACTCCGCACCCATTTAAAAACCACCCATCTTCCACACTATAAAAACACACAGGTGGATAGGTGGTAGAGACAATAAGGTTAATGGCATACATAGTAATAGTTTATAAGTCAGTTTGGATTGAATTTCCAATTTGCGACAAGTGGACAACTATCTAACACATGAAGCACTTCCATAAATGTGCATATATGGAAGCCAACTTATGTATATGTGCATTTATGGAAGCCATCTTTCATATATGTGTATTTACGAAAGTCGTCTTCCATATATGCACATATATGGAAGCTATCCATTTTCGTAGATGTGCATATACGAAAGCCAACTTTCGTAAATGTGCATTCATGGAAGCTAGACACTTTTGTAAATGCACACAGAAGCATACTTCCATAAATGAGAATTTATGGAAGTTAGCTTCCTTAAATGTGCATTTATGGAAGTTGGATTCCATATATGTGCATATATGGAAGCCAACTTCCGTAAATGCGTGTATATGGAAGCTAACTTCCATATATGCACGTTTTTGTATATATGCATTTACGGAAGATGGACACTAAAGTAAATGTGCATTTACGGAAGTCAACTTTCGTAAATATGCATATATGGAAGCACACATATGTGAAAGCTAGCTTCCTTAAACGTGCATTTACATAAGTTGGATTTTGTATATGCTCCCTTCTGTATATGCACATTTACAGAAGTTGGATTCTATATATGTGCACTTTCGTGAGTGTGTATTTACGAAAGTGGTCATCTTCTATAAATGTGCATATACAGAAGTAGGAATATACAGAATCTGACTTTCGTAAATGCACATTTAAGGAAGCTAGATTCCATAAATTCACATTTATGGAAGGATTCTTTCATTTATATGAATGTATGGAAGGTTTCTTCTGTGCACATTTACGGAAGTGGCTAGCTTTCATAAAGACACATTTACAGAAGTTATCTTAAGTATATGCGTGCTTTCATAAATGCACATTTACATAAGGTGACTTTCATATATGCACATATCCAGAAGCTAACTTCCATAAATTCACATATATGGAAGCCAACTTCCATATATGCACATTTATGGAAGTGGCCAGCTTCCATAAATGCACATATATAGAATTCAACTTATGTATATGCGCATTTGTGGAAGTTGGCTTCCGTATATGTGCATGTATGGAAGTGGATAGCTTCTGTAAATATGCATATACGGAAGCACACATATATAGAAGATGAACATTTCTATAAATGTGCATATATGGAAGAACGCATATATGAAATCCAACCTCCGTAAATGCACATATACGAAATCTAGCTTTCATATATGCACATTTATGGAAGTTGGCTTTCGTATATGTGTGGTTTCGTATATGCATATTTATGGAAGTTGTCCACTTCTATAGATATGAATTTATGAAAGACGGCTTTTGTATATGCACATAAATGGAAACACACATATCCAAAATCCAATCTCTATAAATGCACATATACGGAAGTTGGATTCTGTATATGTGCATTTACGGAGGTTGGCTTCTATATATGTGTGTTTATGTATATGTGCATATACGAAAGTCGTCTTCCGTAAATGCATATTTATGGAAGTGGTCAACTTCGGTAAATACACATATACAAAAGTCAAATTATGTAAATGTGCATATATGGAAGTGGCCAGCTTCCATAAATGTTCATTTGAAATTTTTCTTTCGTATATGCGTGCTTCCGTGAATGCCCATAAATGTGTGTATATGGAAGAAGTCTTCCATAAATGTGCATTTATGGAAGCGCGCACATACAGAATCCAACTTACATAAATACACATTTATGGAATTTGGATTTCGTATATGCATCCTTCTGTAAATGTGCATTTATGAAAGTCAGCTTCCATATATGCGCATTTATGGAAGTTGGCTCCCATATATGCACATTTATGGAAATTAGATTTCGTATATGCACACTTCCATAAATGTGCATTTATGGAAGTGGTCAAGTTCCATAAATGTGCATATATGGAAGTGCATATACACAAAATCCAACTTCCATAAATGTGCATGGAAGTAGCCTTCCATAAATGTGCAAGGAAGCAGCGTTCCAGAAATGCATATATACGAAAGTAGACTTCCATAAATGTGTATTTACAGAAGCCATTTGTTTTCATAAATGCACATTTACTAAGCACTTATATATATATGTGTTCTTTTGTATATACACATTTATGGAAGTGGTTGTCTTCCATAAACAATTGTATTTTTAGTAATATTCAGATTATGTAACAAATAAACAAATAAACCAATATATTATTGGTAATATTTAGACTATGTAACATAGTTTTAAAAATCAAAACAATAATATTGTTTTTGCTTCACAATCAAAATATTTGAGAAGGATTTAATAACTCTTTTATTATTTAATATACATGCTAAAATAATATGTGATTTATGTCAGCTATCATTACACTTACTTGTCAACAACTTTAATGTTAAATTTACCTTTCACTAAACTAGTCATGATTAAAATTAGATTTAAAAAGATAATCAAAATTCTGAAATTTGTATATTTCATTTCACTTCCAAAATTTCACTATTCATATTGTCACATATTGATATCCAAAACGAATGCAATAATGTACTCCAACTTATGATTGAGTTCCACAACTAAAACACATTTTGTAAACAAAATATAAAGTATTTGTTATAATTGTCTTAAATAAAAATACAAGTAGCATTAAATAATATAAGTAGCATATTAATTTTAAATTATCTTTTATAGAATACAAGAAGTCACATATTGATATCCAAAAGAAATGCAGAAATGTACTCCAACTTATGATTGAGTTACACAACTAAACCACATTTTGGAAAAAAAATATAAAGTATCTGTTATAATTGTCTTAAATAAAAATACAAGTGCCATATAATAATATAAGTAGCATATTATTCTTAAATTATCTTTTATAGAATGGGAGAAGTAAAAAATAGTATCAATGTGTCACTGCAACTTTTCCCTATTTCATAAGTGTGCATCTTCTTGTTAAGAAGCATTCACAAAATTAATTAGATAATGTTAGTAAATAAAAAGAAGTATACAAATATAAAATGTAAGTTATCATTGTTTACCAAGTACTTAAACATATTCACTTTTTTGGAAATATCATATGTTCAAATCTGGAATTAACTGGATCATTGGTATCTTTGAACTTGTCGGTATATTTGGATCATTGGTATCTCTGAACTTGTCGGTATATTTGGATCATTGGTCAAATTACTTGCATTGCACAATGGAGATTGTTGTTATGTAATGTTGTGAGGTGTGGATTCCTCAAGTGTAACAATAAAGACTAGGATGAAATTTTCAATACCACATTAGGCTTAATCAAATAAAATAGTTGCACTTAAAATAAAATGCAATACCGTTATCTAGAAAGAAAGAATGTTGAAGTTGATTGACTGTATCATTCATTTTTGTTTCTTCCATTGTCCCATCTAATGAACTATCTTTGATAATATGTTCGTTAAATAATCAATGTCGATAGATTTGAACATTGCGAGGTGTGGATCCCTTAGCTGTAACAATAAAAAATCAACATGAAATTTTCATTATCACATCAGGCTTAATGAAACAAAATAAGTGTACTTGTAATAAAATGCAATACCTTTGTATGGAAATAAAAAATGTTGAAGTGGGTTTATTGTATCATTCATTACTATTGTTTCCATTGTCCCTTCCACAAATACCGAATGATATGCATTAATATGTTCATTAAATAACGAAAGACAATGTCTTTAAACATTGCGAGTTGTGGATCCCTTAGTTGTAACAATAAAAAATCAGGATGAAATTTTCAATATCTCCTCAGGCCTAATCAAATAAAATATTTGTACTTAAAATAAATGTAATTCCTCTGTTTGGAAACAAAGAGTGTTGAAGTCAGTTGAATGTATCATTCATTATTGTTGCCTCCATTGTCCCATGCACAAATAATGAATTATCTTCAATAATATGATCATTAAATAATCGTAGTTGACATCTTTGAACATTGTGAGGTATGGATCCCTCAATTGTAACAATAAAAAGATCACTTTTTTATATTATTGAATCAAGGCTAATATTATATTTAATTTCATGTATAAAACAAAATATAATGTCAAATTTCCATACCAATATCATGCGAAATAGAATTTTTCACTAGATTGGATGCGTGCTCCACAATTGGTTCTTTTTGAGGAGGTAGCTTCAACTGCTCATCCATGATTTTCTTCTTTGCACGAAATCGTCCAACCCTTTGAAATTGTTGTTTATCCTTGCCTAAATGTAACTTGTGACCACATTGTCTTTTTTTATTGAGTAGGATCAACAAACTATGTTGTCTCTTTTTAGTGATATTGGATGGAGTTGTAGTATTGAAAAAAAATTGATTGTACTCTTGATGTGCATTGTCAACCAAATTATTAAGAGCATATGATTTCTCCAAATTTGTAGGTATTGTTATCCCCATTGTGTGGGATAACTAAGGAGATGATGTCTCGAGGCCCTCATGTTGCATATATGGAGTGTCAAGAGACCACATGACTAGAAGTGTCCACTTGGACATATGGAAGCATGCTCTATTGTTGCAATTTGGGTCCATCGTCAACACATCCACCACACCAGCTAGATTTTGGAAGGCACATGGGTCTTTATCCATGCAATACAAGTCAAGTATTGTGGTAGGTAATCACCCTAATATTTAAGGCATCTAAGCATGTTCTATTGAAGATACTTTTATTATAGAATGCATGCTTAGACATTATGCTTTTGACCTTGTTTCACCTTGTTGAGTGTCATATATTTCCTAGTAAGTGGCCAAATTTTGGGGAAGGGTTGCAATTGGGGGTCCCTTGAGAGGTTATCGTACCATTTATGACCATACTTACCACTTTACACTCATTACACTCCCATCATACTTCCCTCTTCTAGGCCCTTTGACTTTAGTGGCCCAATAAGGGAATGTACCTCATTTCATGGGAAGAAGGGGCTAAAGGCCCACGGGGATGGTTGCTGGCAAAAGATAAGAGCCTAAAATATAAACATTCTAGATTCTCTCCCAGAGAGGTATTGGGAACAATGAGCTACTTCTTTTAAAATAATTGAAGACCTGCACAATATCAAACACATAATAAATATCCCACTTGAATATAAGACTAACACAAGTGTGTTACAATGCTTTACATGGTTACCCCTATGGAACTTTGTGGACCTCTTCTTTCAAGTGACACTGTGTTACTTCCCTCCAAGCTAATCGATTCACTATTGGGAGTGCACATGTGTTTGGAACATTAATTAATTAATAAATGACAATAAATGGGCTTAGAAAAAGGTTGCATTGAGGAAGAAGGTGCAACACACCCCCTACAAAGGCACCCATAAATGAGATAATACGATCCCGTGTATGTCATGAAACTCATTGACCTATGAAGCCTAAACCCCTATCCACCACATCATACACTACATGGCCTTGAAGGGGCAACCTTGGGAGCATCCCCTACTTAAGGGTTTTGGTCTACCCAATAGGAATTATATGACACCCCTCCCATACCTAAACTTGGTCAATTGTATAAGGTCTTGGAGCATTTGTTTAATTTGATGAGGTATTTTTGATGCACATGTTTAGGTGCCTTGTTTATTAGATGTGGTTTTCACTTTCTATGATATGTTTACTTGATATCCTTGGAGGGCATGCCTATTTTTTTTGCAGGACCTTGTTTGGTGGACAGTTTTGGAGGAACAAGCCTAGCATGGGCTTCCATGGGGCTTGAAGCCCACAGGTTGGATGTCAAGGGTTCAGATGCCAGACCATGATGACTTTCCTTTGGAGTCCTAGAAGACACCTTGGAAGACATAACCTATCCCTCACATGACAAATGAATTTCCTAGCAGAGGCAAAATGTCCATTTGAACATAACTCTCCCATTGTGAGAACGACTTGGCTGAAATTTTCACTATTCTTGGGCATTATGGTGTTTTTCTCTTGTGCAATTTTATTTTGGTGTTATATTTAGGTGAATGGATGAGAAAAAGTGATGTGCACCTCTTGAAGGTTTACTCTTTTCTATTGGATAATGATTTGCATGGTGAACTAGAGTTTTGACATATCTTTGCTTGGAATTGGTAAGGAAAAATATGCATACACTAGTTATTTCTTACTCATTGTTGGTTATTGTTGGAGAAGTATGTTGGATACACCATCCATTAATTCTTCATCTTCTTGTTAAAGTTATAAGTCATTCTTGAACAAGGGTTGCTAGGATAAGTACAAGTGTGTACACCCTCCTAGATTTACCCTAAGTTGGTTGGCATACCCTACGGAGTAAGAGGATTTACACCCCTAGGGATCTTGTTGATCCAACTTGTGATTTAAAGACCCCATTCACCCAATTTTAAAGGCACTAATATGAATATTTTGCATTGGACAAATAAAATAGTGCATTGGGAAATGTGAATTTTTGTATTTTCAATTTTTTGCAATTTGGGTTTTGCTCATTGTGCCTAGTGCACCTCTTAACCACTAGAGTGTCCCCTCTAAAGGGATATTTCTTTTTTTTGTTATAAAAAATCATCTACATCCATTAGGGCTGCAGAAACCGTAACACGTTTTCATTTATAACTTGTTTTTCAACCGTCAAAATTTGCCAAGAGTTTGCCACATTTATCTACTTGGTCTAGCACAAATTTTGGGTGGATTCTTTGTAAGTTTTTGTGGTTGGATTTATTGTTGTAACAACTAGTTTTATACATCCCTAAGGCTGCAAAATATCTCTGCAAACACCTTTTTTTACAGCCTTGTTTCATTGGTAAAGTCTTGTGCTTTCATTCTTGAGTATCACTAGTGTTTATCTAAATTATCTTTGGCATATTTCATTGGACTTTTAGCAATTGTTTGGCAGATTTACTACTCATCTATTTCTTGATATACACTATTTTTTACTTCTAAAATTAGGGACAACAAGATTAAATTTCTTGTCCACCTAACATTATGCATATATGCTTGGCTTGTTCTTGTGTCTCAAGCAAGTACAACATTCTCTGCAGTTGTTCTTATCTCATGGAAACCATTGGATACCACCTAGATGCTTTCCCAAGATTTTCTACATCTTCTACCTTGACCTATAGGGGGACCTTCCTCCATCACTTCATTTTTCATCTCTTTCCCCCATGGTCATCAAGATTACCCCCTTGAGGTGATTCTATCATCTCTAAAGTGACGGGAATACCTGCCTAAGGTGAAAGTGGGTAGGTGTTCTCAAAGTTGTCTCCATTTGGTGGTTGGGTCGGGATTTTCCCAACCTACAACTTCTGCGATAAAATTTTGGCGTCATTGTTGGGGAGGATTTTGAATCCTCTTCCTATCCCCAATGACAATTTGACGAGCTATCCCAAATGCATTTCCCTAGATTTCCTAGAGACTCCACCTAAAGGATGTTCCCTTTCCACTTTTGATGAGATCTTCTTGAAGCTCATATGGAGACTCCACCTTTCCAAGAACCCACCTTATCTCTTTCCATCCTTTGATGATCCTTGAGCTCATCTAGCGACTCCATTGAGGTATTATCCTAAGTAATAGAAATATGGCTCTATGGTGCTTTCATGAAGCATACAAGGCGTTAGATCTCTAAGCTATTGACGGATATCCAGACAAGTGCCCAATAAACCAATTCAATGTCCTCCCAAAGTTCGATGGTAATCCATTTCCGGTCGCAGCACATGTTTTTGAGTTTACCATATGCATATACTATGAGAATGTATGACATGAGGATGTATGCCTACGGTTTTTCTTGTTGTCCTTGGGAAGTGAAAAACAGGGTCGGATCAAGCATTCTTGCAAGCCAAAAAGTATATCTTCTTTAATGATCCTCATCAGAGAGTTCCTTAAACGTTGGGGACTAGGAGCTCAAAATATAAAAGATACAATTCAAGACCTGGAGGATGATTTTTCGAGAGAAGGTTTTGAACTTGATCTTATTGAAGGCTTGAGAGAGATGCTTCTTCCAGATTTTGTTGAAACAATAATTGAAAAACAATAAGTTAACGAAAGCAATGAAAAAAGTTTTGAGTGCCTCAAGGAAAGCACAGAAGAAGATTACGAGTTTTTTCAACAACTAATAGAACTTTGTCTTGACAAGAACTTCTTGGTTAAGTTATGTCAACGGAGAGAAGAAGAGTATGACACCATCCTCAAAAATTATGAGGAAAGGCCTACCCTAAAATCATCCTAGGAAGTGGCCATTTCATATTTTGGAACAAGATCATTATACGACATTGTGATCGAGAAGTATGGGTACCAGGAAAACTTACCAAATGATGTTTAACCTCTCTCCATGCCCAAGGAAGTCTAAAAAATCGTTAGAGATCATGATCAATATGGTGAATTCTTTGATCCTATTAAGTATAATGAAGACTCGATTAAAGAACATATCCATGAAGAAAGTTTCCAGGAAGAAGAAGACCTTGATAAAGTACAACATTGGCTCCAACCGGGGACAAGACTTCCCTGTGAGGTGCTAAAAATAGCAGATCAATGCCTTTGAATTTATTAACTTTCCCCCCACCTCTGTTTTCTTACCTCTATTCTATCTACCAGCCATGCATCTCTAAAAATTAACGTTGAAGCTAACCCCAGTGCCTTTGTTGGGCTATGGAGTCTTTATTGAAACTTGAAATTGAAAATCAACACATTGAAAAACAATCTGTGAACTAAAAATTTTAAATTAAATGCTCGAACTATGAGCTTATTCTCCTACTACCTACTCTATTCAGTTGAAATCCAACTCAATCATGTGTAATTCCTTTTCTAATGAAACCAAGAAACCATTTGACTGAGAACCATGACTATGTGCATGTCACTGTTTAAAATAATCCAAATAGGGTATAACAAATTGTTACACATTATTTTCATCATCCCTATGACTGTTAATGATGTAAACCTATATATTTCCTTCAGAGGAGTCAGTGGCCTGAGTTCCTGAAGAAAGAAGGGAGAAGAACTTTTCCTGAGAAAAGAAGTTGCATTTCCCTTTGTAAAAACCCTATTAAAGATTATTTTCACATGTTGCATTATGGCTAGGGTGCGAGAATGCCTGATTCTCGTAGGCTGCACCATAGCTGAGTTGCGAGGGGTTTGCAGGTTGATCTATAAGAAGGGTGCGAGAATGCTCATACATGGGAAAAACGAGCATCTTCTCGATACTTCTAGAAGGAGAAACTTCCATGGTGAGGTGGCTTCCGAATGGTTTGGATCTTACTCGCTTTCATGATTTTGTGGGATCATCCTAACCTCCTCACCTTATCCTCTTCAACTTATAAAAGGAGAGGAGCTCTCATGGAGAAATTTAGCTTGTGTAGCTTTTGATTTTGGAGCTTGGATTGGATTGAGCTTTGGAGATTGTTGTCTTGGCTAGATGAGCCATTTTGTCAAGATAGATTGTGAATATTATCATATCTATACTCTCAAAATTCTTGGAGTGGAAGTGTGTGGGGAACGAAGGACAGTTGGGAGGGACCTTACGACATCAAGGCCATGGTTGTAATCTCTCTTTCACATTTGATATGATACAGTAATATGATTCTTTCCTATAAAGCTTGTTGTGTTTTATTGTATGATTCCTTGATCACATACATAGGTTTATATTGAGTTTATGATATTACTATCACTTTGGTTGGTTGCGTTCTTTTCAGGTTCATCATTGTATGAGCGTTGGAAAGGAGCTAGGATGGCGATGGAAAGAGGAAGAAATGTTTAAACAGTATGTCACCTATCCCTCTTTAGTTAGTATATTCAATATCTAAAACTTAAGGAAAGTGTCATGTTCTGGTGTGTTTTGTTCTAGATCTAGGTGGATCTAGGGAGATCAGTTAGTGTCTGCACCTACCGATTTATCCAATAATGAAATTGGCGACTCCACTGGGGAACAACTTGTTCCCTAGTTAGTCTAGTTTCCCTTGCTTTGATTGCTTAATTTATGGTCTCTGAGTCTATGGGAGATACATCCAGACTCTTTGGATATGAAAGTTCACTTATACTCTTTTGTCCTTTTCCAAATTCTCTTTGATTTCAAGAAGTCTCGCACTGTACTGGTCTACAGCCTGTGAAAACCCCTCAATTTCGCACCCTACTGTGTAATCTAGTGCGACATGTTTGCACCCTACCTGTGTCCAGCCTGCGAACTCCATTGATTTTCGCACTGCACCCTATAGCTAGGCTGCGAACCCATTTGAAATTTTTGTTTGGAATTAGGCTTTCCTATCTTTTGATGCCCATTTTTTCTTTGATCAGCTAGATTGAACTTTTGGAGCCTGTATTGATCTGTTTATAGTCTACTTGACATTCTTTGAGTTGATTTTAGCCATCTTTTCTTTGTTTGGTTTTGAAGGCTTAGTCTCTTGATCTGAGTGTCTTTCAATTCCAAAGCCCGTGTTTTCTTTAGAATTGTTTAGGGAAAGATAAGATTTCTTCTGAATAGTTCACTTTAAAAGAAAACTTTTAGTTTGGGTTTCTTTGTTTTAAGAAAGTTCATTATTGCTTTTAGTGAAATTTTTGAAACAAAAAGATTTAATTTCTTGCTTTATATTGTATTGGGGGCATCCTTGCATTTGAAGTAGCGGAATTGCATGATTCTTGGCATTTTTTGATCTTAAATTATGAAAAAATTACCCCCTCATGGCCGAGGGGGGCCATGAATCGTGCATTGGTGCACAATATGTTTTTCTCATTTCTTGAGAATATTGATATTGATGAGTTTTAAGATTTTGGGACATTGTGCATCTAGGAATGATAAATGTTTTATCCTTCTCGTAGCATAGCTTTCATCGAAATGAAAAGATTGCATCTTCATCTCTTTGCATAACTTTCGAGTCAGTCAAAACACCATATTGTCCACGCCATTTTCCTTTTGACTAACAACAACCATAAAATAAAGTGCTTATAAAAATTGATTAGAAATTTTTATCTTTTCTGGTAGCAAACCTACATTAGATTAGTCGTAAGGCTTTGGAATAGGTGTGAAAGATAACTTTCCAAAGCTGCAAACAAACATAGTATCTTGTGATAGGGCGAGTTAAATCCACTTACTACATTTTGTCCTAGGAAGCCCTTCTAACACAAGGGTCAATCACGAGGTCGCATTAAAATTGGCAGAGTTACTCACCCTACTTTGTTGGTCTTGGTGTAGAGATTGCGCGTATTATGGGGGTCACTTGAAGGTATACCCACAATTATGAGTGGAAGCCTTTCAACTTGATTTCAAGATAGATACCATGCCTTTGCGCGTGGATCGGACTGTCGATTGTTTCCCCAGGGATCACTATAGTAATTGATAACCTTAGTGGACTATCTCTCTAGGTTCTTTACACGAGGTGGTTGTGGAGGGGAAAGTCTTCACGATACCTGGAATCGACGTTGGCCAAACTCACTCGGGCTCCTTGAAGGGTATACCCATGATTATGTGTGGGAGCTTGCACTAGGGTGTAAGTCCGTTAAGCAGGTCGTCAACGTAACTTTTCCACCCGCTCTATCTCAACCCCTTCTTACTTTGTTCCTGTGACGTTGGAATTCATCACCAACTAGTGAGCTCATTTCGAGAAGGTTTTGTTTGTTTTCTTGCTTACTAGATTTTTAGCATGTGCTATTTGTTTTCCCTAGCAGACTCTAGGTTGGATCTTTGTTTTAATGGCGTCAATTGGATATTTTTTTTAAGGAACCCCTGCTCCAGGGGAACCTTTTGTTTTTCCTTCTTATGGAAACATTGGACCTCCTCACATCACTACTTTGAGCCTTTCGGGTCTCACAATTGGATTACCAGTATGGTTTTTTTCTACTCAGGTAATCCCGAATGCAGTAAGTTCTTCGGTAATAAGCACTTCCCCCCAAGAACATCAACCTCATATTGGTCCTTCACCTTCTTCACCAGTAAGGTCTTCTTCGCCTTCTTCACTTGCAAGGTCGCCTTCTGTTTCATCTTCTTCGTCGAGTGAAAGTTCTAAAGCTAGTAACCCAGTGAATAAGAAGAAGAAGAAAAGAAAGATTAAGAAGAAGAAAGATAAACAAGGGTCAAAACCTCCAACCACTGTCAAACATGTTGGAAAACAACCAGTTATTGTTAATCATGCTGGGAGTGTTGATGATGTCAATATCACCCAAGCAACTCGTAAACCCAAGTACCCTTGTAGGCTTTGTAAGGGTAGTCATCTTCTTAAGGATTGCCCTGGTCTATCCAAGGTTATAGAAGTATGGTCTACACACCCTGACCAACCCATGTCGTCAGCCTCTGAACAACATGATGATGACCTCCCATCAACTAGTCATGATACCGTTGGGAAGAAGAAAAGTAGATTCAAGTTCCCGTGTATGTTATGCAAAGGGAGTCATCTAACTCACCTTTTCCCTCATATGGACGAAGCCTCGAAATTACTGGAAGACATGATTGTTTCATAGCCTCAACTTCTAGCTGCTTATCGCAAGCTTACTCTTGACCCCCCTATAGTTGATGGGATGATCACTTTGGTCCCTTCACTGGTCAATCCAGTTGATCATGTCGTCAATCTGGTCACATCCTTAATTGAACCAGTTGACAAAGTGGTCAATCTGATCCCATGTTTGATCGATCCCACTCTCGCTTTAGAGAGTGTTAACAAAGTGGTTGATCTGATCCCATCCTCGGTCGACCCCACTCTCCTGTTAGAGAGTGAAACCCCAAGTGGTCGATCAGTTTCCACCTGTCGACCCCATTCTCCCCTTGGAGAATGAAACCCAAGTGGTCGATCTGATTTCTCCATCGGTCGATCCTACTCTCCCGCTAGAGAGTAAACCCGATATTGCCCATGTTTTTCTCATTGATACAGAATCTACCATGCCTGTGGGTATTCCTCCTTCTCCCGTGGAACCCCCTCCAAGAAATGAGGCCATCCGTTTTGATTAGGGTGTGCTAACTGGACCTCGTCTTCCCTCTCACATTCCTTATCAGATTACAGTATGGGTTTGTGATCGAGACGTTCCTCAGACAATAATAGATGAAGGTGCTTCCATTAGTATTTTTTCCTCTTTTGCATGGCAAGCTTTGGGTTTTCCTCAGCTTGTGTTGGTTACGCAGAATCTGTTAGCTTTTAACAGAAGAACTAGTCAACCTTTAGGGACCCTTCCTCAGTTTCCTATAACTTTGGGAGAGAAAAATGTCTTTATTGATGTCATGGTCATCCAAGACCCCTTGGATTTTTCTTTACTCCTTGGGAGAGATTATTTCTATGCCATGAAAGATATTGTGTCCACTCTTTTTCGTGTGATATCTTTCCCACATGATGGAAGAATGGTGACTATTGATCAACTTTCGTTCATCGGTCCTAACTAGATTACCTCCCTAAATGGTTCTTATATGAAGACAGTATCGCCCCTGCCACATGTCAATTATGTGGCATTGTCTCCCATGACTTCAACTTCTAATGACTTAGATCCAGTAGTTGACATGGTGATCTCTTCAATAGGGTTGTTAGAGCCTGATTTGTTTACTCCTGTCACGACCCTTGACATGGTGTCCTTCCAGAGTGTGTTTCTTTCTTCCAATGAAGACCTCTTGGAAGCCATGACTGAGTTTTGTCCCTTGACATGGTGTCATTCCATAGCATTGTCCTCTTGGCATCCATGATCAAGAAGACCACTTTCGAGGATAGTTTTTGCATCTCTGAGGCAACCTCATTAAAAAATGAAACAGAGGTCTTTGATCTTGGTTTTCTGATTTCAATCTCATTAAAAAAAAATGAAACAGAGGTTACGAGCATAGTTCCCGTTTATGTGTCAAGCTCGTTAAAAATGAAACAATGGTCTTGGTATTATACCTAGAATCACAAGCATAGTTCTTCTCATGTGTCAAGCTCGTTAAAAAATGAAACAACTTCCCCCTCTTCGTTTGGGTCAAGTCCTACGTCTAGTATTTGAAGCTTCATTTCATTCATCTTTGCAGTTGGATGAAACGAAGCTTGGGGGACATTGCTTACAGCCTCTAGACTTCATGTTGAAGTTAGAGCCACTAGCTTCTTAAGCTAGGGGCTAAGTACCAACCATGCGTTGGGAAGTCGCAAGCATAGTTTTCTATGGTTCAAGCTTATGTAAAAATGAAACCAACTACCTCAAGCATAGTTTCCTCTAGTTCAAGCTTGTGTAAAAATAAAACCAGGTCCATGCATAGTTTTGTTTAGTTTTTAAGCTTATGTAAAAATTAAAATCTATCCCAAGCATAGTTTTGTTTTGTTTTAAAGCTTGTGTAAAAATGAAAATAATTTCGAGCTTAGTCTTTGTTATTTCTCATGCTCGTAAATACATGAGAATAAGTTACCGAGCTTAGTCTTTGTTCTTTCTCGTGCTCGTAAATCAATGAGAATGTAACCAAGTATACTTTTATCACTTTTTCGGACTCGTAAAGGTTATATGAAAAAGGAACCCCTTGGAGTTCCCTTTAAGCTTTTTTCAGACTCTCTAAATATGAAAAGATTACCGAGTGATCTTGTTATTTTCACACTCGTTAAAGTATTTGAAGAAAACATCTGTTGAGCAATAGTTTATCTCTTTTTTGGTCTCATCAGACTACTTTACGAAAAAGAAACTAAGAGAGTTCTCTTTAAGTGTTTTTCAAACTCTCTAAACATGAAAAACCCATGAGTTTTCTTTCTTTGGACTCGTAAAACAAACATTGAAAGGTCCATATGGGACCAGAGTTTTCTTTAAGTGTTTTTCAGAATCTCTAAACATGAAAAACCCATGATTTTTCTTTCTTTGGACTCGTAAAACAAACATCGAAAGGCTCATATGGGACCGAACGACTCCTTCCTAGGGTTCGTTAAACATACTCAGAGGGACTCGTCCAAAGGATGAGCTTACATTACAAGCATATGTTATCCTCCTCAATCTTGCGTAAAAATAAAGAGGTACTCGCCAGAAATGGTGGGGGGGGAATTGGGAAAGAAATGTGTCTAAACCTGTATTTCATGGAAGAGTCACTTTTGAGCATGACACCCTTTTACTCACCTTGCGTCTAGGTCAAAAAATCCGCTTGTCTCTTGATCATACTCCTTTATAAGTTTACAAATTGGTCTGTAATCCCTGTTGTTGAGTCAGTGTTTCCAAGACAGTTGTCGTGTCATCAATATGTTCAAAATGAAGTTCAACCCGGAAAGCCTTCTATTGCATCGGCCATTTCTGCAGTATTTAAGCCTTCTATTGCATCGACCATCCCTGAGTCAGTCCTAAATCACTTGTTACTCTGATCTACTTCAAATCTTGTTACCTATTTCATGTCATTGATGTGGGATATATTAAGGCCCTCCTGTGACAAGTCTTTTCCTATCGACTTCAACTCATTATCCAAGAATTAGACTTAGAAACTAATTGGTACCTTGGAACTTGCATGCCTCAATGGCAGGTTTCCTCGCTTTCGACAGTGGGTTTTCATTATTGACCCCTGATCGGGAGATTCCGCCGAGTGTTCGACTTCAGCTCATTAATTCACATTCGTTGAATTGTACTAGTGTACCTTGGGATTCATTGACATTAATGGTGATTTCCCTCACGCTTGTTAACGGTATAATTAATGGCCGGTAATCAAGTGGTTTCTACCATGTTCGACTTCGACACATGTATTCACATGGTTAGATTCGTACTTAGAGTGGTGGGATGAAGACCCTGAACCTTTTCTCACAGATTTAGGTTGCATTGGAGTATATTCAGTGTACTGTTACATAGATCCACATTGTATGTCTGGTGGCTATCTTCAAATTTGAGTTTTTAACACATAGATCCACAGTGTATTTTTGGTGGCTATGTTCAGATTTGAGTCATATTGGCATGGATCCACAATGTATGTTTGGTGGCCATAACCTGTCTTACCTGACATGGATCTTCGCATGTCAACATTTATGCTCTTAGTCATTTCTATTCTGAGTATGAGAATGCCTACCTCAGTGATGATATATTCTTGTACTGTATTTCCTTGTTTGTTGGCAGGTTTCCGACTGGCTGTTCCTTGTTCCCTACACACACTCGACAAAGTATTTCAGCGATCACTCTGTTCTAACTTCATTCTTTGGGGGGCTCTCTTTTACACATTATTTTTATCATCCCTATGACAGTTAATGATGTAAACCTATCTATTGCCTTCAGAGGGGTCAATGGCCTGAGTTCCTGAAGAAAGAAGGGAGAAGAACTTTTCCTGAGAAAAGAAGTTGCATTTCCCTTTGTAAAAACCCTATTAAAGATGATTTTCACATGTTGCGTTATGGCTAGGGTGCGAGAGTGCCTGATTCTCGCAGGATGCACCATAGTTGGGTTGTGAGAGGTTCGCAGGTTGCTCTATAAGCAGGGTGCGAGAATGCTCATACGTGGGAAAAATGAGAATCTTCTCGATGCTTCTAGAAGGAGAAACTTCCATGGTGAGGTGGCATCTGAATGGTTTGGATATTACCCGCTTTCATGATTTGGTGGGATCATCCTAACCTCCTCACCTTATCCTCTTCAACTTATAAAAGGAGAGGAGCTCTCATGGAGAAAGTTAGCTTTTGTAGCTTTTGATTTTGGAGCTTGGATTGGATTGAGCTTTGGAGATTGTTGGCTTGGCTAGATGAGCCATTTTGTCAAGATAGATTGTGAATATTATCAGATCTATGCTCTCAAAATTCTTGGAGTGGAAGTGTGTGGGGAATGAAGGAGAGTTGGAAGGGACCTTACGACATCAAGGCCATGGTTGTAATCTCTCTTTCACATTTGATATGATATAGTAATATGATTCTTTCCTATAAAGCTTGTTGTGTTTTATTGTATGATTCCTTGATCACATACATAGGTTTATATTG